>JASVEL010002955.1:0-210679 GCA_032618575.1 Nicotiana noctiflora
GGAAGAGTACGACACATCAGAGGTTTTGTGGATCAGCCAACTCAGTTTGCATCCCAGATTTCACATAGAGTTTCAAGTGTTCAAGGGTCTTGGAGTACCCGTACTGCATAGTTTCCAACGCCACGTCGGTCGCGAGGTTGCTTTGAGTGTGGTGACATGTGCCATATGGTAAGGTGTTTCCCCAGACTCGGAAAGAGCGCACCTTTACAGACTTCTCAGTCATAACGCGCCCCATAGAGTTCTCAAGCTATGGTTACAACCCCAGTTGCTACCCCACCTGCTTGTATCGAGGTTATTGCCTCTGATTCTGTCATCACAGGTATTGTCATGGTTTGTTATAGAAGTGTATCAGTTCTATTCGATTTAGGCTCCACTTATTTTCACGCGTCTTCTTATTTTGCCCTACATATGAGTGTACTTCGGGATTTCCTTGAGCCTTCATATTTATGTTTCTACTTCTGTGGGGGATTCTCTTGTTGTGAACCGTGTTTATTGGTCATGTTTGGTTACTATTTTTGGTTTTTAGACCAGAGCATATTTATTATTACTTAGTAAGGTTAATTTTGATATTATTTGGGTATGGACCGGTTGTCGCCCCATTATTCTATTCTTGATTGTCACGCCAAGACTGTGATGCTGGCCACGCCAGGTATACCACATATTGAGTGGAGGGGTGCCTTAACTCATGCTCCCAATAGAGTTATTTTTTCCTTAAAGCTCAGCATATGACTGAGAAAGGGTGTGCCCTGTATTTTAGCTTATGTGAGAAATGTCAATGTTGATACCCCTTTCTGTTGATTCAGTCCCAGTGGTACGAGATTATCACGATGTGTTTCCAACTGATCTTCCGGGCATGCCGCCCGATAGAGACATTAATTTTGGCATTGATTTATTGCCGGGCACTCAGCCCATTTCCATTTCTCCATATTGTATGGCACCTTCTGATTTGACGGGATTGAAGGATCAGTTGCAGGAATTGCTTGATAAAGGTTTTATTCGCCCCAGTGTTTCACTGTGGGGTCTTCCTATCTTGTTTGTGAAGAAAATTGATGGTTTCATGCATATATGTATTGATTATCAATAGTTGAACAAGGTTACAGTGAAGAACCATTATCCCTTGTCCCGTATTGATGATCTGTTGGACCAGCTTAAGGGCGTACAAGTGTTTTCTAAGATTGACTTGCGCTTAGGTTACCATCAATTAAAGATTCGGGAGCCATATATCCCGAAGACTGCCTTCAGGACTAGGTATGGTCATTACGAGTTCCTTGTTATGTCAACTAGGCTGACCAATGCCCCAACAACTTTTATGCATCTGATGTACAATGTGTTCAGGCCATATCTCGACTCGTTTGTTGTTGCTTTTATTGATGCTGTTGTATTCTCGAAGTCGAGAAAATCCTGTGTAGCATACGAGGACCGTGGTTCAGACCTTGAGAGAGAAGAAGTTATATGCAAAGTTTTCAAAATGCGAGGTTTGGTTGAGTTCCGTGGCATTCTTAGGCCACAGAGTTTCGAGTGAGGGCATTCGGGTGGATGCGATAAAGATAGAGGCCGTGCAAAGTTAGCCCAGGTCATCCTCAACTACAGAGATTCGCAGTTTCCTTGGTTTGGTGGGCTATTACTGTCGTTTTGTGGATGGGTTTTCATCGATTGCAGCCCTTATGACTAGATTGACCCAGAAGGGTGCCCCATTTTAGTGGACGGGGGTGAGTGGAGCGAGCTTTCAGAAGCTCAAGACAGCTTTGACTACAACCCCTGTTTTGATATTGCCTATTGGTTTGGGGTCCTATATAGTTTATTGTGATGCCTCACGGGTTGGCCTTGGGGCGGTGTTGATGCGGGATGGTAGAGTGATTGCATATGCGTCCAATACAGTTGAAGATACATGAGAAGAACTACCCTGTCCACGACTTTGAGTTAGTTGATATTGTCCATGCCTTTAAGATCTGACGTCACTATTTGTACGGTGTGCCTTGTGAGATTTATACCGACCACCGGAGTTTGCAGCACTTGTTCAAGCAAAATGATCTAAATTTGTGCCAGAGGAGGTGGTTAGAGTTATTGAAGGACTATGATATTACTATTCTGTATCACCCAGGCACGGACAATGTAGTGGCGGATGCCTTGAGTCGCCGGGCAGAAAGTTTGGGGAGTTTGGCATATTTACGGCCTATGGCATGGATGTTCAAGCCTTAGCCAGCTAGTTTGTGAGATTGGACCTTTCGGAGCTCAGTCGGGTTCTAGCTTGTGTGTTTTCCCGGTCTTCCTTATTTGATCATATCAGGGAGCAGCAGTATGAGGACCCTAATTTACTTGTCATTAAGGACAAGGTTCGGTGTGAGGGTGCTAGAGATGTGACCATTGGAGATGAAGGGGTATTAAGGATGTAGGGCCAGATCGGTGTGCCCAATGTTGATGGGCTTCGGGAGTTGATTATAGCACAGGTCCATAGTTCGCGGTATTCTATCCATTCGGGTGCCGCGAAGATGTACCAGAACTTGAGGCAGCACTATTGGTGGAGGCGGATGAAGAAATATATAGTTGGGTATATGTCTAGATGCCTCAACTGTTAGCAGGTGGAGTATGAGCACCAACGACCGGGTGGGTTGCTTCAGCGGATAGGGATTTTGGAGTGTAAATGGGATCACATCACCATATATTTTGTATCGAGACTTTCACGGACCTAGAAGAAGTTTGATGCCATTTGGGTAGTTATGGATCGGCTGACCAAGTCTGCTCATTTCATTCTTGTGTACCACTTACTCATTGAAGCGGTTGGCGGAGATTTATATCCGGTAGATCGTCCGTCTGCATGACATTCCAGTTTCTATTATTTCGGACAAAGGTACTCAATTTACATTGCGGTTCGGGAGAGCCGTGCAGCAGTAGTTAGGTACTCGGGTGGAGTTGAGCACATCATTTCACCCTCAGACGGACGAACAGTTAGAGCGCACTATTCAGATTATTGAGGATATGCTCCGTGCTTGTGTGGTTGAGTTTGGAGGGTCTTGGGATCATTTCTTGCCATTGGCGGAGTATGCTTGCAACAGCAGTTATCAGTCCAACATTCAGATGGTGCCGTATGAGGCTTTATATGGTAGGAGGTGTAGATCTCCGGTGGGTTGGTTTGAGTTGGGTGAGGCCAGGATATTGGGCACAGAGTTAGTTCATGATGCATTGGAGAAAGTCACGATGATTCAGGATAGATTCCGTACAGCCCACCAGACAGAAGAGTTACGTGGACATGGAGTTTTGTGATGTTTCATATATGGTTGGAGAGCAGGTTCTGCTTCGGGTCTTACCTATGAAAGGCATCATGAGATTTGGGAAGAAAGGGAAGTTGGGTCCGAGGTTTATTACCCTTTTGAGATATTGAGGCGATTTGGGGAAGTTGCTTATGAGCTTGCCTTACCTCCTAGTTTGGCTGGGGTTCATCCAGTATTTCATGTTTTAATACTCCGGAGGTATCCCGATGATCCGTCGCACGTGTTGGTTTTCAGTTCAATCCAGTTGGAGAAGGATCTATCTTATGTTGAGGAGCCAGTGGCTATATTGGACATGCATGTCAGGAAGCTTAGGTCAAAGAACATTACGTCCGGGAAGGTTAAGTGGCGGAGTCATCAGGTCGAGGAGGTGACCTGGGGGATCGAGCAGGATATACGTAGCTAGTACCCTCATCTTTTCACTACTTCAGGTATATTCTCTATGCTCGTTCGAGGATGAACGAATGTTTAAGTGTGGGAGGATGTAACGACTCAGCCAATCATTTTTGGAATTTACGCCTCGATCCTCTATTAACTGCTTACCCTAAGTTCGTTTCTGTTATTTTGGTTTGCCGGGACGTTTAGTGTTGAATATCGAAAAGTTTTGGGACACTTAGTCCCTAAGTGGGAGCTTAAGTGTTGGAAAGTTATCCATATTAAGAACAGTGTAAAGACAGCCTCAAAATGGAAATCTGATGGTTCAGTTAGCTCCGTCATGCGATTTCGGGGTTAGGAGCGTGTTCAGAATGTATTTTGGAGGTACGTAGCTAATTTAGGCTTGAAATGCCGAAGTTTGAATTTTTGAAGTTTCCAGTCCGTTAGTGAGATTTTGTTCCAAGGATCGGAATATTTCGAAAGTTGCAATAGCTCCGTCATTGGGATGTGTGTGTAAAATTTCAGCTCATTTGGATGAGGTTTGTTTAGGTTTTTTATCGAAAGCGTGTTTTGATAGAATTTGAAGTTTTTAGGCTTAAATCATTGATTAAATCCTGGGCCACCACATTTCCCTCTTTCGCATTCGCGAGCCTTCTTCTGCATTCGTGAAGCACAAATTTGCAGCCTTCAAATTCCTTCTTAGCGAACGCGTGACTTCTGACGGGCATTTTGGTCATTTTACCTAATTAATCAGTTGCTTGCAATGTTATTTACAATGTGTAATTGAATTGAATATATTTGATCTATTTAGAGTCGGATACTCGTGGCAAAAATGTGATTTCGAGTTGGAGGTGGTTCGAGGTAAGTGGCTTGTCTAACCTTGTGTGAGGGACCTTTCCCCCCTTATGATATGATATCAGTAATTGAATGCCTTGTGCGTGAGGTGACGAGCGCGTGTTTGAGCTAATTATTGAAAATTTCGATTTTACTTTAAATATTTAGATTGAGTTTCTTTCTTACGTGCTTTATTCTACTTGCAATTATAGCATGTGTTAGTTTAGAAAAGCATGCTCAATTGACCTAAATTGCCTATTTGCTTAAGTTGCCTTGATTGTATTACATGAAGCATGTTAGGCTAGTACTACTTGTTGCCTTGTATTTTCTTGTACTCTAGTTCTGAATATCTTCTAGTTGTGGCTGCGTATTTACATTAGGACTACATATGTGGGATTTCGGTAGCTCCCCCCTTGTTTGTTTACTTTGGGACTTCAGGTTCGATTCCGGATAGACCCCCCTACACTTTTACTTTGGGACTACGGGTTTGATTCCCGATAGATCCCCCTATATATTTATTTTGGGACTGTGGGTTCGATTCCCGATAAATCCCCCTGCACTTCTACTTTGGGACTGCAGGTTAGATTCTCAACAAATCCCCTTGTACATTGATAGTTGGACTATGAGATGGTATCCCGAAAGATCTTTCAGATTTATACATGTGGAAGACTACGGGACGGTATCCCGGGAGATCTACTGGACAATTAAGAAAAGGACTACATGACGGTATCCTGGGAGATCTTCGTTGTTATAATTGGTATTGAGTAGTACATATTTTGTGTTTATTCTGTTCTTTGCGTAGTTGTTATTTCCTTGTTTAACCTGTTTATTCTCACTGTTGTACTCATTATTACTGTCAGTTTTCATATTGTTAATTCATATAATCGTGTTTGGCCTCAGTAGGGCCCTGACCTTCCTCGTCACTACCCAACTAATGTTAGGCTTGGAACTTACTGAGGACCGCTGTGGTGTACTCATACCCCTTCTACACATGTTGTTTATTATGTGCCGATCCAGGTACCTCCACTCAGGCATACTATCCCCGAGGCGGAGAGATCTAGCGGAGACTTCGAGGTATATTTATCGCGCCCGCATACCAGAAGTCTCTATTCTGTTCCATCTTTAGTAGTTAATCTGTCCTTTTCTTTAGTTGTTTAGACATTCTGGAGTTAGAGCAGCGTATTACATTTCTATTAGCATGTGGTTCCCGTGAGTTTGCGGAATTTGGGATAAGATTTAGACTTATGCGATTTATTTTTGAGTTGTATATGCCAGGTGGCACTTACACATCGTTCTCTTATAGTTTTGCTTAATTTAATTAAATGCTTCCGCATTGTTAGGCTTACCTAGTTGTAGGAACTCGGTGCCATCACGTCAAGTTCATGGAGGGTGAACTAGGGTTGTGACAGTTTGTAATTGATGAACTTAAGCATAGTAGCTGAAGTTTTGTTCTCTATTTGCTGAAGTTTTTATTTGTAATTGCACTAAATAAGCTGACTTTTTTTGTCCTCGATTCATTAGTTTTGTCATTAAGCTTTTACAAAAACTTCAGCAAAAGATGCTGAAGTTATATAGTTCATTTATAAAAACTTTAACACTAGATAAGTAGAAGTTTTTTTGTGTTAGATTCATTAGTTTTGTCATAAAACTTTTTCAAAAACTTCAACAGAATATGCTAAAGTTGTTTAGTTCATTTGTAAAAACTTCAGCATTATATAAGATGAAGTTTTTGAAAAAGCTCTCTAACATACTAGATAATTAATCAGATGCCAATAGTATCTAAATCATAAATTTTAGAAACAATAAACGTGAAAAGAACAGAATTATTATTATCTGCTAACTTACGTATGTAGAAATATTCATAAATTATTATCTAACTTGTAATTTATTTTTAAATAATCTGATAAACATATTTATGACAATCATCCCATGGACTGAAATTTAATAGCAGGACCAACAATAGCAGAAGAAAGAAGAAGGAGAAGAAGAAAACGAAGGAGGAGAAGGAGGAGGAGAAAGAGGGCTGAAGTTGTTTAAAAAGTGGGTACAAGTTAATTTTTTTTAAAAAGGTATAGGTTAAATGGAGGCGACCAAATAGGATGTCCCGTGCAATTTTTATGCTTTTTGACTAACAAATATAGGTCAGAGGCATTTGCATCTATACCCGTTTTTGTGTCACGTTTTAACTTGTGCCCGCTTTGATCATGTGGATATGAAAGTGTACGAGTACATGGGTAGTTTACTAGCAGAAAAATCAAATAGTATTAAAGTTTTTGTTTTTTCACAATCGAACTTCAAGAGCCGAAGTTTTTATTTTGTAACTATCGAACTTCAGCTTTAGAGTTGAAATTTTTGCTTGTAAACTTCAGTGAGCTAAAGTTTTTGTTTGTAAGTTTCAGTTCTAGAGCTGAAGCTTTTATTTGTAAGTTTCAGCTCTAGAGCTGAAGGTTTTATTTTGTAACTGTCGAACTTAAGCTCTAGAGCTGAAGTTTTTGTTTGTAACTATGTGTTTTTATTTTGTAACTGTCCAACTTGAGCTCTAGAGCTGAAGTTTTTGTTTGTAACTGGCGAACTTCAGCAGTTTTTGTGCATGAAGAACTATTTGTGCTCAAGAAGGTTACATGCATGATTACTAAGTTCCAACAACTTGATTTGTCTTAGCTTCTGAATCTTTGCAACCAAAAACACGCGACAATAAAAAATATGATATTTGAGGTTCATTACCGCCTAGAAGAATATTGTTATTCACCTCCACATCTCTATGGATAATATGTATCCTTGAATATATATGAAGAAAAAGAAGCCCCCTAGGCAATGATATAGACACGAATCCTCCATTAATCTAGCATTTCTTTAATTTTTGTTTGAATTTGTCAATTCCTCTGTTACTAATTGAGAGACCAGGAAGAAAGTGTTCATTTATATGTTATCACTGCATGGGAAGAACGTCCTAAGGTTCTTAGCTGAGATTCTCTTGTATATGATTCGAGAGTTGCAAAGCAAGGAGGAGGAGAAATGGACCGAGTTATTTAAAAAGTGAGTACAAGTTAAGTTTTTTTAGAATGGGTATATGTTAAATGGGGACGACCAAACAGGACGACTGTATTTTTTAGATCGATCGATCAATTTATTATCTTGGCCCTCAAATAATTGAGGTGCACGACACTTATATATTAAAAAGAAAACACATTTGTATTGCCTAAATTGGGTTATTCTGAAAGGTTTTGATCCCTTATGGTAATTATTTATGGTAGATACTGTTTGATATTATTGTATGTCATTTTATGTATAATTCTTATGTTTAGATAACTATTTATGCGATTTCTGCCGGAATTACTAATGCTCTTTTGTTTTTGTTTTTGTTTTTGTTGTTGCTTTACCTTTCCTCTCTAAGCCGAGGGTCGATTGGAAATAACTTCTCTACCCTTTTGGGTAGGGGTAAGGCTTGTCTACATATTAATCTTCCCAGACCCCAATTATAGTGGTAGTTGTTGTTGTTGAAAGGTTATGATCGGTAAGAGGCCAGGAGGTCTCAAACGGCCCATTAAAACTAAATACTAACCCAATTGGCCATTAGCATTTGTACACTGCCGCAAGTGAACCTCACCAGTGCACTGCCGACTGCTTGTAGCTCCTAACCATGGCGGAGCAAAGCAGCTGTCGCCTCCAAAGAGGGCAGTACCTTGGAGAAATCTCTGCTCTTTGCTTTCTACACCTTCCTCCTGACTTCTCTTCTCTTCCTTTTCTTCTAGCTGGTCCGTTCTCTTTAACATTTTTTTATTCTTTACTTACTATATTTGTACAGGAAACGGTTCTAAGCAAACAATTAACGTGTATCCACAGGAACTGGTTCACAAATTCTCGTCTACGATTTAACGACTGGGAAGATGATAAAATCATTTGATGTGTTTGACGGAATTCGAGTGCATGGAGTTTCTTTGCAGACATTTAACGAACACTTGTCGGGTTCACGTGTTACTTTTAAGATCACAGTCTATGGTGAGAGGAGAGTTAAACTTTTCAGCTTGCAAATTCAGAGGGTCTCTAATTCTCAAACTGAGCAACAAGCATGTTTTCATTTAACTTTAAGTCTCCTGCTCCTGTTACCTAAGTTTAGCCACTGGGTTTTGGACGTTAGTTTTTTGAAGGTAACTTTTTTCTCAATGGATTTAAGTTATATACACTGATAGTGTAATGAAATTTTACACCATCAGTTCAATTTTAATCAGTTATAGCACATTATTACTCTGTTTTCCAGGTTACCATATGAAAGACTTATCTCTTGTTAAATCAACTTAACCTGATGGTGTAAGAAATCTGTACACTGACAGTACACAAAAGTTAAACTTTTTCTCAATTATGAAATACCTTACCCCTTTTGTCGGATTTATGCTTATTATGATACTGAACATGTGGTGGTAGTGGGATGGCGCTACTTCTTCAAACAATGGTGATTGTCTTGCCATAGGATGCAGTGACAATTCTGTACATATTTGGGATATGTTGAGATGTTCTCTCCTTTCCAGAGTTAGATGCTCAGGTTGGTTTATCAGTTATCATACTAGACCAGTGCTTTCTGTTCTATTGTTCATTAGTAGACTTAATTCAACCATGGATGCCACGGTTCATGCTTTTGACTCTTTTCTTCATCTAATTTTTAGAAAGGTGTTTGTTGTACTCCATGAGGATTTGGGGCGATGATGTTGGATCTCTCCGTGTAGCATCTGGCACTATCTTTAATGAGGTACTGATATTTAGGTTATACCTTTTCCCACTCTATCTTATCATACTTGCTATAGTATTTTGTCCAAACTTAGGAGTATTTTTGATATATTGCAGTGATGTTCATTTGTCATCGGAGAACTTTCTTCCATCACTTACGATAATTTTAACCTTAATTTTGTCTCTAAATAAATTAAATAATAGCAATATAGCCTCAAATGACACTTCATGGATCTTTTTGCTTTGTACATCCTTATCCGAAACTCACTGGCTTGATTAGTCAGGATTCACCGAATAGGCCCACTAAGCAGGCAAAACGCTTCCCACCGGTAGGTTTTCATTTTACATTCTCAGGTCTCAAAACTGAGACCTCTGGTTTAAAGTGGAGAATCCTAATCATCCCGCCAATACCCCTAGGTAGTTTTATAGGGGGGTCAAGAAAGGGAAAGGGAAAGAGTGCAGTGGGAATCAAACCCACATCTATTGTGTGGGAGAGTCCCACAAATACCACTAGGATTTAAACCTTAGCGATGCTTCAGATATTTGAGTCATAAGGTACATGGTTAAAATTGTTCTGCTACCAGAAAAGATGAATGCACATTCTTTAGAAGTTTCTTTTGACTACTTTGACTGTTTTCCTGAAAACTTCTCCTTTTGAATATTTTTACATACTATAAACAGATTTTATGGTTCTCCTTCTACAGTTTTTGTTGGATATTGTTCAATAACTGAAGATATGCTCTATAGCCTGTATTGATTCTCTTGTTTCTACAGTTTCTGACAGTTCACAATTATCACTTAATTCTTTAGTAAAATTGATCTGTTCAAAGGTGTTCGTAACACCTTTTGTGTGCTCCTTGATATATGCATGTCCTCCGACAGGCGCTTAATTTTCTTGATCTGGGTTTGGCAGGTTCTTGTTTGGAAAGTGGGTTGTAAGGCCGATCCTGATGTTATTGGAAGCCCTACAGAAGACCTTTTACATTTGACCAGTCACGAGGGCCGCCAGCTTCCTTATCAGCAATATGAAGCTGTAAATATATGTAAACTAATTGGACATGAAGGTTCAATTTTCCGCCTTGCATGGTCTGCTGATGGATTTAAACTAGTATCTGTATCTGATGATCGAAGGTCCATATTTTTCGTAATCAACACCTATGTATATATTGATCCATAGAAACATTTAATCAGCGACTTTAGGTGGTTATTCTTTTTTTTTAGTGCAGTGCTCGTATCTGGACGCTTGGTGCTAGTGGTTCCAACCACGTGGTTGACTCTGTCTTATTTGGTCACAGTGCTAGAATTTGGGACTGCTATATATTTGACTCTGTAAGTTCATGAAAGTACTTTGTAATTCACTTACACAACATCAGGGAATATGCTGCTCAGCAGGCTAAAGTACTGAAGTTGCAGATGTCAAAAGTAACAGCGCAACCTTGTAATAAAAGCTGTCTAAAAAGCGTTTTATGGCCGGGGTTGACTAGGGGTTTGCAGGAGAATACAACAAGTCAGCTAAAAAAAAAACTTGTCCAGTGTCCCAGTTCCTTCAGAACTAATGAACTTTTAGACAACTAGGGACAATTTATGATGAGGATAGATGGATAAGCTTGTAAAAAGAGGAGAGGAGAAGACAGGGAAGATCGCTCAGGTTTCGGTTAAACTTCTTCTCTACAATGAAATCACATTTTAGCACCTAAGGGTGTGGCCTAGTGGTCAATAAGGTGGTGAGTACTACGAGGTCTTATGTTCAAATGCCAGTGGAGTCAAAAATACTTAGGGTGATTTCTTCCTATATATCAAAGAGTTACCTGGTACCTATGATGGTGGGAGGTAATAGGTACCCCGTGAAATTAGTCGAGGTGCGCGCAAGCTGGCCCGACACCACGATAATCAAAAGAAAAAAATGATATCACATTATGTGTAGCTTGACAAGTTGACAAATATATGCTTACTGAGCTTCTGCATTTTCCAATCTCACAATTATTTATCAGTATGAATTTTGAGACTTTTATCTTGTCACTCTTTGACTTTATTTTAATACTCGGGGAACAATCTGACAAGCACGAAGTAATGAAAAGCCTACATGTAATCATGTAGCACTGTCATTGCAAACCAAAATCTTCAATATGCACATTGATAATGAAGACATGTAACTTATGGTATTTTTTAGAGAGTCAAGAGAGTCCAATTGCGGTTGCTTTTTTTTTTGGTGTGGATTTAATGCTAGAAATAGTTTTCCTGTATCTGACGGTTCTGTGTTCTTCATGAGGGGGACATTTTCTATATTGACGATACTATGCGGTAATTTTTATTGTAAACCTGTACGTTGTGATGGTTCATTAAGAATTTGTGCATTCCTTTCCTTCAAATGCGGGACATGTGAGGATCGCTTCTAAGTTTGGTTTTGTGTGTCTATATGTGGGACTCTGCTTAGTTAATCATAACTGCTGGCGAGGATTGCACGTGTCGTGTATGGGGAATGGATGGTACACAACTTACAAGAATCAGGGAGCATGTGTAAGTGAAAGTAAAGTTTCATCATGGAAGTGACTTCTTATATATTATTGTACCAATTAAATTATTATTTCTTATTTTTGACTTCATTAGTGTCACTTTATGTTCTGTGGTGCAAAATATTTTGCTTGCATTGTACACCTTAGAATAAACTGGTTTTATGATATACTCCCTCCGTTTCAATTTAACCCATTTTACTAGGCACGTATAAGGGTGGCAAGTGGGGCGGTACCGGGCCTAAGTGGGCTAAGTGGGACGGTCCAAACAGTCCCGATCCCGGGCCGGTCCCAATTTAAACGGGCCAGACGGTCCCGGTCCTGGTCCTGGTCCTGGTGGTCTATTTGTAGGAATCGGCTCGGAACCGGGCCCGCAAACAAATGGTCTCGGGCTAAACTATCCCGGTCCGCGCGCTAAGTGGGTCTAAGTGAGCCCAACATATACTTTTTTTTTAAATTTTCATAGAAATTAGAAAAAAAAAGATGTTAATAAAAATATCTAAGGCAATTTCTTGTAAATTTTATTATAGAATTGTGACCTAAATTTTTTAATTCAAATTTAAAGACAAAAATATTGTAAAGAGATATTCAAAGCAATACGTTTATTATATTAGAGCATTAAAAACACATGGCTATATCTTTCTTAGTATTACTCTCTCTATGGAATGAGCACAACAAGATGCTAATACCACCATTGAGAAGAAAAAGAAACTAATCAAGATGTGCCAAAATACAAGTTACATAGTACGTACTAATTTTTGTTCATACAAGTTACATGCTATTTCTTACAAACTTCATAAATAAGGTTTGGAGGAATTTCCGTTGGTGGTGGCGGAAAAGAAGCTTGGTCTTAACCCTTCCGGGCGAAGCAGAATCCTCCGCAAGTTCAACTAGCATTTCTTCCTAAGCTTCGTCTACCTCTGGCTGTGATTCAGCAAGTCCAAAATTCTTCTTTCCGTATGGATCCAATCTCTGAAAAAAACTGATTTTTCCAAGCTCTCCCTCGTAGACGCTCTATAATCACCAAGTTGAAGTCTTGCTTGACTCAAAGCGCTTTCCGTTGCCACTATTGGGGCTCTAATATTTAAAATGTCTCGGGCCATCCTTGAAAGAATTGGAAAGTGTTTTTCGTTGTCCTTCCACCATTCCAAAAGATTAAAGGAGCCTCGGGATTCACTTCCTCAATTCCCCGTGACAAATAAACTTCAAGCTCTTTTAGTTGTGAAAAATCACTACTAGTAGAACCCTGAGAACCCCTAAACCCCGCCCAAGCACTAAGTGCTCTTACTCCCGTAGTTCTTTTAGATGATTGAGAATCAGAAAAAAAGTAGTTAGAACATTTGTTCTAGCATTATCTAATGCAACTTGATAAACATTATAAATAGTTTGAGCATTTATTCTAATTATGGCTATTGCTTCCGAAAGTTTAGACAACTACTCATCTTCAAGTGCTAAACCCTTATAAACAGTTTCTTACCAAAATTGAGGACCTCGTAATTTCATACAAGGATTTAACAAAGCAACAATACCATAAATGGGGGGAATAAGGAAAAATATTTTAAAACTTTTTTCTCGTAGAATCAATAACAAGTTTATAAATTTCCCCACACTCTGAAAAATGACCAAACAAATCTGCAAGTTATGCAATATAAACTAAACAATTAGAAATAGTAGGATAATATTACCAAGAAAATTCATTAGTAGAAATATGAAAATTTTCTAACAACTCTATAAGCATTTTAACATTAGCCCAATTCGCATCTATTAGGTGCTCATCATCACTTACATGAGCATTACACGTTGAGCTTATGTGGTTTCTATATTCATATGCAACAACTAAACTTTCATACATGTAATTCCATCTAGTTCATCGCATCTTTTAAAATATTCTCTAAGTCTACTTCTACGGTTTCAATAAAAAAGCCAGTTAAGAGCCATTTAACCTTTTTTTTTGAGAAAAAAAAATTCTCATATTTAACCTTTTCAATTTCAATATTTAAAATTCTCATACCCTCACCCACAATTAAATGATAAATATGACAAATACATCTAGCATGAAAAATGTTACTAAATGCAGGACTTAGTGTTTATTGGTAAGCAAAACTACAACATTTGTGTTACGAGTAGCATTATTCATTGAAACTGATATTATTTTATCACTAATGCAAAAATATCTACAAATATCCGTAACTGTGCTACTAATAAACTAGCCCGTGTGACGTGAATTAATTATTCTATGAGCAATAACGCTTTTTTGCATTATCCAATCCTCATCAATCTGACGACGAGTAACCAATGGCAGACTAAAGTATAATATATGGGTTCCCGGGAACCCAGTAACTTTTGCGTTGACCCTTTATTTTTGTTAAAACAATTATTAGATATCTATAAATATCTATTTGTAAACTCAGTTATTATTGTACATTAATTTGAGATTGCGACAGAAATCCATAAACTTAAAATCCTGGATCCGCCTCTGTTGGTAACAGTAAGGTAATCACAGTCATTACCACTTCTACCAATATCAGTTGTATTAGCAACACCACAATTTTTATAAGTAAATAAATAGCGCAAATATTATTCATATTCATGTTTATATTTATAAATATCACTCTTTATGGTTGTGCGAGGAAAACCTTTAAGTAGGATTGATTTTTTTTCTAATATAATACACAAAGTGAGAGTCAGAAGAAAAACTATAAGGTAAGCACATAACAGTAACCATTTTTGCCAATTGTTCCCGATCTTATTTTTTTGGATTATAATATAAAATACCACCAGTAACAATATTAATTCCCGGTTGAAATTGATTTGACCTGATACTAGGGCAACCTGTCTAGGAGTAGGTACACTTGTTCCATCGGCCAAAGCTTTGGCATAGAGATATTTGACTTTATCTTGAGGATGTATCAATATGTGTCTAGCCAAAGTTCCCCCCCTCCCCCGACCTCCAAAATATTTAGAAGCTAACTCCTTGGCAATTTACACTTAGCCTTATTTTGTGGAATTAGTTGAGTAAACCATGGCCAAACAATAGATGTTTCTGTCCGTTTGGTACGTTGTCTAGAAAAAGTAGGGCCGTAACAGGAGTATCAGACGGGGCATCATTTGGATTACACTAGTTGGGTTAACTTCAGGAACAAGACTAGTGGGAGTATCGTCATCCGGTTTCATCAAAATCTATTTCCTCCTCATCATTTTCACGAATAGTTGGATTAGAATAAAGAAAATTCATTAATTCATGGTCTAATTGTTCACCAGCTCCAACATTATGGCAAAATTGACTCTCAGTAAATTGTAATAAATTATTATCGCTATCAAGAATAGCAAGTGTAGGACGGATATGAGTTTTGGGTAGGGGAGCTGGGGGCAGTGGAGGAGGAACATATTAGCCACTAGATTTGCCATTCTTGTATATTCCCTTATTTTTACCAAAAAGTTTTTTAAGGAAGCTAGCTTAATTAATCAAATAATAGAAAATAAATAACAAATAAAATTATAATATTAAAAATTAAGAATTGGAATAAGTTTACCGAATTGACGAACAACTTGTTGAAAATTGATTATAGTTGAAGACTTGAACTTGAATTCACCAACTTCATAATTTTTTCACAAATTGTAACAACAAAGTAAGCAATAGTAACAATTATAGAAGAAAAATTAGAGAGAGATCGAGAGAGATTGATGATTTTGTGAGAAAAGTGAAAGAATGAGGGGTATTTATAGTTGAAAATAGGGAAAAAGTGTAATTATAAAACGTTTGGGGTTAAAACAAAGTTGTGTGTGGGGGGGGGGGGAAGGGGTTAAATGGCTATTTGACTTAATGACTATTTTTTAAATGCCCAAAGGCGCAGATTTTTTTTTAAATTTTTGACCGTTGACCGTTTGGGCCCGTCAAAGACCGGTACCGGTCCTAAATGGTCCCGGGCCTAGCGGTCCTAAAGTGAAGAACCGGCCCAGAGCCACGTAGCCGGTTCAGGCCCGTTTTGGCCCAGAAGACCGTTTGGTTACAGGCCACTTGCCACCCTTAGACACGTAGTTTAAGGAAAGAGAGAAGACTTTTGAATTTGTGCTGTAAAATGAGGCACATATATTTTGTGTGGCTATAAATCATTGCATAAAGGTAAATTGTTTCCAAATAGGAAAGGGGGTCATTCTTTTTGGGAGGGAATAATAACTATATCACATTTTATTGGTACAGTGGAAGGGGGATCTGGCGATGTCTCTACGATCCTGATGCAGCACTCCTTGTGACTGCGGGATTTGATTCTGCAATAAAAGTGCACCATCTGCAAGGATCGTTTTCTAATGGGTCAGAAGGAGGTATTGCGGAAGTACAAGACTCAACTATCCAAAAGGAGGAATTTGCTCTTTATATTCCAAATTTTAGAGAGCATGATGGCCTCTTGAACAGGTATAGCTGATATTTCAATTTCCCATTGATGATGATTTTCAAATCACATGATGGCCTCTTATATCCTTTGTGTATATGTGGGTGGGGGTGGGGGGTGGGGTGGGGTGTTAAGGATTATGTTAATAAGGGAACCTTGCGTTTGTGACATGTGGAACATTGGTGGCATGGTGGCACGAACCCATGTGGATTCAGTTACTTGTAAAGAAGCTGCTCATCTGATGATCACAAAATCATGTTTTTTTCTATCAATTTCTTAGAAACCATATATTAACATATCACATATGCCACTTTCTTTTACTTTATTTTGTAAGTTATCTAGTTGAGAAGTATTGGTAGTTGAAGTACCTTTATCACTTGTACTAACATTTCTTACACCCTCTTTGGGAGTGTGGGATGATTTAATTAACAGTGCTTTTACTTATAAAAATACTAAAAGTACTTCTCTGAAAACAACTACGCTTTGAAAAGGTAGAAGATTTCCCCTTTAAATTTTGTCTTAGTTATGTTGTCACCTGGCCTTGGATGAAAGTGGAAATAACTGTAGTATGATAGGAAATTCAAACTATGCATTCCTATTTGAAATCCAAATATTGATCTAGGGGATGTGTAGATTTGCCCCAACAAACTTTATTGAGGTAAAGTGTGTTGTGAACTAAAATTTTGGGCGTGGGGCCTAGCAGTCGATGAAGCTTAAACGAAGACCATGAGACTATGAGAGGCTAGGGTTCGAATCCCAGGAAAGGAAAAAAGTTAGGTAATTTCTTCTAATATGCCTAAGACTTGGTGGGCAGAGTTACCCAATACTTGTCCTTGTCTGGTGGAGGGATGCATGTACTCAATGAAATGGTCGAGGTATGCGCAAGCTGGTCGGAAACCACAGTTATTTATTTATTTTTTTTCAAAAAAGAGAAGGGCCGGCTTGGCTCAGCGGTAAGCTTGCTTGCCGTGGTGTGTCAGGTCGCGGGTTCGAATCAGCCTCTCTGCAAAGCAGGGGGAAGGCTACCTAGAATATTCCCTTCCCCAGACACCCACGAAGTGGATATTGAACTGGGTCGGCCCCTTTTTCAAAAAAGAATTTGAGCCTGTATGTATTATATTTTTCAGGAGTAATTGTTAAACAAGTTGTATTTTTCAGGAGGAGTCTCTTATATTGCTAATGCACCTGATCGTATCTTAGTTCTTGACAACTTACTTGTTCACATTTAAGCCCATGATTTCCAAGTGCTTATTGGCTGATCATTTGGTTTTTGTCAAATTTCATGCAGCAAAAGCGAATATGTAAGATGCTTGCATTTTTCTCGGGAAGATTCTCTTTATGTTGCCACAAACAATGGATATGTGTACCATGCTAAACTATATGATACTGAGGATGTGAAATGGACCGAACTTCTCCATATTGGGGAGGAAGGACCAATTGTTTGCATGGATTTGTTGTCACACTGTTCTGATGGTACTGAAGACATTGAAAATTGGGTTGCTGTTGGCAATGGTAAAGGCACTATGGTGACTGCCAGAGTTGTTGATGACGTCTTGAATCCTCGAGTTGAACTCATGTCTACATGGTCAGCTGAACCAGAGAGGCAACTACTTGGGACTTATTGGTGCAAATCTTTGGGACCGGAGTAAGTTATGGTGATGCCAGAAGTCATAATGATACAATATGCTTGACATACTTAGATAGAAGATTGATGAACGTCTTTCTAAGTCTATCCTGACGACATCCTGTTGACTTTTGGCCGATGTGATCTTTTCTTTCAGTACCATTAGTATGCCGTTGACTCCCCCCCCCCCCCAAAACCCATAAACACATTTTATTTGATAAAATCTGCATCTGTTGGTAGGGATAATATATCATTTACATGTCTGATCGTGTGAAAGCCATATATCTGATGACCTTATCCTGTAGGTTCCTCTTCACTTCTGATCCTAGAGGCACATTGAAACTATGGAGGTTGTTCAACCCTTTGCCCTCTGTTTCTCAGGATGTCATGCGAAGGTGTTGTGTATCTTTAATAGCGGAATTCCGCTCATGCTTTGGAATGCGGATAATGTGCTTGGATGCATCAGTAGAGAATGAGGTCAATACCCTTTACATTTTATGCATTGTGAAATTTAGCATGTTCCTTCTCTCATTTTACGCATCGTGTAATTTAGCATGTTCCTTCTCTCTCTATGGCTTCAAATTTGTTCTCTCTCTCTCTATATATGTGTGTGTGTGTGTGTATAGCCTCACACTTTTTGGGTATTACTTCCTCTTCCCAAAACGCCTTTTTTTTTTTTTGGATTTTTCCAAAATATTGTTCATTTTCCTTAAATGAAATGAAAAGTTCTAATGCATTTTAAATACCAGCAAAAGTTCTATAGGACTCGTTCTATCATTCTCAATTCAAAATTATCCTTTATTCTATATTCTATGACACAGCGGCAAAGATTGACCCACAAAATATCATATTATCAACTCTTATGTTAATATTCGTGCCAAGTCAAAAAAGAAAAGACTAGCTAATTGGGACGGAGTAAGTTACAAACGGGGCATATGGCTGCTTTACTGCAATTTTCTTGTTCCTATTATTGATTAGTATCCTTGAAGTAGCATTTGTTATACATTGTACCGATGAAATTGTTCCAAATAATTCTTCAATTACTCTGCTATGTGACTCTTAAGTTGAAGTTCCTCCATACGTCTTGGGTGTTCACTTTATGTTCCTAAATAAAAGAGGAGTTGCTTCAAATATATATATATATATATATATATATATATATATATATATTCCTTCTCTCTTTCTATCTCTGGAAAGCAATAATATATCCTGACTTGTCTGTTTCAAGTTTGAACAACCCATCAGTATGAAATATTACTTACCGTGTAAGTTTCACAATTCTTGATATATTTCCCTTTTTGTAGGTCCTAGTGTGCGGTGACATTCGTGGTAATCTTTTGTTGTTTCCGTTGCAAAGAGACATTCTTTTTAGCATGTCTACAGCTTCCGAAATAAATATAAGTCCTTTCAGCAAGTTCAGAGGAGCTCATGGAATATCAACTGTGTGTAGCATCTCCATTGCTAGTTTTGGTCCTACACAACTTGAAATTCATTCAGTAAGACCTTACTTGGATGCTTATTCTGTTCTACTAGTTACTTATAATCATTAAGCAACTTCCTGCTTGGGTTTGAGGTGATCTTTTCATTTTCCTTTATGATATGTTGATATAAGAATCCGTTGATATTTGATTTTCAGGACTTGTACGCTGCTTTATATGATAAAGTTTTTGGAAACTATATAAGAACTAAGTCTAAAATAATGAAAAAAATATGTACTAAGTCTCATAATATATTTTAAAATAAATATACAGATGGAGGTTGACCCTTTATTAGTCCCTGTAGCTGTTAACCTCAAGATATCTTTTCCCATCATTATTTTAAGTGTTACAGAGAGAGTCCCCGCATTATAACATTGTCCAAAGTACAGTTGAGTCTTTAACTGCATATCAGAGTATGTATTCCTTTTTTTTTTTCCGACTCTCTGTTCCATGCAAATATAAATCAGAGATAAAAAGGTGAGACAAGGTCATGTAGTAAGAAATGATTACTACAAAAATGTGTTAACTATTGTCCCCAAAGGCTTTGGTCTAGTGGTAAGAGCGTCGTACATGATGTGTGGGTTAGGCACACGTCACACTTTTGAATCTGCTCAGCCAAAAGCCTGAAACAAACAAAAGCGTGGTATTTAATTGAAGAAGGGTAAAGGGGCTGGCCCATTATCCTCTAAGTTCCGATTATTTGTCCTTGAATCAATCTTGTCTACAAAAAAAAAAAAAAAGGAGAAAGAGGACTCTTTTTAGGTTTCTATTATGTAAACAAAGATTCATTCAAAATTTTACATGTAAATATACGTAAATATTAGGACTTTCTTGGATTCAAGACCCTGAAAGTACTTGATGCAAGAACATGCGATTGTGTTGTCCAATGCAGTAGCTTTTCTTTTTGTTCTTTATTTTCTTCAGACTGGAGGAGATGGGTGCATATGCTACTTTGAACATGATAGAAGTCGTCATAACTTGGAATTCGTAGGGATCAAGCAAGTGAAAGAGCTAAGTACGGTACGATCAATCTTCACTAATGCTGACCAACAAGGCGATTTACCTGGAAGCAGTTGCGCAATAGGATTTTCTTCATCAGACTTTATCATATGGAATTTATTTTCCGAGACAAAGGTTTGGTCTCTCGCCTACTCGGTCAATATCCTGTCCCTCTGTTTCTCGTTCTCTTCCACATCGTAATGATCTTACATTCGCTGGAATAGGTTTTGCAAGTAACCTGTGGTGGATGGAGGCGTCCTCATTCTTATTTTCTTGGTGATGTACCAGAGATGAAAAATTGCTTTGCCTATGTCAAGGTATAATCTTTTCCAAATCTGTTAATTTCCTGTTCCACGATGGATTTAGAAGATAGGAAATAATCATACAGGCAACAAGAGGTTTAGTCCAGCTTGCTTTGGGAAGTGGAGTTGCACCACTTGTAGTTGTTAGCTGGCCTCAGAGTAATAATTCTTCTAATGACTAGATTAATATCGTGACCACATCATAGCTCTTTCTTTGCAGGATGGAATTATTTGTGTTCATAGACACTGGGTGACCACTAGTGAGAGGGTTATGTATCCCAAAAATCTTCATTTGCAATTCCATGGCAGGGAGATACATACCTTATGTTTTATCTCTCAAGATTCATCGTGCAGTCTAAATGAAAAGCAGGATGTTTTTTCTGAAATGATTTGGGTTGCAACAGGTTGTGAAGATGGAACTGTGAGACTGACAAGGTATGCTGCCATTTCCGATTTTTATTTTTATGCATTGCTTAATCCTGGGGGATGGATTTTGTCTATTTTTTTTAGTTTTGTTTCAACCATTTCCCTACCTAATTGGGCTTCCTTCGACGAGTCTTGATATTTACGCATTTTCTTTGTCATTGACTTTTTGAAGTTCTGTGACAAATTAGTTATTTTGCTGATGTCTCAGGTATGCTTCAGAAATTGAAAATTGGTCAACTTCCAAGCTGCTTGGTGAACATGTTGGTGGATCAGCTGTGAGATCTATATTCTTTGTCTCAAGGCTACATAGAATGGTGCTGGATAAAAATGACATGCCTGACAGCGTTAACAGTGAAAAAGGGTTTTCAGAGGACCCGGAGGATCTTTCATTACTAATATCAGTAGGTGCAAAAAGGGTGGTAACTGCTTGGAAGCAAAAAAGTAAGATGAGAATTAGTGAAGGAACCTTTGACCCAGAGTGCAACATTAGAAATGATTTCCAGTGGCTTTCTACTGATATGCCAACCAGAGAAAGGAATCATGGAAAACTACAAAACAATAAAAAAGTTAGTGAAATGGTCGAAAATGGTGGAGCACTTCCCTCAGAAGACAAGAGAAGCTATTCAGAACCATGTGTACCAGATATATGTGAAAATGATTGGAGATATCTTGCAGTTACTGCTTTTCTTGCTCAAGTTGCAGGCACAAGGTCAGTAAATCAACAGTAACCATCAGCGTGTTCTGTCAAATTAGGTGAATATGAACAATTTCACATCCTGTTTATTTATCTGCAGGTGTTCAGTCTGTTTCGTAGTTGTTGCATGTTCAGATGCCACAGTTACACTACGAGCTCTTTTACTACCCTACCGACTCTGGTATGTACGTCCATTATCTCATCATGTCCAAATAACAATGCCTTGTATTCCCTTAAGCAGCATGGTACTACGGAACATGCTGTTCTCTTGTTTCTGACCTGGTCTCGTTTCCAATAACAATTTCAGGTTTGATGTTGCTTTACTGACTCCTTTGCAATCTCCGGTGCTTGCTTTGCAACATATCATTGTTCCTACATATCCCCCACTTCAAGGTTGATTTACTACTTAGGTTTAGTTGATTAACAACTTTTTTCATATTTTAACTATGTAAGATCTATAGGTTAAGATTGATTTTCGAGCATAGTAATGTTCCGAAATTCTTTTCAAAGCAAAGATCCAGTAATCTCACAGTCAATTTGCATTAAATAATTTAAACCAGGAATTAAAACAAATATCTAAAAGCTACTAATAACAAGCAAATCTAAGCAGTGAGCACAATGGCACCACCCGCCTCCTTAATCTTCTTCTTAGAGTCTTTGAGATGAGCTTGGCCTTCATCAAAATAGGCTGGGAAGTTGGCGATCACCCTTGGCCAAGATCTTGAAGTAACTGACCTGGCTATTGCTGATTAAGAAGCACTGTCCTTGTTACCAACAGCCTTGTCCTTCACCTAAGGAATGAGAGGCCAGGGCTTGTCTATATTCTTTCTTGTTTCAGAGCTTGTGGAAGTAGTGTATACCTACCTTTTTGAAGTAGTTCGAATTGTACTTGTGAAAGCGGATGCTGTTAAATACTCCTCCATCTCATTTTATACGAAGGTGTTTGACTGGGCATGGATTTTAAAGAAGAAAGATTTTATAAACTTGTGGTCTTAAAAATGCCATATCATTTTTGTGCTATAAAATCATATCATTAAGGGTAAATGGGAAGTTTAAAGTTAAATTGTTTCTAAATATAGAAAGGTGTCATTCTTTTTGAGACAGAGTAAATGGGAAAGAGTGTCACATAAAATGGCACGGAAGGAGTAAGATAAAATGAGTTCTAGTATTATTTACGTAACTACTTTTCCATTTTCATATGCTTTACAAACTAATGAATCCTTCTGCACTTTTTTGTTTGTTTTTGTTTTGATTTTTTGTTCAAACCTTCAACATATACAACAGTATTTTCTTCTATATTTGATCTTTGACACATCACACACTGAAGATCTGAGGGAGGTGATAAAGCAGCTTATATGTAGTACCAGAGGGAGGGAGAGGGGTCTTTGGCTGGTGTAGAAGAAGAGAATAGCTACTACTTTGTGAGTGCTTTCCATCAAATGCAGTTGCTCGTGGTAGGCAAGATAAAGGAGCTTTATGAAGGTTAGAGAAATAAGATGTATCTCTCAGAAGTCAGAACTATTGTAGGTGGCAGTAAATACATGTAGGTCGTGGATTGACATGTGAGGCTTTGAGGTGGGGTACCAAGTAAGAAAGTGACCCATCCTCAGTACTGATGACTATATAAATGACGTGCTTATGCTTTATGCCATTTTCTCCTCGAGTACTGGATAGAGATTGGTGAGCAGACAGCCCAGTGAGTAGGACCACAGAGGTTAAAATTACCAGGTCAAACAATTTTAGCTTCTTTTAGACCGAACAGGACAACAGGGGTTAGAGTCACCAGGTCAAGCAATTTAGCTTCCTTTAGACCGAACTGTACCACAGCTTGGGGAGAAGCATGGAGACGTTTCACTCGTGGCTTTTCGTATTTTTACAGGGTATATTCTCGATATGACAAAAGGAGAGGAAGGGGGATGGGGAAATTCCCTAGCTAAAAATAGTAATAGAATGGGGAAAAATAGTGCTGTGTGAATTTTTTTCTATGAGAAGAATATGCAATTCAATGTACTCAAACAAAAATATTATTGTGAAATACTAACCTTAAATGGTGATAAACTAAAAAAAGTGTGCTAGGAATTATACTTGAGATATTAAATTAGACATTCTAGTCAGTTGAGGGCAAAAGGATCTTTCAGTTGGAGTCGTCCCAAAGGAATTGAATGTACGATTAAGAAAATGAAGAAATTTCTCTAGAGATCAGTAAGTTTCTATGTCAATTCTGTCTGGTTCAAAAAAGTCTTTATGTCAATTCTGTATTCCACATAAAGGGATTGGCACTTAAAATTCTCAGCTTTCTGGGAATTTTAAAAATATGTCTGCTGGGATTTTCAGAAAAAAACTCCAATGAACTTTAGAAAAAAAAAGAACCGCAACGAATTTATCTTAATGTTGTCATAGAAACTGTGGTCCTTAGGGAGGTACTATGGAGGTGCCTGGAGGCTAAGAGCGTGCCGGAAGCCTACATCAGAGTAATCAAGGACATGTACGATGGAGCTAAGTCCGTGGCGACTCAGATCATTTCCCGGTAGTTATGGAGCTCCATCAAGGATCTGCGCTTAGCCCCTCTTGTTTGCCTTGGTGATGGATGCTTTGACGCGGCATATTCAAGGGAATGTTCCTTGGTGTATGCTATTTGCTGATGACATAGTCCTCATAGACGAGACGAGGGTCGGTGTTAACGAGAGGCTAGAGGAATGGAGACAAACTCTCGAGTCTAAGGGGTTTAAACTAAGCAGGTCTAAGACAGAATACCTGGAGTGCAAGTTTAGCGCTGAGTCGAGCGAAGTGGGAGGGAGCGTGATGATTGGATCTCAGGCCATAGCCAAGAAGGATAGTTTCAGATACCTTGGATCGGTGATCCGGGGGGACGGAGAGATAGACGGGGATGTCACTCACCGTATAGCGGCGGGGTGGTCGAAGTGGAGGCTTGCATCAGGAGTCTTGTGTGATAAGAAAGTGCCACAGAAACTCAAGGGGAAGTTTTATAGAGTTGTGGTTAGACCGGCCATGCTGTATGGGACGGAGTGTTGGCCGGTGAAGAAATCTCACGTTCAGAGGATGATGGCGGCGGAGATGAGGATGCTTAGGTGGATGTGCGGGCTCACCAGGTTAGATAAGATTAGGAACGAAGATATTCGGGAGAAGGTGGGGGTGGCCCCAGTGGACGAGAAGATGCGAGAGGCGAGACTTCGGTGGTTCGGGCATGTGCGGAGGAGAAGCCCCGATGCCCCGGTGAGGAGCTGTGAACGTCTAGCGGTGGTCGGTGTGAGGCGAGTCAGAGGGAGGCCTAAGAGATACTGGGGAGAGGTAATTAGGTAGGACATGGTCAGGATGCGTATTTCTGAGGACATGGCCCTTGATAGGAAAGTCTGGAGGTCTAGTATCACGGTTGTAGGATAGGGGCTTCTAGATTTTTCGTACTCCTTTCCCGGGGTTGAGTGAGGCGTGGTAGGGCTACCCATAGAGGATTCGTTTGTATTCTCTTTTGGTAGCCATTTTTGGTAGTTACTGTTTTGATATCATTGCATGCCCGTTTCTTTATGGTACATATGCATCTTATGTTTAGATAATTTTTATGAGGTGTATGCTGGAGTAACTAATGCGGTTTTTGTTTTTTGTTTTTGTTTGCCTTTTTGTTTGCCTTTTTTTTCCATGCGCCGAGGGTCGATTGGAAACAACCTCTCTGCCCTCTCGGGTAGAGGTAAGGCTTGTCTACATATTACCCTCCCCAGACCTCACCTTGTGGGAATATACTGGGTTGTTGTTGTTGTTGTTGTTGTTGTTGCTGGGATTTTCAGAAAAAAACTCCAATGAACTTTAGAAAAAAAAAGAACCGCAACGAATTTATCTTAATGTTGTCATAGAAACTGTTGGATTAATTCTCTTTTTTTATAGGAAACACAATGTTTACTTCTTTCTTTATGGGAGACAAAACAAACTCTAGTTAGTTCTCTCAATTTGTGGTATTTATGTTGCAACTACTTGTGGAATTACAGGTCTTTACTTGCATTTACATTCTTGTAGAGAAGTCGTATACATTTTTTTTCCTTATGTGATAAAAGGTAGATGATAACTCCTGTCTTGTATAGCTTTATTTTTCTGTGTTTTTATTCTGATTGAAATCTTGATTTTGCAGGCAATGTTCGGTTTGGAAGTCGGTATATTATTATTAGTGGGTCTACTGATGGAAGTATTGCCTTTTGGGATCTTACGGAACATGTTGAAAATTTTATGCGGCAATTATCAGCAGTTCAAATCAGAAAAGGTCTAGACAGCCAGAAAAGACCACGTACAGGTAGAGGAAGCCAAGGTGGAAGGCAGTGGAGATCATTGGGCAGTCAAGTGTCTAATAAAATAACAGGCGAGGAACAATTGTTGGGAGTTCCTGTTACAAAGGGAAAGCCTGATAATGGTTTGAGTGCGACAACTGTCCCAGGAACTGACAAAATTGTTCAAGATCACACTCTGCGAGGGATATCTCATTTGGTAGAAAATACACATGCATTTTCTCCAGACACCTTCACTGGCATAAAGGAAGTATTACACAAAGCATGGCCCTTGCATATCTTCAAGGATGTCCACCAGTCAGGGGTCAACTGTCTTCATGTTTCAGATATAAACGGTCCTGAAGTTTCTGATTCAAGGTTTACATTTTGTGTTTTAAGTGGAGGTGATGACCAGTCACTTAACTGTCTTAGATTAGATTTCTCTCTGAAATCGTTGAGGCCGAGTTGTGAAAGTTCGTCTTCGGAGCAACATAGCACCACTGGATCACTTAGTGTAGGCGGTCATATTCACCATTATGAAGTCGGAAATTATGATATGAGATTTGCGTTGGTTGATAAAGTCATGTCAGCTCACAGCTCTGCTGTTAAAGGTAGATAATCTGATTTGTTTTTTCATTAAAATGTGCATACGTTTTTTCATTTTCTTTTTATTATTTTGTGTTGTGATTTGACCTTGTTTCATTCTAGCTGGTGGAAAGCTCTGTTTACCTTTTCATTGTAGGATCCACAGCTGCTATACTCCAAATAAAGTTTCATAGAACTGTTGGACTAAAGTTCATAGAACTGTTGAAGAGGGATAGTGTAAACCCAAAGTTTGGCCTTTTGTCTGAAGGTTCTAGAAATTGGTCATCTCCTCCATTCTAGCTTCAATGTCCGAGTGTCCAATTTTTGCACAGGCTAGAGTTTATTTTCCTATCATATCATATCATATCATATCTATATAAAGTAGATTCTGCGGTCTCTGTGTCAAATTTGGTCGTTTATTGATAGGAACAAGGATAGGATAAACAAGAAAATTAAAGATAGCAAGTAAAAGAATTTAGAATAGACTCAAATTGAGAACTATAACTAGAACTTTCAAAGGAAAATTAACACCCTAAATATGCAATAATAAGAACTAGGAATACCTTCAAGTGGAAGAATTCCACTTGATAACACCCTTGCAAGAATTGTCATCAACCATGGGATTCCACCATACTTCTCAGTAAGAGAAAACATTAATATTCAAGGTAAGCTGCCTAAAATGGTAAGAAAAGAACTACTTATACTAGGTTCTAATTTAGGTTACAAATTCCCAAACTATCCCTAAGCTAGGCCTTAAGATAAGGTGTGCTGAAATTGCGATTCTGAACTCCCAGGCCTCCGTCGCGTTCGAGGTGTAAAGTCTGCTATCGCGGACCTGGGCAGCTGAACTTTCGTTGCAATTGCGGTCTTTGCTGGTGCTGCCTCCTTTGCAGTTGCAGTCTGAGCCTCGCAATCACGGTCTTCACTGTAGCCAAAAACTGCAGCTTCTAAATGTGATTTTAGCCTTCCTCTGGCCTTGAATCTTGCTCCCCTCTTCTTGTATTTCCACTTTAACATGTTATATGCCTTCTCATCTTCTTGGAAGGATCTCTCAAGACTCCGTAAACACTTGAAGGTTGAGAGCAAGTTTCTAGTTCCTTGATGACTACCGTGCATGCCATCATTTATGTTAACATATAAACATAGCTTAGTTCATTCTCATTTCACCTCCTGCTGCCCTTGATTTGAAGTTTCTACCAGCCCCTTTTAATTGATTCCTTTGTCATGTTGATTTTAAAACCATTCAAATGTGCTCAGTTTGGCTTCATCCACACACTTTTTAGTGTTGTAAGTTTATTAAATTAAAACAAGGAAAAAAAAGATAGCGTTGTAAGCTCATTTGGCTCTATAATGCCCTCATAAATCGATATTTCTGTTCATACCTATTTAAAAGACTACTCTTATAAAGCTTGATTTTCTGGATTCTCCACATCCCTGTATTACATTTTTTGCTGGCATCCAATATGTGGTACGAGAAAGGAGAGATAATGATTTGGAAAGAGAAGTAATTGGGAAAATACTTGACGCACTTTCTGGCCTTACCCAACCTTATGTATTTTTACTCATTGCTCCGTGTAGAATCACTCCCAGCTTCCATCCAAATGTTCGAGCCACATCGCTTTCTTTTAATCAACCTTATTTTGAAACCTTGTAATCATGTAATGCGTAAGTTATTATTTCGGTCTCATTAAATGCTTACCTTGTTTTAGCTTTCTGAAATTTCACCAGCACCTTTTAGCTAAGTACTGAATTTGCAGTTGTATTGTGAATGACGATAGACATAGCTGCCAAAAGGGTGTGAGGAATTTCAATGAATTCATCCTTACTAGATCAATTTCAGTGAGTTCATGCTTACTAGATCATGCATTCATGGTCATTCTCCTTTTTTTTGTGGTGTACCAAGTGAGATAGGATTAAGAATGAAGCTATTCAGGACAGAGTGGGAGTAGCCTCCGTGGAGGACAAGATGCGGGAGTCGCGGCTGAGATGCTTCAGACATGTTAGGAGAAGAAACATTGATGCCCTATCAGGAGGTGTGAGAGGTTGGTCATGGAAAGTTTGAGAAGGGGTCGAGGTAGGCCTACGGGAGAAGTGATTAGACAGGACATGACGCTGCTTCAGCTCACTGAGGACATGACACTTGATAGGAGGGCATGGGGGTCGAGGATTAAGGTAGAAGGTTAGTAGATAGTTTATAGTGTTCACCGATAGGTTTAGTAGCATGTATGTCTCTTCATATTCTTAGATTTTTATTACGTTATGTGGTTTTGTTCACCGCAGGTATTGTATTCGCTGTTGCTATTATTTGATACTCCCTCTGTTCCAGTTTATTTGAACCTATTTCCTTTTTAGTTCGTTCCAAAATGAATGAACCCTTTCTAAATTTGGTAACAATTTAGCTTAAGCTAACAATTCTACTCTTAATGAAAAGCTTTTATAACCACACAAATGCTCTGGGCCCCTTTTTGACTTATTTAGGACCATAAATTCCAAAAGTCTTCATTTTTTCTTAAACTCCATGCTCAGTTAAACAGGTTCACATAAATTGGAACGGAGAGAGTACTATTTATCCTTTATCTGTCCCTTTTTTTCTTTTTCTGTTCCATCTTTCTTCCTTCCTTGCTCCCCTCTTCTTCTTCTTGCCCTGTCTAAGCCGAGGGTCTATTGAAAGTAGCCTCTCTACCTGCATTAGGTAGGGGTAAGGTCTGCGTACAGACTACCCTCCCAGACCCCACATATTGGGATCAAATTGGGTTTGTTGTTGTTGTTGTTGTATCCCGAACCTATCCACTGGCCTAACTACTCCAGAGATTCACATCAAGGCTCATTTAACGGAGAAGCGCTCACTACCAGAAATTTCTTCATTCCCCATGATCAAACCCAAGACATCTAGTTAAGGACGGAGGGATTCCATCCATCCCACGGCATCCATTGGTGACCGTTCATTCATGGTCATTCTCGTTAAAGAGCTGTGCCAATAATGTGATACTGTTTGACAAGAAAAAAAAGGGTAGCCTTAGGCTATGAAGGCTGATTTATGCAGTGAGAAAGATCATTTATTGGACAATCTTTTATGCAACGATGGCCCCTACTCTTTACCTTTCTCGCGCCTTACCTCATTCCTTTATAAATTTTTACGCGATTTATCCTTTTGGAGCTAATATAACAAACTAATGGAGCCTCCAAATAAAGTCAACATCATCTGAACCGAGTAAAGCAGAGTAAGTTCTATTATTGTGGTAAATAATGGAATTTTATGTAAAATGAAAAAAGTACTTTTAGTTCTGAACTATAGTTCTCTCCCTCCTGTTCATTAGGCATTGGCCTCGCTCATAAGACTCCAATTATTACTGGGAATAGTCAGTTTGAATTGTGTCTCACTTTTTATCTTGGGGGTTGCCCTACTACCTATACTCTATATATATGCTCCATCACCCACCAATAACTATCAGGGTTTTTCTTGTCAAATGACTGATGAAATCATCATTTGCACATAAGAATGAACCTGGACCTGATGTTAGTCTTGTTCACTGTAGCTGTTTGGACAGATGGTTGTTGGGTATTTTCTACGGGTCTTGATCAGCGCATCAGATGTTGGCATCTCGAACAGCAAGGCAAACTAACTGAGCACAAACATATGGTTGTTAGTGTACCGGAGCCTGAGGCATTGGATGCTAGGCCCTGTGGAAGGTGGGTAATCCTTTCCTTCATACTGTGTTGTTGATTTTCTTGTTTAATCTTCCCTTTTTCACTTTCTGGAAACCAACGTCTACCTCACTTTAATATTTTCTTAGTATGACCGCCTGTATGTCATATTCAGGAACCATTATCAGATTGCAGTCGCTGGGAGGGGAATGCAAATGTTTGATTTTGTTGCACCTGATGACATGAAGGGTGGAAATTAAGGTTTTTCCCTATCGTATTAAAACATTTTAAGGAATGTAAAATGTATGAGGTTCCTCTATTTTGAGCATGAAGTGCGAGGCGTCTGACATGACATACGAGGAAATTCTTATATTTATTTAATCATGATATTTGGTACTTTCTTAGGCATTCAGAAGGTGAATTATATTAGGTACCAACAATTAGTGCAATACGTCCCAAGAAAATAATCTTGTGGTTACAGTTTTAGGTAGCTTTTGCAAGCCAAGAGAACACTAGTGGTTAGTGAAATACCCAAGAATCTGTAGAATATACCAGAGGCATCCTAGAAGGTGAAACGTTTGATGCATCTTTCGCCATAGCATTGGTAGTATTGGTGGTGCTGCTGTTGTTCGTTGTATATTATTTTATTTAATCTGTTCATTTCTTCTACTATTTTTATTTTTATCTGTTCGTTTCTTCTGGTTGGCATGAAATGGGTTTCTTGTCTATGCACCTCCAATTACTTTGGTATTATCATTCCAAAATTCTTTGTTTTTCGTGTTGAATGTGTGTGGTCTTATCATAGATCTTGTACGGATATTCGTAGAATATTTGTATAACATACCTAGTAAATTTTCACTAGTGGGGTTTGGGAGAGTAGAGTATATACAGACCTTACCCCTCCCCTTCGGGGTAGGGAGGTCGTTTCCGGCAGATTCTCGGTTCAACAGGAGAGACAATAATATCATAAAAGAAACAAAAGAAAAGGCATGTAACAACAAAAGATGCCAGACAGAAAATAGCAACAACAAATAAGTGAAAGGATAATAAATTTGTAGAATATTTGTGTTTTCATTTTATTCGTTTTTCCCCGCATCATTGGGTTGATATGTGGATTCTATTGCGTAGTTTTTCAGCTGAATCCAATACTTGTAATGTTGTTGATAAGTGACACTCACTTTTAAGTTTTCTTTCTTTTGATTGAGCTAGAGTGCATATGCAGTTAATTAGAGCGAAAATCTAAAAGTTAAAACATGTGCGCTGTGAAGTTAAGCACCTAACTGCGTTTAATATTGAAGAATTACAACTTCTATCGTATTTTCACGCACTGGATTGCTTATGTTATCTTAATGCAGTAGCATCTTTAGCGACAGAAATTATGTAGTATGTTTTCAGTCGAAGTTATATAGTTAACTGCCATGGCAGACGTCTTTAAACTTAGCCACTGCCCAGAAAAAAGGAAAATGTTGAATTCGCTCAGTATTGCCAAAAACAAAAAAGGAAGAAAAAAACCAAACCAGAAGCGCTTTTCGATATGGAGATGCGAGAAGATTGAAAACATAGCTTCTTTAACATGACAAGCTGAAGATGGAAATTACACATTACTCTCTTTATGGTTCAGAACACAAAGAGATTGTTGGTTTTATCAGTCAAAGTAGCGAAATCCCTCATTTCAAAACAGAGTCTGTTCCTTCATGGTGCCATGGAATTTCAAGTAGTATACAATGCAGCCAAAATCCAGAGAGACAAAGATAGGTAGTAGATGAGATAGCTTGATAGAAGAATCCACCTCAATGGTCCTATTCCAAAAAAAAAAAAAAAAAAAAAAAGCAAACCCCAGTTGAGGTTAATCAAGAATCAAAGTATACATAAGTTGTGAGTGAAGAATGGAGACTAACCTGCACAAGCTACAAAAGAAAGCAGGAACATGAAAGCCACTGGAAGGAAAGCAATTGTTATGGATTCTCTCACTCTCATCCCAGTTTTCATTGCCCAAAGAATGAGATAAATAAACTTGGATGTAATTGTATGAATGGATAAATGCTGGATTATTGCAATTATGTACTACTCGTAACTCGCAGCGAGTTTGGTCGATACATGTAAAGAGAGAGGGAGATATATGCATCAATTAAAACTACTACTACTCAGTTCCAAATTAGTTGTAATTATACTCACAGTTAGCTTTTCTTCTTTATCCGAGTATCATATTTGTTTCTCGATTCGAGTGAATGCGCAAGTTCCACAATTCCCATTACTTAGGTAAGTCAGAGGCAGCAGAAACACTCAGCGGAATCAGTGGTAAGGATGGGTGGTTTCTTGTCTGTAGGCTACAGAGGGTGATGAGAATCCAAGACTGTGTATGATCATATTAAATTTACCGAAATTGGTTCAAAATGCCCATAAACTATTATAAAAGGTTTAAAAATTTCTTTCATCTATATTTTGGGCTAAAAATACCCTTTCATCCACCTTTTTGGTTCAATTATGCCCTTTGACCGTTAGGTCAATACTGAATTAAAAGTAATTACTCAAAAAAAAGTATTTTGCAAAATAATTTATTTTTTAAACTAATGCACCAGTAGTCCCCTAATTTAGTAAAATTTTCTTCTACTTTTTTTTTTTTTAGTTTTTGCAAAAAACAATTCGATTTTTACAATTTTTTTTTTCATTTTTTCGGATTTTTCTGTAAAAACTGGAAAAATAATTATAGAAACAGAAAAAATATTTTTATTTTTTAAAACTGAAAAAATAGTTTCAACAAAATATTTTCGTTTTTTGAAACTTATTTCTTCAATTTTTGTAAGTATTTTTATTTTGTCAAAAATGGAAAAACAAATTTGTAAAAATTGAAAAAAAATATTTTCGTTTTTTAACAAAATATTTTTTTTAAAGCTGAAAATTTTAAAAAGTACGAAAAAATATTTTTCAAAAACGAAAATAGTTTTTCAGTTTTTAAAAAACAAAAATATTTTTGATAATAACAACTTTTTTCTCATTTTATAATTTTTTAGTTTTACGACAAAAGTACTTTAAGAAAATGAAAAAATAAAAAAAATTGTAAATACTGAATTGTTTTTTGATAAAAATTGAAAAAGAACAAGAATAAGACTTTTACTAAATTAGTGGATTATTGATGCATTAATTTAAAAAAGAAAAATATTTTTTAAAATATTTTTTTAAGTAATTATTTTTAATTCAGCATTGACCTAACAGTCAAAGGGTATAAGTGAAACAAAAAAGTGGATTGAGAAGTATTTTTAATAGATGTACGAAGAATATTTTAAAACTTTTTTCAATAATTTAAGAGTATTTTAGACCATTTTCAGTTAAATTTATATAACAAAAGTCATTTGCTGGTGGAAAGGGGTGGTCTATTTGTAGCGTGGCAGGGGTAAGGATAATGGCATGGCCACATCAATAGTCAAAATCCTCGGTTTTGGCCTCGTGGGGACTGCCATTCCATTTGTACTATACAACAAAACCTAATAATGTTATCACTGATACTGTTGCTCCTACTGCCACTCTATTTATTGTCACGTGCATATAATATTTTCTTAAGTGCCCCGGATTGATTGGTGCAATAGTTGGTTCTTTATATGGTTTTTAGCCAGTGGCGAAGCCAGGAATATTATTAAGGGTATTCAAATTCAAAAGAACAAAAGAAAATTCGACAAAGGGTGTTCAATATATATTTTATAGATCTAAAACCAGTATTTATTTATATATACAGTATAATTTTTCGTAAATTTTGTATGAAGGGTGGTCAGTTGACCACCCTTTCTAATAGGTGGCTTCGCCCTTGTTTTTAGCGATTCCCATTTCATATTGTTAATTCTTTAGATTGACTCAGGTCGAATATATATTTTCCTGACATGATATTAGGATATGCTATCCCTATTTTTGATTTACTAATATAAATATTGGACGTAATTCAACCCTGAAGAGTGAATGATCACATATCTATTGCATAGATAAAATAATATGTGAACTTTTTTTTCCTAACAATATTGGCAATACTCCCATCAATGTTTTGTGGCCTTGTCCAACTTTTTCATATTTAGGGGTAATGCAAATTAGTAGCAACACATTTCACTTTTGAGCATCACCCCACTAAGGTGTCGTTTGATACAATGGTGGGATATCGCACAAATTAGTTATCACACTTTCTATATGAAATAGGTAATCCCATCATTTTAGTATAAAAGTTATTCGGGAATTAGCTAATACCCCAAATCAAACATGAAATAAAGTTAATCTCTAACTTTATCCCGTGATTATTATTTTTATCTCCTATACCAAACGACCCCTAAGTCACATTCTTATGTATGTCAAGTTATTGAAGTCTTGAGAATGAATTTCTTAACTTCACCCTCCTAAATAAAATAATCTCAAGTTTTTCATTCCAATACAGCATAAAGTAATAGTAATGATTTGAGTGAGGTCATATATAGAGGTGACAACTTGGGTATATCTCATAGTAATCCCTTTTCTTGGAAACTCTTAATGCAGTCATCAAACATTTGAGTGAGAGTCCTTAGAGGGGAGAGTCCCAATTCAGTAATCTTGCTGGTATCCATGCTATGTGCCATGTCTTCTCCTTCTTGGCTGCTACACCTAAAAAGGAAAAAATAAAAAATAAAAGAGTATAAGCTCTATATTTAATTATTTAAAGCCATTTATTAAGCAATAACAGGTAAATCTCATAATAAACATTTGATAAAAATAATAACTAATCTGCTTACTTGTTCTCAAAAGGATAAGATGGATACTTGGTCCTTAACATGTCAATGATCTGTGACATGTGTTGCACTGAGTTTGAACATATATATCTACCTGAAGCTTTCTGTTCCTCCATTACTAAAATATGAGCTGCCACTACATCCTCAATATGAACAAACCCTAATCTTTTGTTGGGATACTCTCCAAGCACACCTACTCCAGAGAGTAATACAAACAAGAAAATTGTTATGCCTTTCATAAAGCACCAAGTGAAATGAAATTGTATCAAAATATTAGGGGTGTACAAACCGAATCGAAAAATCGCACCAAACCGAAAAGTCAAACCAAACTGATTAAAAAACCCGACTCGATTTGGTTTGATTTAGTTTGGTATTGAATAAAAAAACCCGAAACAATCCGATATATAAATATATAATTTTTATATATATTATTTAAGATTTTATATAAAATTTTCTTTAAAAAATATCTAGAAATATTTGGGATTCTCTTGTGGGATATAAATTTTAATAGAATATGAAGTGCTCCATATTTATTGACCTTAAATAATGGGTTGTACGATGAGTTTCTTATCAAGAGTTACTAAAATACGTCTATCTCTTTGTTCTTACATATTCATATCAAATGTTAAGATGTACTAAATTCTTACATCTTTTTCGAATGTGAAGTAGTTATTAATATTTAAGTATCATATTGATTTTTATGTTTAATTACTAATTCGGATAACCTGAAAGTGTATATCAACGAAAAATTATAATCAGACAACTAAAAAAATAATTATTATGTGTTAACTAATGGAATTCTCGCATAAGAATAGCTTAACTGATAATATGTTTGACAATATTTTTTATTTTACTAAATAGATGTTTACGTATCACATATATTTAACAAAGTAAGATTGAAATGATATGTAAGTAACAAAAAACCTGAAAACCCAACAAAACCCGACAAAACTAAACCAATCCAAGCCAATATAGTTGGTTTGGTTTGGTTTTGATAAAAATCGAACCAACCCGGTCCATATACAACCCTACAAAATACTTACTATAATCTCTTGGAATTTTCTAGGAGTCTTTTAGTCGTGATATGCTAGTGGAAAATATATTGAATATCAAGTACGTACGTTTAATTTTCATTTCATATAATAATGCTACAACAACAACAATAACAACTACCCAGTATAGTCCCACAAAGTGGAATTTGGGGAGGGTAATACGTACACACAGGCCTTACCCTTACCCAACAGGCAAGAGAGCCTGTTTCCAATCGACCCTCGGCTCAAGAGAGAAAGAAAAAGAAAGGGAAAAAAATAAAAATAAAAACAAAAGAAAATTAGTGACTCCAGCAGAAATTGCATAAATAATCATCTAAACATAAAACCATAAATTAAATGGCATGCAATAGCATCGACCATTAACTATCATAAGGGCAGAGGCGGATCCAGGATTTCAGGAGGATGAGTGCATCATTATCCGACCACCATTTGATTTGGTTCTCTAAGACTTACCTTGGAGAACTATCAATAATAGTATCATTATTATAGTTACAAGTGTTAAACTAAATATTTAATTCAAGAATATATCAAAGAGTGAACCCAAAAATAGAAGAATGCATGACAAAAAAAGAAAAGAAAAGAAAGATAGGGCATGGAATTTGAACAGAACAGAAAAGAATGAAAAAGAAATAGAAAAATGGCCAAGAGATACAAGATAGGGAAGTGGATTTGGACACTACACCTAGGGGTCAATGGTGCACAAAGCTACCACCGCACTAAATGCTCTTTTGACTATAGGTTCCCACGTGAAAAATTAAGTAATTTATCCCAAAAATATCCCAGTGACACACAACCTAAGGAGGGGAGCATGAGTGCACGTGCCCCACGCCCCTCCACTTGGATCCGCCTCTGCATAAGGGGACACAATACAATACGCAAGTCGTATAATAACACTATGTATGTAAATGAAAACCATATATAGTGGACGTCAATTGTACAACCTTTAAGAATGGCGAATATGATAAGCAATGTACTGGTGGGCTGAGGAGCTAGCAAAGGACCAACAACGAATGATGGATTTACCACCACCAAATCGATACCACATTCCTTGGCTACTCTCCACGCTTCTTTTTCTGCTATAGTCTTAGCATAAGGATACCATAGCTGCAGTCAAACAAAGCAATATTTTTCATGTTTCACTATTCTATATAGCTAGATAGTAAAAAAAATAATTGAAGTCCATACGTACATTGTATCTTTGGCAGTATTGAAGGTCACTCCAGTGAGATTCATTGAGAGGTGAAACTTGTTGGGCATCATCTCTATATCTGATTGCAGAGCAAGATGATGTCAACACAAGCCTCTTTAAGTTGCTTGCTTTTTTACAAGAGTTGAGGACATTTAATGTACCCTTTACGCTTGGCTCAATCAGTGTTTTCTGCACCAGTTGGTTAAGTTGATAGGTTAATGTTTGAGGACAGTACTCTCACTACTCAACAAAATGAACAATATAAGAGGTGTGGTGTGTATGTTTTAGAAAATTGATAAGAAAATAGACCTTGGGCTAATTCGAGCGCATCTTGTGGTGAATGGTGATAGTTGTCCAAGATCATATAAGGAGACAACGGTTCTTTCTTTCGACTAATGTGAGAAAACCTAATAGCCCTAGAACTCAAAAGATGGATAAATTTTTTGAACATTATAGGTTCAAGAGTGTTGGAATAAAATATGTATACTTATTTAATAAATTTCTTAACACATGCGCAAAGTTCTAGCCAAACCTCATAAGTTACCCTGGATTGTGTATAATATAATATGGTGGCCCAAAAATGAGTAAAACAAGAATACGATTACGGCTGGATCTAGTACTGTGATAAGAAAATGAATACCGTACATGTCTAACTTAACCCGAAAAGTCAAATGTCAGGAGGACAATAACCCAATCTTTTAATTAACTGATAGGGAACAATCCAACGACAACAACAACAACTACCAATATAATCCTACAAGGTGGGTCTGGGGAGGGTAATACGTACGCAGGCGTTACCCATACCCGAAAGGGCAAAGAGGCTGTTTCCAATCGACCCTCGGCTCAGGAAAAGGAGAATAAAAACAAAAGCAAAAACAAAAGAGTATTAGTAACTCTATGAAAAATCACATAGACTAATGTGAAACAATCCATCAAATAAAAATACGAAGAAGAAGGTGAAGGTAAAACGTGCCTCAACATTATCATCGTAAGGGACAGATACAGGTGAAGCAGTATGAAAGACTCCATCAACTCCCTGGATAGCATCGTCAAAGCTACCTTCAACTAGAAGATCAGCTTTCATAATCTTGAGCCTCTCTTTAGCACCATCTAGCTCCCATAAGAACCCTACTTTCTCTACATTATCTGCTAATTACTAAATCAATAAATATTACTATATTCATATTTGGAATGAGGATATAAACGATTATTACAAACCTGGATCACGAACAGTGGTTCTTACAGTGTAACCTTTTTGTAGTAGGGCCTTAATAAGGTAAGCTGCAATGAAACCTGTACCCCCTGTTACACAGTATTCTGCCATTTCTTCTTTATTCTCTACTTTACACACCTTGGCCATGCATATATATTTATCTATGCAAATACAGGTAGGTACCTTTTTGGTACAACTTGAATATTTTGTGGGAATGCTAACTACAACTGTCACTTCACACGATTTTGATCTTACCTTATTTTAATTTCAACATTTGCGCAACTAAAAGATCATACTTTGAGATCAAATTTGTGACCTTCTTCTCTTCTAACTTCAGTACAATTATTGTCGAACCATAGTTTATTGTCCCAGCCAAGTGAGTTTCCCTTCGATGCCACCAAACCAAAAATAACCTACTCGCTCGAAATGGTAAATATTTATTTGTACTCGATATATTTATATCAATCAAACCATTTAACTTTATCAGTTTGATAACACATGCAGCGGATGCGAATAAGTTTTCACCCTCCAAATCCAAGATAGACATAATGTCAATAATCTGCACTCAAAATATATTCAACTAAATAGTAGCAACTTAAAAACAGAAATGTAGAAGAAACAGAAATTAATCCAAACCTACTGAATTCACATTGTTTCCTTAAGAACTTAATCCCTCCTAGTACACGAGGTTTATGATTATTTCCTACAGGATAAAACGAATTACCCTCGCTAATATAGCGATATTCCAAACCCCAGTAACCAAAAAGTTGAGTATTCCGAAGAGTTGCAGTTCTTCATTTTAAGGCGGCAACTCAAAATGGTTGTTTATGCCAATCGCCATATTTAAATTAAAACTGGAAAATGAAAACGGAGGAAAAATTAAAATACCATTACAGATTTGTAATATTTCGTTAATCTTAGTATTAACAAATATATTTTGTCCTTGAAACCAATCAATCAATCAAATCCGAAGCCGAAGCCGAAGCTGAGTGAACGACGATGATGACACGAGACTTGCTTTCTTCTCAACTCTTTAAGAGCTAGAAGAAGTATAATTGTATATATACCCATCAAAACTCTTTTCCTCCTCGAATACGGCATAATGTCCCTTTGTCAAAGTGGGAAGTTCAAAATTTTTATTTTTCCTCCATTTCCTATTCACTCTATTTTAAGCTATAACAAGTTTAAACCCAACAATTTTCCACTTGAATGAAGAGTGGCTATATCACGGAAATATGCATGAAAAATTGTGTATTTCACAAGTAAGGATTAATCGCATCTGGATAAGTAGGCTTCTCTTTGATCTTTTCGCAGTGAACTTATATCGGATATACTCAATCAATCGGTAGATTTGATATCTTTGAACCGTCAAACTTTAGTGTATACCTATATAATCATAAGTCACACTATCAACCCTTAACCGTCTTTAGTCCTCATTATTGTGTTTGTTTCAGCCATGAACATCGCCTGATTTCATAAGTGCGTAGAGAACTGGCCTTGCAAAATTCTCCTTGAAGCGGCTAATACTTCACACTTACATAGATGAATCCTAAATATGTCATCCCGTAGATACACTCTTTGATATACCCAATATTAAATTTAAAAATTATAAAAAAAAACTTAATATTTTATCCTTGGTACTGAACAATGTCTCTTCACGAGGATGTCGTACCCCATTTTTCTCGCAAAATCTAGTTTATGACACTTGGAGGACAACTCGTTCCTTTTGGAAACTAAGTTTGCATTTGAAGAGTCGCCATCTAATTATTGGGGTGCATTAGGACACCAAAAGAGTTTGATTTGAATAAACTTAGATAGGGTATGGGTTTGAAATTATTCTAAGGGGAAGGTGTTAGACACTTATCAGAATCCACTAGTGTGGTTCCCCGCCAGATAATTATTGTGAATTGAGGTGCAATCAACATATAAACAAATAAGGCTCAAATAAGAGGGGATTTTAACATATAAGGTTTGAAAATAAACAAGGTTAAAAAATGGCAATTAGAAAAGCTGATTTTATAAATAAAGAGATACAATGCTAAAAGAGTAAAGAATAAAGTAAAGGGGAGGGGGGATCCTAGGTTTATTAAAATATGGATCACCATAGACAATATCCGATAATCACTCCTCAATGAGGGGCTACACGTGACATTATCGCGTGGTCATCACATCCATATATACCCTTCCCACCCCGTTAAGATATTCAAAGTGCGGATTGGTCTTGATTACTTATTGCATGCTATTACCCGTCGCACTCCTATCAGTTCCGGAGGCACTTAGGACTATTAATCCTAAAAGAGAGGGGTATTAGGCTTGTTTGAGGTTTCAAAAGGTAAAACTCTAAGGCGTCATATAAAATATATATTGCATATTGTGGGAAAAACATATAAACAAGTAGAGGCTTAGGTATACCTCCTAAACAGAAAAACATATAATTAGCATGACTTTCACATACTGTTTAGGTCTGATTAAGTACCAAATATGAGAGAGTTTAAGAGTTGGGGCAGGTTGGTTTATTACATAACTCAGATAGAAAGTCCGACTCAGACCTGCCTGCTGTTTGTACTTATTAATAGAACAGATTCAATTTATGGTTATTACTCTAAGGTTTGCTTAAGTGTTAAGACGAGATCCTATAGACATGATATCTACTGAATTTAGAAGGTGATAAAACAGTAAAAAACTCGAAATGAATTATTTAGGATCATATAGGCATGTTGGCTAAAATTCGTTAAGTAAGGAACTTAGATTAATAGAAGAGATACAGAATTAAACAGATTAATTATAGGTTCTGCAGGTGATACTATATACTATTGCTGATTTTACATATAACATTGAGTGAAGCAAATCAGGTTCATTTAGGAACTCCTATAGTCATGTTCTCTACGCGTTGCTAATTTTAGACACTTATAGACGTAACATCTGGATGCAGAACTTGTTTTAAAACTTATGAACATGATATCTAAATACATAACTTACTTTGAAACTTATCAACATAATATCTAAATGCAGAACTTATTTTGAACCTTATAAACATGATATTCAAATGCATAACTTATTTTGAACCTTTTAAGCATGAGATCTAAAATGTAGAACTTATTTTAAAACTCATAGGCAGGGTATCCAAATGCTATTTGAATTATGCAGAATTATCGGACCCTATAGGCATGATTTGTACGTGGTAGTTTCAATATGCAGAATTATAATACCATATAGGCATAATTTCTAGGTGGTAGTTTGCATATGCAAAATTATAACATTTCTATAGGCATAATTTCTACCCTTGCGTGTATAGTTACCCACTCTTTTTCACTAGACGAACCCAAATGTTCATTACAACTTATTACAAACCAAAAATAAAAAATTACATCCAAAGTACAAAGAAAATACAACCAGAGGAAGCCTGATTCTTGCTTCCTATCTGAGTTATGAGATAGACCAATTCAAAGACTATGATCCAAAGTCTTTCCCCAATTTGAGTGTGTAAGAGTTCCCTAAGAGTCTCAAAGGGACTCCGGGTGATCATACCCAAATTGTATCACCAGAATAGGGACAAGTGCAGTGTGGAAGGGCCAACCTTCAAGTGTCCAAGTTCAGAAGGAGCTCAATGGGTCCAAGGCAAGGCTCACAAGAGGGGGGCAGAACATAAGTCTAAGAGAGAGTGCAAGTGAATAAACAGAGTTACGAGGGGATAAGAGAGAGGGAAAGAGCCAACCACAGCGGTTCCTGTCTATGTCATTTCTGTTAGTCACAAAACATAAACAAAATTAATTATCGGCAAAGTATTTAAAATCTTCGAATCGAATAAACTTTAACTGAATCATATCAAATATAATGGAGAAGATATTATATCTTCAAACTAAATAAAAAACTAGTAGAAAATCACAAAAAGATTTGATCTCGTAATTGAGTAGAAAGTCACAAGGACTTTAATATCAACCAGGAGTAGAAACTATGTAGATTTTAGTCTCCAAAATGAGAGTAGAAATCACAAGGATTTAGTCTCCCACAAACAGAATATAAGATGAATACAGAAAAAAATTAAGTTCCTTAAGCTTGTTAATAATTTGTATTCAAAAATATATTCAAAAAAAAAGTAGCAACATAAAAACAGAAATGTATAGAAGAAACAGAAAATTAATCTGAGCCCATTAAATTTACGGTATTTCCTTAAGTAGCTTAATACCCTCTTGTACCCGAGTTTTATGATTATTTTCTCTCAGGATAGAAATTGATTACCTTCAATAGTGTAGCGGTACTTCAAACCCTAGTGACTAACAAACTCAAAAATCAGTAAAAAATACACTTACTGCTTTTTTTTTTTCTGTTGAAAAAAATAATGCAGAAGGAAGACAGAGAAATCAAAATATTCGTAAGAAAAATCTGTGAGAAAGTTCATATATTTTTAGCCAAAAACTTGAATACACCAAAGAATTGAAACTCTTTATTTTAAGGCTGAAAGTCAAAGTAGTTATTTACACAAACTGCCAGATTTAAATTATAAGGGAAAAACTGAAACAGAGGAAAAATTACATTACCATTACAGAAATGACTAATTTGTATTAAATAATATTATGTTAATCTTAATATTAACAAATAAATTTTATCAAAAAAATTAATCAATCAAATTATTTGACTGAAGCCGAAGCCAAGCGACAACGATGACACGATGCTTGCCTTCTTCTCAACTCTTTAACAACTAAAAAAAGTGCAATTGTATATATAACCATCAGAACTTTATTCCTCCTCTAATACGGGACAATGTCCCTTTTTCAAAGAAGAAAATTAAAATATTTATTTTTCTCGGTGAGTATTAAAACTGAGGCAAGCAAGATTACTGACTTGAAATAATAGTTTACTGAAAAATTACTTTCACTCTACTATTTTATTCATCAGTTATTATATATTAATTTTCTTCGCGAGAATTACAAAATTAATATATGAATAACTTAGAGATAAAATATATATACGTGACAATAGAGCAATTAGAAACCATCATTTCAGCACAGTATGAAATGTAAATAAAAAGTTTCTACCCAAGAATATAAAAATTGAGATAGTGTTATAAAATATATCAAGTTTCATCAACTATCCCACCAAAAACAGATTACTCCATTTTGGAGTAAAAAAAGCTAAAAAGATATTTAGAAGACTTGAAATATTTGAAAGACTAAGAAAATATTTTTACTACAAAGAAAGAAGAACAAGACTAGTTCTTGTCTTACAAAAATTGTATATGCTTATACAAAGATAGCTTGATACTTATAGGAAAAGATGAGTAGCATTTGTCATGTTCTACTTTTGCAAATGTAAAATTTATCTATGTGAAGTGACCTTTGATTCCATATATGCAACTATGGCACTTGTGCTTCCTCTTGACTTCATAAGTTAGTCTTGCAAATGTGGGTTCCATGTATGCGAATGTGACCTTCGCAAATATAGATTTCACACATGCATATATAACTCTTTTGCTTCTATTCTTGATTTCATGGGTTTAGATTCGCAAATGTAGGTTCCATATAAGCAAATGTAACCTTTGTGTATATAGATTCCACATACGCATCTATAGCTCTTTTGCTTCTATTCATGACTTTATGGGTTAGACTTACAAATATAGGTTCCATGTATGCGGATGTGACTATATGTATATAGATTTCACATATATAAATATGTTCCTTTTCATCTCTAATTGTCTCTTTCTATAAGCTCATATGCATATTACACATTTGCGAATATGAAGATGATGTGTGCAATGGTGGCTTTGCTTCATTCTCTTATCTTTTAGCTTGTTTTCATCTTTTTCATAATTTTCTTTTCCTACAAGATTTGTTAGAAAATATGCGAGAATAAGATATTATTATTTATATTTTATTTTAAAAACTTATATTTGAAATTACATGAATAATTTATATCCGTCACTATAACAAACTTAAACCTAACACCTCACGCATATAGGAGAATGATTTATCCAGTGATCCTTTTGACCTTGTCAAGTTCGGCTGTTGCTTATGCATGCATCAGATTTGACTATGCCAGGGAGGATAAGAACTTCCTTTTATATACCAAGAAGCAAAGTCAGATTTTGAAGCTATGGTTTTTAATTTTATCATAAAATTTATAGCTCTTTTTTGCTAGATTTATAATTAAATATTTATATATATTCAATGAGTTTTTCATCCGAATCCGTGCCTAATAGGCTATCTGCTTCTGTATACAACCTCTGTGTATACAGTAGGTTGAAAAAATGATATCGCGTTATAAAATTAAAATCAACATGAATTTTCTAATAAAGCAAAATTCTTGAACTGACCTCCTACCGTAAATCAATACTTATTTATATAGGGTGGCACAACACTCGGACAACATTGTGTCCGAAATCTTATCCATTCCCGAATAGTGAATAACAGACAGTACTTACGTGGCCCCCTTTCGGTGGAAAAAGGTTTTAAATAAATAATCAACAAAAGAGAAAATGACCGTATAAGTCCAAATAATCAGCTGCGCCAAAAACAGCAATTTTATTTTGTGTTTCAGATAATTGATATTATTTGTGTGAGATTTTTTTTAATCTTATATATTTATGAACACATATCTTACATATTTAGATTCATAAAATTCTGAACCATACAATTATTGATTAAAAAAAAACTCATACAACTAGTATTAGTTGCGTGAAAGAAATAAAACATTTTCTGCCCAAAATTACTTGCGTTGATTTGACAAATCCCCCAGCTTCTACCTATTCCATCCATACTGCCTTCGTCCCATTTAATAAAAATGTACTAGTTGATTAGGAGAAGAAAATAATACAAATGTAAAAAAAAAGTCACATTTAAATCAAATATATATTCTCTGTTTTAATTTATATTAACATTTTTTTTTTCAAGAAGAATAATTATTTTTTTAAATTTGAAAATAATTTAATATAAACTTATTCTACCTTTAATGAACTATTTTTTACAACAAACACAAATATTAGATCATGCTTATACCACACATTTAAAAGTCTTCATTTCTTTTTTTAAACTCAGTGTTCAATAAAATAAGTTTCCATTAATTAAAATGGAAGGAGTACAAAGTATCAAAATGTTTGCCATCGTTGCACGTCTTTCCATTTTTTTTCCTCTTATGTCATAAAAAATAAAATAAAATAAAATACTAAAATTAAATAATATCGGAAATAGAAAGGTGCAATTTCTAAGAACAAACAAAAAACAAAATGGGACCGAAAGAGTATTATACTGTAATCTCTGCCTAAAGACTAAAAATGAAAAGGACGCAGTCAACCTTCGAACGCAAAGAGACTTGTTGTTTCACAAATAAATTTATCTTTTTTACAGTATCCAATATTAACAAAATGCAAGTAAAGTTAAAAGGGCAGAGTAAACGAGGTAGAAAGTGTTAGGCCTGGTTACGAGGCCCCAATGGAAAGATACATTTCATCAAACAAAATAAATATGTTAACACTTGGTATAACAACAGCCTGAAGGGCTATTCCTACAGCATATTTCAGACCCTACGTTTTTTTATATAGGCGAGTACTGGTACAAGTAACTAATATACTTTTTATGAGATTTATTGTGGTGGTAAAATCAGCTTGTTCCAAAGTCCACCATTTCCCACCTAAACGGACGGAAAATGTACAGAACTTCTGGCGAGCCCCTGAAGAGAAGAGCAACACAAACACATACAGCCGCCATGGCCACCATCGAGAACATCGCAGGCCTGTACAGTAGGGATCGGCTCCGACTACCATAAGCCAGCTTCTTATGACATAGCCCACAGGGCCGAGAAATGGGTCTTCTCTCAGTCATTGATATCTCTAAGCTGTTGGTCGCAAACTCTTCTTCTTTCTGGTTGCTGTTCTCAATAGATGGAACAATAGGAATATCAACCACTATATGTCCGCTGGTTGCTTTCTTGCTAATCTTCCTCTGCACCAGGTGAATGTAAGAATAATGTCCTCGCAGGCGTGCATAATCTTCTGGAGTGAAACCTGTGCTATCACGAGTATTCTTCCACGCTTCAATTGCCACCTGCATGGGGCAATTTTAGCATGTTTAGTGAATACAGGTACTAAAGATAATAGCCTCATAAAAAAGGTAATAACTGCATCTGACAGAATGGTGTATAAGAATGAGGTCTGCAACAAGAGGAATTAAATACCTTTCCAGGATCATCTGTCAATGCATCTAGTACATCTTCAGATCCATCTATGCCAGCTGCAACATGAAGCGGTGTCAAACCTGCAGGCCCTACACAATCAGGTCTAAACAAGAATTCCCCGTCAACCTCAACCAGGGATTGGTATTCAGAACTTAGTTCATCTGCTACTTTCTCTGGAGTATATGTTAATAGCAATTCCACCAGAGGCCTAGAATTCCTACGCACAGCTCTATGGAGAAGACCCATCTCGGTGAGAGCAAATTTCAAGAAAGAACTGTCTCCTGCGCCCAAAGTTCCATCAAGAAGAACGTTCAACAGTTTTTTAACTACTGCACACCATTCATGGTCTACGCAGAAATCAATAAGCCACTTGAACCGCTTCAAAGGATAGAGAACAGGGTCAGGACCAAAATGCTCTAATCTAGCCTTCAAATTATTTCTATGAAGCAGCCAACCCAATTCATGAATAAAATCCATGGCTTGATTTCTTGCTTCCATATTATTTATCTGTCCCTTGACATAATTAGCTGAAGTCAAATCTAGTTCATTCTCAAGCATACGGATCTCAGAGCAAACATCTTCCTCTGCAACTATGAAAGGGAAGAAGCTATTGCTGAGTCCGTGATCTTCAACCTGGATAAACAAAAGAATCTCAGCATGACTTAAGAGTGTACATCGCTTGAACGGGAATGTGTCAGATTCTTTTGAAGTAACCAAATGCATAACATTGTAACTGTTACATACTGTACACATCATATAGGCACCAAATATCTTTTATAGCATAAACACAGTAATGTAGAAATAAAAGCAACTGACATAGCTAAGATGATGTGCACAAGACTCGCATTTCTGAAATATATACACCTACCTCATGGTCATATTTTATAATTAAGAAAAAAGTGATAAATGTCTCCACATCTCGTACCACAGTAATTTATGTAATCCATTTGACTTGGTGCCCTCAATCCTATTTTCTATATCTCGTAAGGAGTTAATAAACTTTTATTACTCTGTAGAGCCATTTCTGAACTTTTTAAGAGATTAAAATCATGCCGAGCTTCCTCAAGGCAGTAAAAAGGTTCCTTTTCAAAAAATAAAAGAAAAGAGCCGGCACTGACCAAACTTGGACGGTAACAGCAGTGAAAATGAGTGACAGAATAAAATCCCCTAGTCAATTTTGACGAATCATGTTCAAAGAGAGAAACAACAAGATGAGAAAAGGTTCACCTCAATAAATCCTCTTCCAGTAACTGCTGGAGCTGAACATGTGAAATTAAGGGATTGGAGCTTATCATCCTTGTCAATGCCATCAACATGTTCTTCTACCTCATTATTAGCTTCTGGAACCAGGTAATTACTTTCAAAAGCACAAAGTAACCTGCCAATGAAAAATGAAAGCAGAAAAACAAAAACTTAAGTTACTGCACTTCACTAACATATTTTGCTAGGAATAAACCACCAAAATCCTACTCGGATGATTGATGCATACCTTGTGGATGGCTTTGACAAATTATAACCTTTGACTAAAAATTGAGCTCTCCCAGATACTGGCACAGCTATTGGCCTGACACTTAAAATTGTACTGTGCTCATTACTCCCAGAGGGCAAAGACATATCCAAAAGAACCTGACCTGCAGCACATAAACAGAACAAAGTAATATCTCAGTGAAGGACAGTACTGATGCAAAAGTTGCCAAAAAAGATCTAGGGAAGTTGATTCTATATTTTGGGTTTGGAAGGAATTTTAAATGGAAGAAGACATTAGATTTGAACAGACCATCACAAACAAATGCGATTTGGTTCTGCACACTAATGTAAATCCATCCTTTCGTCCAGAAACTATCATCACCATGGACATCCAAAAGCCTACTCAGACTGGAGTTCAGATCATAACAAAGCTGTACAAAGCAATTAATTCACATGTCAAAAAGTATTCCACAGACAGCCCACTACAAAATACAGGATTTCAATGAACATGCAGTACCTCTTCCCATGCAGACTCGGTAAGCCGCAGATATACTGTTAACACAACACAACCAGGCCGAATGTAGCTCTCAATCTCAGTAGGACTGTGAGATAGCCAGTCAAGAATCTGAAATTTCAAACAATTCAAAGAGCATTTCAGAAAAAGAAAAAGTAAGACGGAGTTTAAGCCATCCAGAAACATACAACAAAACAAGAACCATTAGTACTCAAGGAACAATGAAATACCTGAGCTCGAACAACAAATGGAAAATCACTAGGATCTTTCCCGAATAGTTTAAAAACAATCCGATCCGTGCGTGTCTGCATCCAACAAAAATAAATTCAGTTCAGGAAAAGAAAGAGATATCAAGTTAACTAGTCTTGGTTGTTGTCATCTTCCTTCTCTTTCATTTTGTAAGATACACTTTCTTTTATAATAAAACCACAAACTTGAGCACTGAAAATTACTAGATATAAGTTGGCGGACAGTGTTTTTAAAGTAAAAAGCACACATAAGCGATGAGGTCTTCGAACTTTGAAGTGTAACGGGAGACGCAAAACACATCCTTAGAAGTGACAGTACAAAATTTATGAAAGGTCAAAGTACCGCATGTATATGAATGAGTACTATCACAAACAAGTTTCAATTGAAAAAACTAATTTTAGCGTCCGAAATGATGCTGATATTAATTTAACTCCTCAAAGCTGAGATACAAAAAATCGACCCGCTTCTTGTTGGTACCACTCAACGCATTCCCTGTTTAAATCGCAAACCTCTCTAAAGCACATGACTTTACCAATAAAGCGATAACACTTTGCTTCGCATCACTTTAAGCAACAAAAGATGACCTTTAATAATACTGAGCGAACTGGCAATTTGATGACATTCAACCTTTATCTAACAACATAATGCATCATCAAATAAGACCATTGTGCAATTGTAACTGGCATGTTCTTAAGGATCAGAGAAACCATAATTAAATAGTAATAAGAATTTTGCTGTCGGTTACTGGAACTAGAGCTTCTATGATTGCAGAGCAACCTGCTTGTCCACGTTGTCTAGCATCAATCTTGGAGAAAAGGACCAGCAAGGGACATTTAACAGTTCGATGATCATTTCAAAACCCAGAGAACGATAATGAATATTTTATTCCCTCGTTTTCTTTCCCCTGTTTTTACTCACTGTGTGTGAAAAGAACATTGAAGATAGTTAAAGGCGAAAGTAGGAGAGATGAGGGAAATTCAGAGACAACTCAAGACAGAACTTGATAAGAGCGCAGAAGTCAACCTCCAATGAAAGGAAGGGGAGAAAAATAGAAATCACCACAATTCAACTTCAGAAAGTTTATCACAATGCTAGCAGGAAATTTCAAAAGCAAGAATAGACCACCAAAGAAAGAGGTGATCTAAAGACGAAAATAGAAACTCAAGTGTTACCACTTAGACAGATATTGACTTTATAATACTCAGACACCAAAAGTGTAAATATGGGATCTATAGTTAGCAAGGTATTCCTCACACAGAAAGAGAGTTTTCATTGATAGGTTTTAACAGGCTAAAGAATTTGAGAAAACTATTATGATTCAAGCTATTGCCTCTGTCCCCTTATCAAACTTAGTCCACCGAAAATGTACCTTATTCTAAGTCTCGGTGTCCAGCTGAGAAAAGGTAACTTGATCATATCTTTAGATAAACCATTTCAACACAAAACAAGAGTATAAACAAGAAAGTAAAGAACGAAAAAAGAAGAAACCAACAAAATGAAATTTGCAGCACAAGTAGAATTGATAATCATACTTAGAATATTATTGGAGTACCTGAGTGTCACCACTGGAACTGGAAGGTGACTGGGCAGAAGCGGAATCTGAATTACCACTTGTTTGAGGTGGACTTGACTGGTGAGAGTCCTGCTGTAACCAAGATGGGCACTGCACAGGGGATCTATCAACATCTTCTATATTGTCATCAGAATCAATATAAACATCATTCAAGTCGAAGTCAATCAACTTGCTCCTTCCAGTGGTACTTCCCCTGCCTTGTGCATAAGCCTGAGAATTGCTTTGAATTTGGGGAAACAAAATGCCTGGGCTTTGAGAAGAAGCCGTCCGCGCATCTTCAAGCCTGACATCATGTGGATCTAACCTTTTCTGAGGCATCTCAGCTGCCGAATTAGTGAACTGATGTTCTTTGGCTCTAGGAGGTCCCTGTGAACCATTTGAGATCAAGGAAGCTAATTCCGGATTTCGAAGGATTGACCTATTGCTCAGCAAGTTTGAAGAATCTTGCAGAAGTCCAGATAAGCTTTTATCCCCGTTCAACGAACCCTGGCCGGCAATGCTTCTTAGTAGATGGGCCAGAAGGTCCTGATCTTCAGTGTGGTTAGTTCCGTTGGCTGCAATATATGAAAATCATAACCTTGGAGTTAATTCTAAAGCACAACAACAACAACTATGTACTACTACTACTACTACCACTATTCAATCCCCAAACAAGTTGGGGGTCTACTTATGAATCCTCACTATAGCACAAGCAACAAAATTCTCAGAACCAAAAAAATAATTTAAAACTATTTGCATATTCAAAACAGAGCAGAAGGAAAACTAGGAATTACTCACAGTGCATATTGGAGAGCATTTTTAGCAGGTTCATCAAGGAATAACCACTAGCCTGTCCATCATTCGATGAATTGTTGTTAGCTACAGATTCTGATTGTGTCTTTCTCCTCCTTTTATTATGCCCAGCTAGGCGTCGACGACAACTTCGTTTTCCTTCATCAAACTCTTGAAGTGCATGAAACCTGTGTATCAAAAGCAGAATCTTTGGAATATAACCACAGAATTATTGAAAAAGCAATATCCCAAGATGAAAACACAGAAAAGATTAATTTTTTTTAAAGGGACTCACATGACTTGCCATCAATCAATTAATCAATCAATCCACTACTCAAATTCACAGATTATTCTAGGTCAGTTATATTAGTCATTCATAACATTTCCACTTTTTTGCACCCATTTCATTCTTTTATTATGCCGGGCTAGGATGAAACCCGTGTTTTATCAAAGCAGAATCTGGAAGAATAAACACAGAATTATTCAGAAATCAAAAGTCCAAACACAAACAACCAAACGCAGAAAAGATCGAATTTTTTAAAAGGATTCACAAGACTAGCGATCAATCAATTAATCATTCAACTACAACTCAATCCCAAATTATATAGATCGGTTATATAAGTCATTTATATAAAGTAAATAAAAATACCTGCTGCACTGCTGGCAGAAACGCTGCATAACATTCCCAACGAGAGCTCTACTAGTTTTGGAGTGCATCTCACAAACTTTATGCCGCCTATGGTAGTCTTTAGCCTTACTTAGATCGGTCCCACAATCATCAACCTGACATACAGCTCTTGTAGTACCAGTAACAGGGGCAGGTGGAGCGGCGGCAGCAGCCAATTTTGTCCTCTTTTCAGCTACGGGCTCAGCTTGTCCACCAAGCTTCAACGAAAGGGTCCCACCGGAATCATTTTCATCAACGACAATCACCCTTCTCCTTTTCTCCAGTTCCCTCCTCTGTTGTTCTATCCCGTGATTTGTTTCATCTGAACAGGAAGATGAACTGTTGGATGAAGCAACCAGATTCCCAGTTTCGACGGGGAAGAACTGCCTGCTTTGGTAATTATTAGAAGGGTTTTGACGAAGAGGAGTGGCAATAAAAAGATCTCCGTCCCATTTCCAATCAGTTACATCCCACTCTAAGCTCCTCTTCCCTAATCCTCGTAGATCCGGTCCTCCCATATGGTAATAACGCTCTCCCACACTCGCTTCCATCTAAGCTCCTTTTTGTGTGTGTGTGTGTGTGCACGCGCGCGTTTGAAGATCTAAATCCGGAGATTTAGGTGATTGATGATCGGACAAGTTTGAATTACAGATCAAAAGTTAAAATTAAGAAGAAGAAAAAAAAAAAGAAAAACTAATCACTAATCAGCTTCGGTACAGCCCCAAAAGTCGAGTACAAAGAGACGACAACCATGATACCGATTAACATCAAGCCACATACCAACACCTAATTTGAGCGTTGACTTAAGGAAAGTACTCGTGAATTTGAAGAATCCAGTACCGGAATTCAGATAATTTAGCTCAACAAAAAAGAAATAGCTTCTTTCCGGCAGCCAGGAAACGGCGGGAAGAAGGAGACGGCGGCGACCGACGGTGAAGAAAGGACAAAGGAAGGTGGTTAGGAAGTTGGGGGGTGGGGGGGAGCGAAAGGTTCGGATGAATGATAAGATTAGAGAGGAATGTGAATGTGAAAGGAAGCGTGTTGTATAGGAGGGAGTAGTGGGTGTGCTCAGCTGTACATGTACTGATGCGGTGGTTTCGGGTTTTTTTCTTTTTCTTTTTCTTTTTCTTTAAGTAGTGTGTGTACTATTTTTACTTTCTTAATTGCTCTCTTTCTTTAAGCAGTGTACTATTTTACTTTCTTAATTTCCTTCTTCTTTCCACACGTCTCTCATATCACATTTGTCCATGAAAATTACAAAAATTACAAAACTACTCCAATAATGTTCAATATTTTTTTACGTTATATTCCTTCGGCAATCTAGGACTTTACACCATTAAGCGCTAAGCATTATACTAGTATATACTATAACAACAATTTAGGAAGAAATATTCTCTTATGCTCGCCTATAATAATAATTTAAATAGTAGAAAATGCTCCTGCAAATATCATTTTTGTTAATTTTTAATTGATCTTTATGAAAAATATTACTCCATCCGTTTCATATTATTTGAGCTAGTTTGACTCGGCACATAGTTTAAGAAAAATGAAGAAGACTTTTGAAAATTGTGATCTTAAAAACTTAAGGGGTAAAAGATTTGTGCGGTCACGTCATTTGTGTGACTATAAATGATTCTCATTAAGGGGCAAAATGGGTAAAATTGAAGAACTTAAAGTTGAATTATTTCCAAATTTAGAAACATGTCATTTATTTTGGAACAGAATCAAAAGGAAAGTACCATATTTAATATAAAACGGAGGAAGTATATATTTAAAATAACATTTCTAATGAATTGCAAAACCAAATCTTCCTCATTTATTCCACAATATAAGTATATTACAACAATATAAGTATTACGTAACACTCTAATAGATAGTTGCGGAGTTAGGGAATTCAAAACATGAAAGAACCGCCATAAGTTTTAACTTATTTTTTTGTCGCTATACTAAAAGTTTATGTTATGTTAACTTAATTTAAAATTTTATATTTATACACAAAAATTATCTATACTTATTTGCACAATGCAATTTTTCGATGAAGGGTCGAAACTAATCCTCGGGTCAATTGAATTTCTGGTTCTTTACAAATTAGTTTTTAGTTTATGTTATTTTTACAAAAGTATTTATTTTTATACATAAGAAATATAAAAGCAACACACACAAAATCTGAAGAAAAAAAAAACTATTCTTTTGTTCAAATTGTAAATGACCATAACGAAACCATACCCTCACATTAAAATTTAAATATAGCTTTGTAAGAAAAGTTAATGCATATGCATTTCGAATGGAAGTAGTCATCCGATTATAATCTTTCCCTGATATACCTATATAAATATTGCTAACAGACTTTAATGAAATGATAATTTTAATAAATTGTATGTATGTGTGTAATAACCACAAAAGGTATTTTCAGCATAATGGTCTCATTTAAAACGTAATTGTACGAGAACTGTAATCTTATAACGTAATTATATAACTTAGAGGTCTTGAAGCAACAGTTAAGTTACATCATATATATAATTTTTGAAATCCGATCATTTTTCTAACTATATATGAACATGTGATGCTCGATGCATCGAATTACCCTTTTATATTCTTATAACTTGGCAATGGTAAGATACCATCATATATTTTTTTGATTTTCATTTTCATTAAAGATTCGAAAATTCTTGCTAATCCTGACGCATACGATCTACTCTTAAAGAAGAAAGAGTTATTTGCTTAGATATTATCACATGAGTATTTGTATGCTAACTTGTTATGAAATTTAGGGCATAGCAGGGGAGGCGGAAGTAACATGATAGGCAGAGAGAGAGAGGAGGAGAAGTTTAATAACTCAGTTTGGCTTAGCCGCAAAATCAATTTATACGAAGTGCTTTTAAAGCTTTTCTTTAAAAGTACTTTTAGTGGGAGGCAATTTATATTTGGCTTAGTATAAAAGGTATTTTTGAACAGTAATTAATATTTGGTCAATCTTTAAAAAATTACTTCTAAGTGTATTTTTCTAAAAAATGCTTCTCCAAAAAGTACTTTTTGAAGAGAAACTATTTTTTTTGGTTCTCTAAAATTTCTTTTGTTTCTTCCCAAAAATATTTTTTTCCTTCTAAAAGCTTAATCAAACATCTCAAATTTTAGCCAAAAAAAAAAAATTTTGACCAAAAGAGGCTATAAATCCAAAAGAAAGAAAGAAAGAAGGGCCACACAACCGAAAAACCCGTACTAAGTACCCATCTCGCTTCCAGAGTGGGTGGACCCAATTGTCACACTCTCACGACACACAAATTACACAAACAAAAGAGAGATGCGTCGCTTTTCTATGATACGGCTCTATCCCACTGCTTGCTGCTTCGCTCTTCCTTCGCACCTTCTCTCACCACTTTCACCTCACTTTCTACCTTATTACATTTATACCTTGTTTTTTTTTTATTTTTTATCTTGTCTTCATTTCAGTCTCAACTAATTTTTATAAGATATTTATTACTTCTTACAGGTGAGGATATCGGCTAATTATATTTATATTACTATATGATTCTCAACCAACTTTATTAATTACTAGATTATACCCTTAGCGCCTACTTCCGTTACTCTTCTCTTACACCATGAGAGATTTTCTAATTTAATCTCAATTTTAATTTTTCATTATATTAAATACTTCCTTATTTCAATTTATGTGGCAATATTTTATTTTAAATTTGTTCCCGAAAAATGGAACTTTTCTAAAAAAATTAAAAGAAAATTATCTTTATTGTTTAATCTCTCTTAATGTCAAGCTTTTATACTAGACAAATGCTATATGGAATTTTAGACCTCATATTCAAAAGTATTATAGCCATATTAATGTTATATGTTTAAAATTATAGATTTTAAATTTTTTCTTTATTTCTTAAATTTCGTGTCCAATTAAATTTACGGACTCGTTTTAAATTTAAGCGATTTGATAAACATATTTTAGTTCTAGTAATTAACGAATTTCTAACTTGGTATTAATTAAAAAAAATCCCTTTTTAATGAAATTAAAACAAGTCTAAATCTTAATTTTGATCACCACCAATCATTGAAATAATCTCTATATGTTTGGTTTCAGAAATAATCAAAGGTGCACATGTGATGTCGTAAAAGTACCCCTCATTTTTAATAGATTAACCTTTTAAACCAAAGTGAGTATCGTGTTGAAACATGTAATTGGATTTTTAGTTCAATTTACAATACTTGAGTTCAACTTTCTTTGTATGATTCCATTTAAAGCATATTAATTAAGTAAAAGTTATTGCAGAAAATTAATTATTATCGTCAATAAGGTTTATGCTAGTTTCAAATCAACAAGTACCTTAAACAAAAGTTAAAATGATCATTAGAAGTTTGTCCCATGTGCATGGCTTTCTCAAAATTGTTGCTTTAGCCTTTTGATATTATTAAGCTTTCTATATCTTTGAAATTGCAATTTTTTTGTTTTTCTTTCGACGTTATACGCATTGAGGTTCAACTAAATTAAAATTTTGTACTCACAACAAAAGTAACTTCAAACTCATGGTTGGAACCCAAAACCCCGATTAAGGATAGAGTACTTTTCGGGAAAAGTACACGGTTAGCCACTAATAAGACATGTACTTGTTTAACCAAAATATTGAACTTCGATTAAAGCTAGAAAATAATAGAGAAATCGGGTTACTGATAATCAAGAGACCAAGAGTCCTTAACTTATGAGCTTGTTACTGTAAATTCAGGACTAGCTGTCATTAACTTTTGAACTTGGAACTCGAAGTTCATAACTACCTATCCTTAATTTATGTTCTTGTAACTCTAAGTTAAGGCTACCTGTCCTTAATTGTTGTGCTTGTAACTCTAAGTTAAGGACAAAATATCCTTAATTTTTGAACTTCCAACTCTAAGTGCAGGACCAATTATCCTTTACACATTTAACTCCTTAATCTAAATTTGTACCTCCAAATTCCAATGGTATAAGTTTTTCTATTGGTCACTCAAAATCTAAATCGTTTTCTACTACAAAAACGATTCAATTGTGGCGGTTTTATACTGGCGGTTACACAAAACCGCCACAATACACAACATATTACGGCTGTTTTCAGACCGCCATATTATCATTAAATGCCTTCTACATATGTTCCATTTATCTTTTCCTTTACTGAATTTCAAATATGTTACGACCTGCTATAATTGACCCTTTATTCTTAATAATTGTTTTGAGTTCATAAATGTCCATAAACATTCTGGGTCAAACAGACAATGATCAGTTAGAGCTTGGGTATCTCTTTCGTGATACTTAGAGTTGAGTTGTCTTCCCACCTTCAGCAAGTGAGAAGGCCTTTACTTTCTTACCAGTTTGTGTTTGGCTATGAGCGAGCAGTGTGTATTTTGGTGTCTTATTCCCGGTAAAACTCGCGGATCCTTAAAAATTTGAATAAATTTGCGTTCTCTTAAGTTATTCGTGCTAGTAAGTCACTAATTATCACTTTGGGATTGGAGTAAACTTTGTTTTTGGTTTCAATCATGCAAGTTATTATGGGATGGGTTCATATTGTACTTAAGTATCTTGGAGTGCCAATATCTCCAAGAAGACTATGGATTGTGAATGGTTAATGGAGAAGGTGTTGACAAGATCTCCTGTTTGTTCTCTCTCCGTTGTTTTGATAAATTGAGAGAGAAGCGAAGGCTTGGGAAGAAAAAATATCAAAGGTAAACATATTTTTTCATATTAATTTTAAAGTAGTGAATATTGTTGCTCAACGCTAGAATTATTAGATAAAAAATAAATAACACCTTAAATATCAGCGATTACAGACCATTTTTACTACTTTTTACTCCACTACAACTTGTTGGTAAAATTTCAGGCAGTTAACTAGCCGTAAACGTCTTTGTATAGAGAAAATATGCAACTCGTTATCCTCTTAAACTAATTTTGGTACATTCCAAACAAACTTTAAGTGGGAACCGATTAAAACTTTTTAACAACTTTAATATCTTTTCCAAATAAGGCTGCCAATACCACCCCCCCAAAACCCCCTACCCCAATAATTCAACTGTCAAATCATATCGTGTATGTCACATTCCGCAATATATTCCATTGATTTCCGTTGTATATTTATTGTTAGTAACCGTGAGATAAAATAAAAATTACATTATACGATTGTAGAATAAAAGATAAATCAACCAAATGTAGGAATTAAAAAGGAGTATCTAATACTTACAGTTTCCACCTTGGGATTGGTTAACATGAGGCCTAAATCATTTTCCTTTTGTTGTCAACTGTAGATTGCAGTTTGCTCAATTAAATAAGATATGCCAAATATTGTTAGACCTACAATAAATTTTAAATGCTTGTTTAGAAAATTGAGATGATAGGCTTACCATCTAAAAAATTTAAAACAACAAACAAGTTCAAAATGCCATTTTAGAAACTGTAGTAAATATTAAAATTTATGTCGTTTCAATTTAAATTGGTGCAGGGTTGTCGTCTTGTGTTCGTACAAATAACAAAAATGAAGAATAACTGTAGTCAATGAGGTTCGGCAATTACGTGCCTCCGTGTACTTTGATTTCAGTAGAATAAAAAATGCACTTTTATTATAGTATGGACTTTATGTTTTATGCATTACAAAAATATTTTTATAATTGAATTATTTATAAGGTAATAAACGGCAAGTGTAGACATCCAAAATCTTAATGGATCCAGCTGAATTCTTAATTCAAGATATTACAAGAATTCATGAAATTTTAGGAGTCTGTCGGTATTGTTTGGAGGCTACTCTACCAAAACTTTAGCCCACTCTTATAAAAAGGGTTATATAATCCTTTAAAAAAATATCTCGAAAGAAGATCCACAACATACTTCATGGATATCAAATAAATTCATGAAAGTCTGCAATATACTACATTCGAGAAACATGTTGTTCTAGTCCTCGAATCACGGAGATAATCTGAAGAGAAGAATTAAGGGAACAAAAAAAATTAGTAAGTATGGAGGAAGAAGATCAGTATTCGCAAATATTGGAATATTACCTATGGCCTAATCCATTGGAAGGATGATGTTTGCAATAAATATTCGACACACAAAATAATTGTAATCATAAAAGAATAAAGTAATTTTATTAATCAATTGTGAGTACAATTATGTTTCTACCTTGACTCTTATATCCTGATCATCCTCGTTTTTCAAGGGCTGGAGCAACGTGTTTCTCGAATGTAAGATGATTCTCCATTGACTCTTATATCCCGATCATCTTCGTGATTCAAGGGCTAGAGCAATATATTTATCGATCGTAAGATGATACAGACTTTCTTGGATATATCTGAATCCAAGAAAGTAGACAAAATTGTCACACTTGAACAATCATAGCTGAAGGTACGTTCCTTGTTTAATTTCCGCTGCGCTGGCTCTGTGTATGTATTAGAATTTCAACAATATCTGGTCATATTTTGGTCTCTTTGTGCATATTCCAGAAGTTTATGGAATTGCTGAGATCCTCTTTGAAAGATATATGTAGCCATATTTATAAGCATGAATTAGGGTTTTGGGTGGAGAGCCACCAAATAACCCTTATAGACTCCTAATATTTTAAGAGTTGTCTTGAATTTAGGATTTATCTTGATATGTTAAATTTCAGTATCTACAAATGCCACCTACTTCAAGGTTTGTCGAGGTGTAGGCTTGTTGAAACTTGAATACGAGACTTTAAGTACCCGACCATTACAATAGGTAATCTTGAAACTTGATGTTTTTGATTTGCGGAGGAAGAGATGAAGGGCAGAATTGGTCCCACTGGGCGTGCCAATTTGTTTGCAATAAATTTTGAACATACGAAAAATAAACTATAACCATAAAAGAATAAAGTGATTTCCTTGATAAATATTGCGGTTTACAACTCTAACGTTTATCCCTTGATTCTTCCTCTGAATTATTATCCTTAATTCGAGGGCTGAATCAACGTATTCTAGAACGTAGGATGATGTAGACCTCCTGGGGATATATTGGATTTCCAATTTCTTGAACTATTTAATTGTGAAGAAATATTCGGCCATATTATGATCTCTTTGTGCATATTCCGATAATTTATGAAATTGCCGAGATCATTTTTGAAAGACATATGTAGCCTTATTTATAAGCATTAATTAGAGTTTGGGTGGAGTAGCCACCAAATACCTTTATAGACTCCTAATATTTCAAGTGTTGTTTTGAATTTATAATTTTTCTTGATCTATTAAAATTTCAATATCTACTGTAAGTCTTTATGATAAGAATCAATTCGTAATTCGAATACAAATGTTACATAACCTTTTATCACATGTTAAAATTATAATCATATAAAAAATATTATAATGTCAATATATATATAGCTCTAGGTTTTTAGGTCCATGGGTGCACTATCAGCTTTAACCAAATTTAATTCTTGTAAATAGTGTCAATTTTTTTCTGGTCAACAATGTTAATTGATATGGGAACATTTAGTGTTTTATGACTTATTATCAATTTTAAATATTATTTAAAGAGATAACTTATACACTTCTTAAGCCATTCAATTCTTACCATCAAAATTCAAACCAAATAAAAAAAATGCTAATAACAATTTAATACCATAAATCTTAAAACTTGTTCAAATTTTAGTGCAAAAATAAACACAAAAATATCAAAAAATCTTAACATATGACTAATTCTATATATGTGAATTACTTTCAAAATAAACTCTATATTGTAATAAAATATTATAGACGAAGTCCAATAATTTGAGTAAAACAAAAATATTCAAGCAAGTTATTGTGTAATTTAATGTTCAGTGAATAATTTGGAAACCACAACTAAAATATTCCTTTAAAAGCTATGCTAACAATTCAAAATTATTTGAGGTAAAAGAAATTAAAAACTAAAAAGCATTTAGTGTTTTATGACTTATCGTCAATTTTAAATATTATTTAAAGAGATAACTTATACACTTCTTAAGCCATTCAGTTCTTACCATCAAAATTCAAACCAAATAGGAAAAATAAAATGCTAATAACAATTTAATACCATAAATCTTAAAACTTGTGCAAATTTTAGTGCAAAAATAAACACAAAAATATCAAAAAATCTTAACATATGACTAATTCTATATATGTGAATTACTTTCAAAATAAATTCTATATTGTAATAAAATATTATAGACGAAGTCCAATAATTTGAGTAAAACAAAAATATTCAAGCAAGTTATTGTGTAATTTAATGTTCAGTGAATAATTTGGAAACCACAACTAAAATATTCCTTTAAAAGCTATGCTAACAATTCAAAATTATTTGAGGTAAAAGAAATTAAAAACTAAAAAGCATTTAGTGTTTTATGACTTATTGTCAATTTTAAATATTATTTAAAGAGACAACTTATACTAGTTTGTAGCCATTCAGTTCTTACCATCAAAATTCAAACCAAATAGGAAAAATAAAATGCTAATAACAATTTAATACCATAAATCTTAAAACTTGTGCAAATTTTAGTGCAAAAATAAACACAAAAATATCAAAAAATCTTAACATATGACTAATTCTATATATGTGAATTACTTTCAAAATAAATTCAGATATTGTAATAAAATATTATAGACGAAGTCCAATAATTTGAGTAAAATAAAAATATTCAAGCAAGTTACTGTGTAATTTAATGTTCAGTGAATAATTTGCAAACTACAACTAAAATATTCCTTTAAAAGCTATGCTAACAATTCAAAATTATTTGAGGTAAAAGAAATTAAAAACTAAAAAGCAAAAAGGGTAAAGAGAACAGGAAAAAAACAAATGAAAGGAAGAAAAAAGCTAAAATGGACTACATGATGAGAGATCCCGACAGGGATTCGATCCCTTGTTATTGGGAAAGTAAAACACCCTTTAAACCAGTGAACCACCTACCTTATAGAGCATGGGTTCCCACGGGTAATATTAGACCCTCTCTTTAAATTATGTACATGAAAAAACTAATTTATTGGGAAGACCATGGGTTCACGTGAACCCCAATTTACACTGTAGATCCTCCTCTGGCTAATAGAACGCGAAATGATAGTTTTATTCAAGTTCCGATAATGACAATTTCTCTATAATCAGACCTAACCGTTACAATACTTGAGAAGAAAGAAAAAAATTTATCTCTTTTTATCTTAAGGTTGCTACTGATTCCTTATTTGTTTTCTTGATGTCATGTATCCAGGGTTGTTTGGAAATCCCTTTGCAACTTCTTGGACGTTCATACTTTGTTCTATAGTCTTTCAATTACCATATAGTTTCTATAATTGTAATAAAGGCTATAGGTCATCGGTTGTGACGTTTACAAAGGGTCAACCCCTCGGTTTGTTTAATTTCCGCTGCGCTGGCTCTGTGTATGTATTAGAATTTCAACAATATCTGGTCATATTTTGGTCTCTTTGTGCATATTCCAGAAGTTTATGGAATTGCTGAGATCCTCTTTGAAAGATATATGTAGCCATATTTATAAGCATGAATTAGGGTTTTGGGTGGAGAGCCACCAAATAACCCTTATAGACTCCTAATATTTTAAGAGTTGTCTTGAATTTAGGATTTATCTTGATATGTTAAATTTCAGTATCTACAAATGCCACCTACTTCAAGGTTTGTCGAGGTGTAGGCTTGTTGAAACTTGAATACGAGACTTTAAGTACCCGACCATTACAATAGGTAATCTTGAAACTTGATGTTTTTGATTTGCGGAGGAAGAGATGAAGGGCAGAATTGGTCCCACTGGGCGTGCCAATTTGTTTGCAATAAATTTTGAACATACGAAAAATAAACTATAACCATAAAAGAATAAAGTGATTTCCTTGATAAATATTGCGGTTTACAACTCTAACGTTTATCCCTTGATTCTTCCTCTGAATTATTATCCTTAATTCGAGGGCTGAATCAACGTATTCTAGAACGTAGGATGATGTAGACCTCCTGGGGATATATTGGATTTCCAATTTCTTGAACTATTTAATTGTGAAGAAATATTCGGCCATATTATGATCTCTTTGTGCATATTCCGATAATTTATGAAATTGCCGAGATCATTTTTGAAAGACATATGTAGCCTTATTTATAAGCATTAATTAGAGTTTGGGTGGAGTAGCCACCAAATACCTTTATAGACTCCTAATATTTCAAGTGTTGTTTTGAATTTATAATTTTTCTTGATCTATTAAAATTTCAATATCTACTGTAAGTCTTTATGATAAGAATCAATTCGTAATTCGAATACAAATGTTACATAACCTTTTATCACATGTTAAAATTATAATCATATAAAAAATATTATAATGTCAATATATATATATATACGTATGATACAGAAAGGGAACAAGGCCATTGTCCAGGTGCTTGTGCAGTGGGAGAACACTACACCAGAACAGGCAACATGGGAGGAATATCACTCTTTGAAGACAAGGTTTCCAGCTTTCTTCCTTGAGGACAAGGAAGATTTCAACATGGGGGATCTGATACGAGCAGCTTAGCCGAGTGGTACCTTATGCTTGCGGCGTAGTACTTTTTAGTTAAAGTCGTTAAAAGACTGACTTTAGAATAAGTTTCAGTAGTTACACTTAGGTCCCACTTCTTTTAAATTGTAAGTTACGTTTATTACACATTAGCCCTGTAATTTTCCTTTGTCTTATTCGCGAGGGGTCCACTGTGGATTCTGCACTGCTGCTGTACGATCCTAGGGCAGCTGCAGCTCATTCCTCACACACGTAGCTATATATATAGATATGATTCATCAATGTAAGGGCCTATTCAGAGAATATACCCTTTATTTTAACCTAGTTAGCGTCTTCTTCTTCTTTATTCTTTCTTTTCCATTGCTGTCGCAACTTTGCTTTCTTTTTATGTTGTTTTTATTCTTGATTTACCGTTCCATTGCCAAGATACTATCAGTGGTATCGGAGCACTTTCCTCGACACTGTGATTATGACCAATGAAATGAAGGAAGTTCTGGAGACATTACACAAAATCTCAGCTGAAATGTCGAGCTATGCTGCAAGACAGGAACAGTTGGAGGCAGCTCAAGAGCAAAGCAGTAAACTGCAGGAGGAATCTCTGAGTGAACTGAGGGAGGTTCTCAATGAAATCATCCGTGGAGGAAAAAGTCCAGAAAGGGACAAGAAGGCACTGCAAATCAAAGGTGAACTCTACTCTCCTCATGATAGACCCTTTGATTTTGGAGACTTAACCACACCTAGCTCTAGTAACCCAAACACTACCACCATGACTGTATTTCCACTTGTTACTAATGCACCAACTCAAACCTTGAGATCTTCTAATGTCAATTTGCCAACCAACAACCCTCCAGCCAACTCTAACATAGCAGCTCAGACAGTTACCTCTGTGACCTCAAACCAGCCTCAATCTCATTCCCTCAGATCTGTCCTTGTGAACACACCACCACTGCAATACCCACAGACCTATATACCTCCTAACCTGTCTTTTTCATATTCCAGGCCTCCTAATCCACCACCACAGCAGTACTCCACTCCCCCTCTCAATGGTAGATACTACCAGCCTGTGGTGAATGGAAACCATAACTCACCTATGGGAGTATTGCCTCCTTATATGCAATACCCTTCAGCCACAAAATATCCCTTACCTTACCTCACTCAATCCACTCAGATGCCACCTCCTATGTACCAGCAGACCAACCATCCTCAAGCACCAGCCAATCCAACAGTGAACTTACCTAACATTCCCTATACCAAATACACTAAGGTAGAGTTCCCTAAGTTCAATGGAGATGATTTGAGGACATGTCTATACAAGGTTGAACAATTCTTTTCTGATGAAGATGTTACTCTTCAACAGAAGATGAAGTTTGTCTCCTTACATTTTGAAGGTGATGCCCTGCAATGGCACCTAGGTTATATGAGGAGCGGGGGTACTATGCCTTTACCAACTTGGGAAGAGTATTTATGGGCTCTTTGTGATAGTTTTGGTGCTGAATATTCAGACCCCATGATTGAGTTGATGAACATTAAGCATACTAGCACAGTTAAGGAGTACCAGAAGGCATTTGTAAGTGTCATGACTAGGATCAACCTATCCACTGAGCAGGCCATTAGCATCTTCTTGAATAACTTAAAACCTGAACTTAGCCATGATGTAAAGGTAAGCCATCCTACCATCCTTCCTCAGGCATACTACTTGGCCAGGCTATAGGAGGCTAATTTTGCTGCACAAGCTAAGGCTCTCAGAGGGACACTCACTTCAGTGCTTGCATCTAGGAGTTCCAATGTTCCTGCAGGAGGTGGCTTATTCAAAGGGAACCAGGCTCCTTACAGAAGACCTATAGTGGCAAATTTTGATACTAACAGGAAAAGAAGGTTAACTCCTGCTGAAATGGAATAAAAGAGAGCCAATGGGCTATGTTTTTTCTGTGATGAAAAGTTTGTTCCAGGCCACAAGTGTAAAGCAAAAAGACAAAAATATTTCTTGGAGTTGGAGGAAGATCAGTTGAAGGAAGAAGATGAGCAAATTCTAGAGGAAACCAATGAAAATCAGGAGATGGTGACAGTAGAGGAGCCAATTGAGAACTATGAGATATCTTTGGAAGCCTTGAATGGATCCAAGAGCTATAAAACTCTGAGAATTCAAGGATTTAGTGAGCAGAAACCTATAAATGTCTTGATTTATAGTGGATCCACCCATAACTTCACAAATAAGCAGACAACCAAGAGGCTTGGGTGTAAGGTCTATCAAATGGCTCCTCAGGATGTCTCAGTAGCAGATGGAAGGGTAATACAATCAGTCAAGGGAAGCAAGAGATTTACTTGGCTGATGCAAGGATTGGTGTTCTCAGATGACTTCTTGATCCTCCCTATTGGAAGCTGTGATGTGGTTCTAGGAGTCCAATGGTTAAGCAAGTTAGGAGATATACAGATCAACTTTGCAAAGTTGTGGATGCAGTTTATGTATCAAGGAAAATCTGTTACATTGCAAGGGATCCATCCTACCTTTAAAATTGTCAATGCTAAGGCACTTGACAAGGTCACAGATTCTACTGCTCAGCTGTTCATGATTAAAGTCTGCTCAGGACCAAACACAGAAGGGGAACTTGATTCTCAGCCTCAGACAGTCCCTGTAGAGGTGCAAGTTTTGCTGGATGGATATCAAGAATTGTTTGATGAACCAAAACAATTGCCTCCATCTAGGGGTGTGTTTGATCACCATATTCCATTAGTGGAAGGAAGTCTACCAGTGAATTCAAGGCCCTACAGATACTCTCCAATTCAGAAGGATGTGATTGAAGAAATGACATAAGAAATGTTGAAACATGGAATCATACAGTACAGTTCCAGCCCTTATGCCTCCCCTGTGGTCCTAGTAAACAAAAAAGATGGCTCCTGAAGATTGTGTGTGGACTATAGGGCCCTCAACAAGCTTACTATTAAGGATAAGTGTCCTATTCCACTTATTGAAGAATTATTAGATTAGCTAGGTGGATCCAAGATCTATTCCAAGATAGATCTGAAGGCTGGTTATCATCAAATAAGGATGACACCTTCAGATATCCACAAAACAGCCTTCAGAACTCATTCTGGGCACTATGAGTATCTAGTCATGCCCTTTGGCTTGACTAATGCCCTTTCCAGCTTTCAAGGACTGATGAATCACATCTTCCAAGCTTACTTGAGGAAGTTTATACTAGTTTTCTTTGATGACATACTGATATTCAGCAAGAACCTTGAAGATCACCTACAGCATCTCAGAATTGCCTTTGATCTCCTGGTGCAGCATCAGCTCTTTGCTAAGATGAGCAAGTGTGTTTTTGCTGCTGACAAGGTTGAATACTTGGGGCATTACATCTCAGCTGAAGGGGTTGCCACTGATCCAAAAAAGATATCAGTTGTACAGTCTTGGCCACAACCTATCAACCTCAAGTAATTGAGAGGGTTCCTAGGCTTAGCAGGCTACTACAGGAGATTCATCAAAGGGTATGGGGTCATTAGCAAACCTTTGATAGAATTACTCAAGAAAGACAACTTCCTGTGGACTAGCAAGGCAACTGCAGCCTTCAACCAACTGAAGAGAGCCTTAACCTCTGCACCTGTGCTGGTATTACCAGACTTTTCACTTCCCTTTACAGTGGAAACTGATGCATGCAGCATGGGAATAGGAGTTGTCCTCATACAACAAGGACAGTCAGTTGCCTATCTCAGTAAAGGGTTATCACCTCAACACCAATCCCTATCTGTTTATGACAAGGAGCTACTGACTTTAGTGATGGCAATCACTAAATGGACTCAATACCTGACAGGAAGACCTTTTATAGTCAAGACAGACCAAAAGGCATTAAAGTTTCTACTAGAGCAGAAGTTGCACATAGGCTCTCAACATAAATGGATCACCAAGCTGATGCAGTTTGACTTCACCATTGAGTACAAAAAGGGCAAGGAGAAGAATTGGCTGCGTTGACACTATCCACTATGCAGACTAATCTGCTGGACCTTATTATGAAGAGCTGGGAATTGGACCCCAACCTCACTACCCTAATAGACACACTAAAGGCAGGAAGCATTGATAACAAAGGGTACTCTTTCACTCATGACCAGTTAAGGAGAAATGGGAAGTTGGTAGTTGGACCTGATGCACAACTCAGGCAGACCATTATTCAGTTGTGGCATAGCACTACTGGTGGAGGACACTCAGGGATAGACAACACCTACAGGAGAATAGCAGCTCTCTTTTATTGGAGAGGCCTAAAGGAAGAGGTTCACACCTATGTCAAGCAATGTGATGTTTGTCAAAGGAGCAAATATGAAACCTCTCCCTATCCAGGATTACTCCAACCCCTTAAGTGTCCTACCATTGTCTGGAGTAGTATCAGTATGGACTTTATTGAAGGGTTGCCCAAATCCCAAGGGAAGTCTGTTATATGGGTGGTTGTGGACAGACTCACTAAGTATGCCCATTTCATTGGTGTGTCTCATCCATACTTTGCTGGAGACATTGCCAAACTGTTTATGGATAATGTATTCAAGCTACATGGGATGCCTGAGGACAAGCAAACTTGGCAGGAGTTGTTTTCTATGCAAGGTTTGACTCTCAGCACCTCAACAGCCTATCACCCCCAATCAGATGGGCAAACAGAAGTAGTGAACAGATGTTTGGAGACATATCTGAGATGCTTTTGTGCTGATTCACAGAAGGATTGGTTCACATACTTAGCTGCTGCAGAATGGTGGTACAACACCACCTTTCATTCTTCAATCCAAACCACACCTTATGAAGCTCTGTATGGACAACCTCCTCCCTTACACTTACCATACATGGCAGGGGACTCAGTTATGGAAGAAGTTGACAGAAGTCTACTCACTAGAGAGTTCAAGTATCAGCTATTGAAACATCATCTCCACATAGCTCAACAGAGAATGGCATCACAAGCTAACAAACACAGGGTTGACAGAAAATATAAGGTAAGAGATTGGGTCTATCTCAAAATTCAACCTTATAGGCAGCTAAGTATGTCAGGTTCTCACTTCTCCAAACTATCCTCCAAATACTATGGTCCATACCAAATCCTTCACAAGATTGGCAATGTTGCTTACAGATTGTCCCTACCCTCTCAACTCCTCATCCACCCAACCTTCCATGTCTCCCAACTGAAACCTTGCCACAAGTTACCTGATAGAATTTCACATCCTCCAGTTGTGGATATTGCAAGTCCATATTGTCCTCAACCACAACTCATCTTAGATAGACGTATGATACAGAAAGGGAACAAGGCCATTGTCCAGGTGCTTGTGCAGTGGGAGAACACTACACCAGAACAGGCAACATGGGAGGAATATCACTCTTTGAAGACAAGGTTTCCAGCTTTCTTCCTTGAGGACAAGGAAGATTTCAACATGGGGGATCTGATACGAGCAGCTTAGCCGAGTGGTACCTTATGCTTGCGGCGTAGTACTTTTTAGTTAAAGTCGTTAAAAGACTGACTTTAGAATAAGTTTCAGTAGTTACACTTAGGTCCCACTTCTTTTAAATTGTAAGTTACGTTTATTACACATTAGCCCTGTAATTTTCCTTTGTCTTATTCGCGAGGGGTCCACTGTGGATTCTGCACTGCTGCTGTACGATCCTAGGGCAGCTGCAGCTCATTCCTCACACACGTAGCTATATATATAGATATGATTCATCAATGTAAGGGCCCATTCAGAAATTATACACCTTATTTAACCTAGTTAGCTTCTTCTTCTTCTTTATTCTTCCTTTTCCCATTGTTGCCGCAGCTTGGGGATAAATAATATACTGTAACACATCATATAGGCACGTTGTTGCTAGCTATAAAAACATTATATTGTTGGAAAAAGATAACATTTAATCCATCTAATGTTACGTTTAAAGGTAGAAAAGTATACAACATTGGATTATTCTATATCTCTTCTCTTCAATAACTCTTCCTGGCAACATTTGATCCATCCAACGCAACAGCTTCCAAAAAGATTTAAAGGAAGGAATCCCGATCGTTGCATGATTTCCTCTCATTATGCTGTGATATGTAGCGATAATCAGAGTCGAGATTTAGAATTTAGATTTTATAGGTTTAATCTTTAATATATTTTAGTATTGGACGCATTGCATGTATAAGGTATGTGTTCAGAACTACTAATTTTATAATTTTAGTAAATTTTTACATAAATTATTTATGCTTTGCGTTAAAATTACGGAGTAGAGATGTACCTGGTAATATTATACTGAATCCGCCCCTGACGATAACGCTGACAAAATTAAGAATTTTGTTAAAAATATTTACTATAATTTAATATATATAATATAATTTTTCACCAAAACTGATTACCTTTCGACGACTGTAATTCCACTCATAAAGAGATAATTAAGATTGACTTACTTCTGTGTGTTTACCTTCCTGTCTTGAACATGTGAACGCAAATGCATAATAATACATTTATTTAGAATATATCTTTTCGATAACAAGGGATAAGATGAATGAACTGAGAATAGGATAATAAATAGCATAATGTTGCGTCATGTAAAACATACATTGCTAGGTCAGCCTATGTCCCACATTCACTTTGATAGTGTTCAATTTTACGCCTAAAATAGTTTTAGGAGCACCGAATTAATTCATCAACAATAACAACAACACTTCAATTTAAATTAGTTGAGATCGATTGTATAAATACTTAATAATCATTTGGCTACGATTCGGACCCAACTAATTTAGTACTCCTTTTTAATTACTTGTGATTTTCTAATACTAAGGTTATCTACAATTTCAAACTTACATTCACATCTTCAAACGACTATAGTGTAAGCAAACCGTCATAAATCAGGAGTTAGTTACAAATGTCAGCTGAAAAACAAAAGAACTGAAAATAAAAGATATATTTTATCATAATACCCGTAATAATAATAGCATTTCAAAAAATTTGGGACAATAATTTAGAAAATAAGTAATTAATGATAAAGATAAAATAAGAAAAGAAAAAATTTATCTTTCTCTTAATTTGCTAAAATAGATAAGTAAAAGTTAAGAAAATAATAGTGTAGTGAACATAAAGAGTAAATGGGTTATTTTTAGCATGATTGGACCATATACACGTAGGAAAAATAATTTATATCCCATCCATTATACCACATCTTTGGTGGTAAAACTGATTTCTTCAAATTAAATATCTTTGAAGGAATGCGCGGTTGCAATAGTAATGTCCAAGAAGGAATGGATACTTCTTCCCCCTTTTCATTTTGACCAAAGCTCTAATAATTTGGTCTCTTTCTCTTCTCCTATTTTTAGCCATTTTGGAGTATTAACATTTTGAAAAGATGTATGAAGAATACATCTTCAGCGTGGAGGGCATATACGTATGGTAGAGTCTTTATAATAAAATAATTTTTTTTTGTGTGTATTGTTTTCGTAATTAGACGATCGATTTTCTTTTTGGATGGCAGATTGGTTGTTGGATATGCGTACCCAGCTTTTGAGTGTTTTAAAACTGTTGAGAAGAATAAAGTTGAGATTGAACAACTTAGATTCTGGTGCCAATATTGGTAAAACAACTTTCTTCTAATTATTTTATTTAATCACAGTTGGTTTGTTTTCTTCTTAATTTCCCTTTGTACTGGATTGATTGCTATGGGGTTACAAGTGTTCTCTGAAAATGAATAGATGGAAGGATTTTCCAGTGGGACTGCCGTGAACTCAATGTTTTTGAAACCTTTGAAAGATGCTGACATAATAATTTACATAATCATGAAAAGTAAGAATTTTCAGTAATTAAATACTAATTAATTAAAAATAAAATTAATTAGATAAACTTGTGGGACAATGGTAACCCAAAGTTGTGGTGCATATATGCAGTGGAGTTAGTAGAGGTGCACACAAGCTGGCCCAAATACCACCATTATAATAGAAAAGAAAGAAATTAAGATCTAGAAACCAAATTGATGGTCTTAGACACAATTAGTATATAATACTATGAAAATGTTGGTTTATGTTTTAGTCAACAATGGCATGCTGAAAATGTTGGTTTAGATTTAGTCAACAATGGCATGCAATTGGAAGAGTTGGTACCAACAAAACAAAGTATACAAAGTGGAATCACTGTATGAATAAGCAGGATAAAGAATAAAATATAATTATTTAATAATAAAGAAGCGCAAGATGAGAGAAAAAGTAAGATAACGATGCCACTATGCCAAATTCGTCGTTTCATAAAGTAACATTTTTCATCGTTACGTAATGACGAATTTAACAATACGATACAATATAATTAGAATAACAATCAAAACAAACGTTATATTTAAAACAATAGTACGGCACAATACAATAGATAACAACCGTCCAAACAAGTTGTAAGTGACTAAATAAGTAATAAGATGAATGTAATTACTAATATTAGGGGTGTACGTAGGTCGGGTTGGTTCGAATTTTTAATTACCAAACCAATTGTGTCGGATTTTTAAATCTATAAACCAAACCAAACCAAACCAACGAAGTCGGATTTTTCAATCTCGGATTTTCTCAAGTTTTTCGGGTTTTCGGTTTTTTTTTTTCGATAAGTCTTCATAGCACAAATATATAACTTGTGCTCCATATACTTCTCTAATCCTACAAGGATACAACTATATAATATATTTTTTCAAGAAAATAATACAATAATATGAGATGAGTCATAACATTGTACAAAAATATTCAATAACAAAAATACTAAAATCCATAAAGAAAATATTACTAAATAATAAGCCATAATAAATATTAACATAATCTAAAAGTACTATATAAGTCATGCTTAAATAAGTACAACTATAGGTATATTAGTTACACAACTAACTAAAGAAAAAGATAAACTAAGTTATGCATTTTCAATATAAACAATGCAAAACAAAAAAAATAGATATCCACACTATTGTCATTTCTAATGTTGAATTTAATTTTCTTAGTTAGCATTAGTATTGATGTGAAGTTTATTTGAATTACTACCTTTATGAACTATAAAATTTATTGGACCATTTAAGAATGTTAATTCCAAACTTGAAACAATATGTTTAAAGATAAAACTGTGAAAAAGTATAAGAAATATTTATGAATTGTATTAAAAATAAATATTTATATGTATAAAATATTTGTAAAAATTGAATAAATGTAATATCGGATTGGTTTGGTTTCGGTTTGACTTTTTTTAGTTAAAATTTAATTATCCATTATTAGTGAACTTAATTGCATATCATAAAACCATAAATAAAATTTAATTGTAACTCGAGGTAAACAATTCTAAATGTCGATACCATTTATAAAATATCTAGTGTTCACCGCTATTCTCTTAAGCAATAAAAAAATAAGAAAAATGCCTAAAATATCGGGGTAAGAAGTTTTATGTGTGCCTCAAGTCTAAAAGATTAGCAATACGCAGTGGATAAAAACATAATTAGTCAATATTTAAGAAAAAACTTTACCTCTATCCGAAAAAGTAGAGAAGTTTCCGAAAGACCTTCGGCTCAACATATAATCCTAACACAAACATAATCAACTAATTATTGTACCTCTCAGTCCTTTGCTTATTTTAAGTAGAGTCCTAAAAATACCAAAATGTAATTAATGTGATAAGTTACTGCATTTAGCTGATTTATGGGGAACAAGGTTCGTTTTCCGACAGAAAGAGAAAACTTCAGCCCCGGACCGAAAGGTGGGCACAATCGTTAGACCACATGACTGTTCATTTCCCATTGCCTTTTTTAATTTTATTATTTTTCGAGGTTCATCTGCGTGTTCTTGCTACACATAGAGGTCCATTTCTACTTCATATCTTTATTTTTGTGCGTTGCTTGATGTATAATATTGCTAAGTTTACGTTACTTGTATATTGTTATTATATGTGTATGTGGTGATTCGTTCTTAGTTTGAGAGTTGTTGTGACGCTGATTTTCAGTCAAGGGGCGAAGCTACTTTGGTTGAAGGGTGGTCAAATGACCACCCTTCGCCGAAAAATTATACTATATATAAGGTAAAATATTACTTGTTATTGATTTAAAACAGACTTTGAATACCCTTGCATAGCCCACTGGCAAAGAGTGTTCAAAATTTGAACACCCTTATTCAGTTTCCTGGCTTCGCCACTGGATATGGCTACTATGGGATCTCAAAAATGTTGTGGTCAAGAAGCTTAGCATATATACCCAATACATACATGTTGCAATCAGCTTTTCTAATTACCAGAATGCCTTCTTGGTCGAAGAGCCCCTTTTTTACTAGTAAGGACGCAGGAAGCAAAAAAACTTGCGCGAAGGACGTTTTCTTCTCTGCCCTCTCCTCTCCAAAGGCCAAGGGAGAGACTGCATCCCTTTCCTTCGGTAGCTCTTTTGGTTTCCCAAGGATAGTGGTAGCTGGGGCAAAGCTCGCTTTCTTCGCTCCGCAAATAAGAGAGAAAGTCAGAGGAAAAAACACGTTCTCTCTTTGCGAGATCCGAAAGTGGAGAACGCATAGCATTAAGAATTCTCTCTTTCTCTGTAATACTTTCCTTCTTCTTTTATTATTTCATAACACGTTATCAGCACGAGAATCTAACCAATTGAGTAGAAGCTTTGGGATTGAGCATAATGATCGTTAATTATTCCATGAACTTCCTTCATGATTAAATTATGGATTTAAGGTAAATATTTTACTTTATTTTTATCTTTTATTCTATAATTTAATTTTAAATACAAGCAAAGAAAATAAATTTTGATTATAATGTGCAGCAGATTCGTTCAAGCGATAATATAGCTGATTTGTTCACCAAATCTCTACCGAACCTTCAAGAAACTAGCATACAAGACCGAGATGTGAAGGCTCAAGGATGTGAATCGATGCTCTCATCAGGGGAATTAATACGCGATGTACTCTTTTTCCCTTACAAAACTTTGTCCCATTGGTTTTTCTTTACAAAGTTTTTAACGAGGCAACCAAAAGGCGTATTGGTAGATATGTGTATTAGTTTTTCTTTACAAGAATTTTTTTCCCACTAGGTTTTATTTTAGTTAAGGTTTTAACAAGACATATTATCTGTTGAAAAGACATTCAAAGGGGAGTGTTACAAATAGAGTTTTATTTAATGTGAATGTCTATATCTAGAAAAATTATGGGGCATAGTTTTGATTAGGGGTGTGCATTCAAATCTGTCTATCGATAAATCGAATTGATTATTTGTTATCGGTTTATCGATTTCGATTTTGAAATTTTCCTTATCGATTTATCGATTTCGATTTCGATTTGTCCTTTTCGGTTTATCGGTTTATTGATAAACCGATAAGATATACTAATAAAAAGAAAAGAAAACCCTTATTCTATAATACGCTTTCCTTTACCCTAAGTCCCTAACCCTATTATTTCCTCTACCACATTTAAGAAATGATCATATTTAAAGGTCAAGGGAATGAAGTTCAAATTAATGGAAAATAAAATTAGTCGTGATGATGTGTTTTTTTTATACCGTTGGAGTGTTGGTGGCATAAATTTGATCCCTTACTTTACTTTCGTTGCATGTGCTTATTGACACAATTTTTACGTTATAAATGATGTTCGTCTTATTTTAGCTTCTTTTTATCCATATTAGTTAGGCGTGTTTGTAGCGATATACTTTCTGTGGAATCTCACAAATTTTCTTATTGGTGTAATCGATAATCGAATCGATAAGCCCCAAAAATCGATAAATCAAAATCGAAAAAATCGAAAACTTATTGAAACGATAACGATAAGCATATGTACAAATCGATAATCGATAAGTAATTATCGATAAGGGTCAAATTCTAGGGTTTATTACTTGGTGGCTAAGTCATCATCTTCCTATAAATAAAGGGTTCTATTCTATTATAATTCATCCCAAATCAATAAGAATTTTGTCCCCTACTTTTCTATGCAATACTATTTTTCTTCTTTTATTGTTTCATAACAGATTCCTTTTAATAGTAATAATACTTACAAATTGTAGTTTATACTATTCATATTTAGATTAAAATACGTATATTTATATGCATGTTGTTCATTCCAGTTGCTGTAGCAAATATTAATACAAAAGATGAATGAATTTACCTCTTAATATATATGAACTTTTTCTTATACGCTAAGTCATTTATAAATATGATTAGAATACATTTTAGAATGGAATCAGTCTAAATAATATACTATATAAATAATATTTGTAACATATTCCACCATTTAACACCGCTACAAGATACAATAACTTAAAACACAAGTGGTACACAAAAAATGTGTTGTTTGATATGTTGAATAGTTACATCAATGTGTGAACTATATATTTTCAAGAATTGAGGAAGTCAAGCTCCAATAGCCCAAAATTTAAGGACATGAAATAAGAAATTTCCTAGCATCAGATTGCCAGAAGATGTGATGCAAAAGATTGGCAGCTTAGCCATTTATCTTCCAGCAAATTGCTTGTTTCGCTTGAACAATCAAAGCAAACCCTTGACTAATAGCTTAATTTATAATCGAAAAAATATCAGCGAGAAATTAACGAGCTTTAATTTATAAGTTCATAGGATTAAAGGTAGGGTATGCTTTTAAGGTTAGTGCAAATTAAAGAAAAATGGAACATTTAAGAATGTATTCCCAATTGGTGAGGGTAGACATAATTGTAAACATAATGTGCAATAATTAGGAGATTATTTACTTATATTGCCTCTTATTTCTCAATCAAATAAAGACTTTCCTAGCTCGTCACGTAATATTCCAGATTTATAAAGGCATGACAATTGCCAAAAATCAGGCAAGTGTATGCTTCTGATGTCTACAACCATGCACCAATTATTTCAAACAACTATTTTCCTAACTCGTCACACATTCCAGATTTATATTAAGCTCATATAGAATTGTAAGTGTAGAATTGTCTTTATTCGCATCCAAGTTTGTCACATCCCATATTTTCGTACGCAAAAGTATACCATAAGAAAATTGGTAAAAACTTGGAAATGAGATATTACATTTCGCATTTTCGTACGTTACAGTTTCGTCGTAAGTTACTCAACGTAAGTTCGGGAATAAGATTATTTAGAGATTATAAGCATTGTGCTATTTCAGACAAATGATGAGTAAATTCGTTAAGTTGAGAGGGTAAATAAGTCGAAGAAAATGAATTTCGTCGAGTTTTGATATTTTGGGATAAAATACGGGCCGAGCTAAAATATCCGGTATTTATGGACTAGTACCATACAAGGTAGCCTATGACCATAATATTAATGTATATAAAGTGTGTTAAAAATACATAGTATTATGTAATTTGAGATAATTCTTAATTAAGTGGGTAATTAATTGATTATTGGTTAATGAGGGATTAATTAATTAATATAAGATAATAGAAATCAATTAAGTCTTTAAGATAAATCAAGAACGTGGCAGCCCCCCTCCCCCCATTTAAGATGACTCTTAAGTCATCAATAATAGGTTGCAAGATTTAGAGATGTACATGGCAAGTATTGAACATGAGTCACCTCACTCGTTTAAGGAAAGATTCATTTTAAGCTCTTTACAATTCAACTACAAACGTTACACGGAAATTTTACAATTCAAGCTTTACGTAGAAACTTTACAATCCAAGCTTTACATAGAAACCTTACAATCCAAGCTTTATATAGAAACTTTACAATTAAATCCCCAACGTTAACTCACTTCCCAAATAGCAACGTTGTTGCTAAGTTTTTAAGGAAAGGTTTTGGTCAAGATTTTCTTTGCATAGCAACGTGATTGCTTCGAGCTTTTCATACGACCTGTTCTGTGTTTTATCGCAATTTACGTGTGTTAGAGGAATTGTCAAGAAAATTGGTCCAGGTATACTTAGGCTATCCATTCTTCTTTTTTCTAGCATGATCCATACGATACAAACGAAATGAAAAAATGCACAACATCCATAAATGACTCTATTCATAGAAATGTTAGAGATGCTTATGTTCTTGATTCCTCATATGTCTTATTGTTTTATCGAGTTCATGGGTCTTAGAAAATACATAAGTTGATAAAGTTTATTACATGCTATTAATCAGAGGCATAGTGGTCGTAGCATTCCGAAAGATTTTATTAACGTACTTCTCATGCATTACATTCGTTTATGTGTACATTGACCCATGACCAGATGGCGTTATATACGTGTATATATGTATGTATATATACATATATGTATATGGAAAAAGGTTATGACGTTATATACTCACCACCACCTGATAAGCTGGTATACATTGATGATTTTGCCTACAGTGGCTGAGATGATATGATGGGATTCCCTCAAAGGCTTGATGATATTATGAACACATGTACCTATAAACGACATGGCATTCATACGCAAATACATGACATTATAAGTATTTCATGATTTATAGTTATTCAAACTTACATGTTGAGTCATTTACTCCATATTTCCTTCATGTCTATTATATACTTATTTACGTGCCTTACATACTTGGTACATTATTTATGCTGACGTCCTTTTGTTGGGGAAGCTGCATTCATGCCTGCTGGTATAGACAATCAGCTTGACGAGCCCTCATAGTAGACTAGGTTAGCATTCAGGGAATGATCAGTAAGACCACACCTCATTCAGAGTGTAGCCGACTTTATGGGTCATCATGTCAGAATTTTGCTACAAGATTATGGGTAGGCCGGTACCCTTATCCCATTTGATGTCAAATACTCTTAGACGCTTTGTAAATAAAGGTTTATTTTGTACAGCTTTTTAGAGGCCTTGATGGCTCATATGTATTCATGTTTAAGAAAGATGGTTAATTGATACAGTGCTTTCCCACTTATAGCTATACACTACGAGTTGTGGCCATGTTGTGCCAACTATCAATGATCGTACAGTGAGAAAGATATATTACATTGGTACTTGGATGAGTAAGACATCGGGTGCCCGTCGTGATCCTTCAGTTTGGGTCGTGACAAAAGTGGTATTAGAGCAGTTTTGTCCTAGGGAGCCTACAAGCTGTGTCTAGTAGAGTCTTATTTATGAGTGTGTCGTGTACCACACTTATAAACATGAGGCTACAAAGCATTTATGACTATCACTCTTTCTTCTTACTCTAGATCGTATGGTAGAGCTCAGTTGTAAGAATTCAAATTCCTAACTTCTATTTTATTCGTAACAAGATAATACCTACATCCAGAAAGACAGTTGGTAAAAGATATGGATATGGAAGAGTTGATTCAGAGAAACTCGACTTTGCATCATGCCTGTGATAAGTAAATATGGGGTCTTCAACAGATCATGTACGTATGAAAGGTGTAAGCCTCTTGATAATGAGCTTTAAGGTAAGAATATCTATCCACCTTTATGGTGAAAGACAACGACAGATTTAGAAGATAAATACAAGTTTCAACAAGCAAAAGAAGCAAGATGAAGAAGGGTACGAGATGGCTAGTTAATGAAGGTTAACATTGTTTATAATTCAGGTAGAGCAATATAAGCCTTTTGAGTTATATTCAACAATAATAGTGGTATGTGCAATTGGCCGTACCCATCTCAGTTATGCCTTATGGTAGATAACATGTATCGTTTAAGAAAAGGACGGAACATCAGGATCTGGCTAGGGTTAGAGTAATCCAAAATAGTGAATGGATTGTTTGTGTTAGTTGACATTTTCAAATGATATTACAAATGTGAAAATAGATCTTCTTGTGAAACACCTAGATGCTGCACTCTAGAATATTACAATTAAATGTAAATACTAGCATGATAAAAAAATTAGAAGATAGGCACTGAAAGCCTGGAAGGTATAAATATTACCTTAGTGTGACTCTTGTTCCTAGTAGAGTGAGGGTGTTGAGCGATCCAAAGAGTTGATAGACGAAGCAAGGGGAGAAAAAAAGCAAAAGAATATCTTGTTGAAGTTTTCACAAGAAAGGTATAGGCATAAATATTGTCAGAGTAATGAGAAGAGAGATAAGGAAGATTTATAAGTAAGATGCAATACATGCATGAAAATAGTAGATAAAAAAGATGAGTATTATCGGGTCCATAGTCTGGTGAAGGAAGAGACAAGAGGTGATAGGCTTTAAGACAATAAACGAATATAGGCCATGAAATCATATCCTCATTTCGACAAATAAGTTTGTGACTCTAACGTGATTTCCAATAGAAAAAGTTAGACCCCAGAATAATAAAAATCTGTATGAGCTGGTGAACAAGATAAACTAAAGTGCCAAAGATCGGTAGAGTTCTTCGACAATATGACCGAGGAACAAGTGCAATGGATGTTTGAATAGTTCCCAACAGACAAATTCATCATCAGATCCAGGGACGCTCCATACTTGGTGCTGATTGGGTTGAGAGGAATATACCCTTATGTCCCTATCTGAGTCATGAGGCAAGCAGGAAGAAAGCAGGTTGTACCCAAGATTGGCAAGATTAGTTATTTTAGAGCATATTTTCAGGATGACGACATCCCTTACAAGTGCCAAGCTCAGCACATTTGGCACTGCAAGATCATTGTGGAGAAGAACACCATTGAGCCAGACAAGTATCATGCGAGGTGTGAACCTCTCTACCCAACATGGTTAGAGGGTAATATGAAGGGAATGGTGAGGCCAGGAGTTGTTTGAGGGATTAGGATCATAGACGAACAAGCTGAAGCTCAAGCCAAATAAAACAGACTGCGAATGAGAGTCCACGACTCTGAGAATGAGCACTAGGAAATACACGAGAGAAATATGAGGTTGATCAATGAATGGAAATAGATGGCTTTCACTTCCTACGGAAGGTTGGAATATCAGGAGCAAGGATTAGTGGAGATGAAGGGTAAAATCATAAAGAGGATTGATGATTGCCAATGCTGAAGGAAGTAAATGAGGACATTTGGCTAGAGCCTACCTACCGCTGGGTCTGTGCGAGTTAGGAAACCTGTATGATAGAGTCAGGAAGATCGAATCTAGGGAAGGTCCTTCTGAGACCAAGTAGGCTATATTTATTTGCTTTCCTAAATGTATTAAGGCCAAGTGCCAATAGTGACTTACTTTTCTAATATCTTAGTATTGTTTTGGGATTCGTCTATTTTCATATAACGAAATGAGGCATTTACGGGCATCTAAAGTTCTCCAAATATATTTGTCGCTAGGCCTACATAAAGCATAATAAGGCTCCCAAATTAGGACATAAATTTATATTCTCGCATATGTGTTTAAATACTACAAGTATTTCAGAACCCTTACTAACTTGTTTACCTTTTTGTTTCCTTTCATTCCTTATTCCCCCCCCCCCAAAGGTTTCTCATACTTGCATCATCAGCATATCAGACCATATCTATAGGCCCTCCATCTCATCATCCTCCAAGTAATACAAAAGGCAAAGGAAAAGCAAAAATGGATGACTTAAGTGGTATTCAAAATGAGCATGTTGAGAACGCAGAAACTTCATACGGTCGGAGTACTTGGCAACAAATGATCTGGTCTTAAGGTTGGAACAAAAGATACTGGAGCTATAGGGAGAACTTGAGCTTGGCCGCAACTTGTCAAACTTATCCCTCACTTTGAATATTCCCGACATTAACCAACAAAACACAAAGAACCTAGAACCTCCTCAAAATATGCCAAACCAACATTCATGAAACCCTTGTGAGCATGTGATAAAAGAGTTTTGTGTTGTTGGCAATATTTGTGGATTTTATGTTATTTTTTTCTCTTATTGTTTGTGTTTGTGTGTCCACGACTATTTGTTTAAATCAATAAAAAAATACAAATGTTGCATTTATATTTTTAGGATATAATTCCGCACTTAGAAGTGTTTAAATTTATTTTACGAAATAAAAAAATCACAAAATATGTAATTTTGTATTTTAGTATTAATGTCAAAATTATGTGATTTTATTTTAAAATTCATATTTTTTGTGTGTTAATTGTTAGTTGAAGTTAATTTGATTTGTGTAATTTAATCTAGGATTTCAATGTTATAAACTAGGTAGAAAATAAATGAAAATTACTCTAAAAAAGAAAAGAAATTGGAATTGGACCTGCTTTAAAATAAAAATCCAAGCCCAAACCATTTTCTACCCCAGTCCAGCCCAAAACCCGGAAACCCGGTCTGCCCCAGCCCATCACCCCAAAATGACCCCATTTTATTAAAAGATTGATCTTGGCCGTTGGATTCTCGTGATCCAACGGCTGAGATTAATTCTTACATTTAACCTAACTAAAGACCCCCCAAACCCTGTTTCCCGTCTCATTTTTCCAAACACCCCCCATCACTCATCTTCGCCTCTCTCACTCAGAGACAACCTAGGGCGGAACCCTAGCCACCTTATTATTCCTCCGCTGTAAACCCGACGGCAAAAACGCCGTTGGCCACCAAAATTACACCCATAAGCCACTTAACCACCCTGAACACGATTCCAACACTCGTTTGGCTCAAATCTTCCCTCATCTTCTCGAATCTTCACTTGAAGGTTCGAGCTAAATGGAAATGTATCCCAATCCACTTCAAACTCACACTAGACACTCATCTGACCTCCCTCATACCCGAAACACACTTGGCTCCATTCGAATTTTGCTAGAACCTTTCGAGCCCCAAATCGGAGCAAGAACCCTAGAAAGCTAGATGGTAAAATCTACCCAATTAATTAAGGGGCTCGGGGTCGCCTACTCGTGGTAGCTAGGCAAGCCACTGTATTCATACTATCCTGTTTATAACACAATTTTAATTAAATAAATGCGGAATACTTTATCGAAATGGAAATAACAAATCCCAAGGTAAAAACCATACCGAAATCCTCTACCCAAGATTTGGAGTCACCAACTCACAAACTACTATGGAATACTACACATAAAAGTTTGAAGGAAATATAACATAATTCCGTTTGTCTCGGAACAATGAGACTACAGCTATAAACATAAATAAAGAAAGAGACGCCGGGCCTGCGGACGTCTGCAAGCTACCTCGGTCTCAAATGTAATCAACTCCCACGCAATCTATTTACTGTTGCTGCTGCTGCTGCTGCTCCTGATCGTAACCTGGACCTGTGCAAAAACGCACAGAAGTGTAGCATCAGCACAACCGACCCCATGTGCTGGTAAGTGCCTGGCCTATCCCGGCGAAGTAGTGACAAGCCTAGGACCAGACACCCACATAACCTGTACAATTCAATATATATATATGTGTACCACAAAATAACAAGAAATAATCAAGTATTAACACAATAAGGAATATCTTAAAGAATTCAACAATTAACCACGGTTAATAATTTCACAAGGAAAAACAAAGTGTAATGTAAACACAAGTAATATCAATTGAAGAAATAGCAGACAGTTGCACGGCATCACCCTTCGTGCTTTTACTCTCATCCTCACATCCATAGTACGGCATGATCCTTCGTACATGGTTCAATAATAGGGCACGACATGATCCTTCGTGCATAATCAATAATAGGGCACGGCATGATCCTTCGTGCATAATCACTAATAAACATGGCACGGCATGATCCTTCGTGCATAATCAATAATAAACATGGCACGGCATGATCCTTCGTGCATAATCAATAATAAACATGGCACGGCATGATCCTTCGTGCATAATCAATAATAAACATGGCACGGCATCACCCTTCGTGCATTATCTCTCTTCCTCACCCAAATAACAATCACGGTTAAGGGCAAAGAAAGAAACAACAATTCATAATCCGTCCCATCAAGGGCAATCAATAATAATCTTCCCAACAAGTCCCAACAAGGGAGAACAATAACAATTCATCTGTAATGTATCTCAAAATAATTATTTTCCAACGACTCACGGTCATGCTAGACGCCGGTGTATGGATGCTCGTCACCACAGCCCATACACCGCACTCGATCACATAACACATAACACATTCCCTCAAGCTAGGATAGAACAAACACTTACCTCGAATGCTTATGAACAATCCAATCCGTGGAAATATCTTTTCTTTCAATTTGGCTCCAATCCAACCGTATCTATACACAATTGATTTAATATCATCAATTCTACTCAACAAACTAATTCTTAATACCAAATACCACTTTTACAACATTCTGCCATGAATAGTAAATTTCAACCCCGGGCCCACATGATCGGAATTCGGGGTTAGGACCAAAATCCGGTTACCCATCCCCCCACGAGTTCACGTATATAATTTGTTTCAAAATCGGACCTCAATTCGAGGTCCAATTCCCCAATTTATGAAAAACCCTATTTTCTAACAAAAACAAGAATTTTACCATGAAAACATTTGATTTCTAATGAAAAACATGTTTAATGATGTTAGGAATTGAAAGAATTAAGTAAAAAGTGACTTACAATCGTTTTGATGAAGAAGAAATCCTTGAAGAGTCGCAAATGGGTGTTTTGGTTTTGTGAAAAATGAAGAAATGACCGAAATTCGTGTTTTTCAGGTCTCTGTGTTCGCATTTGCGAACATGGGTTCGCAATTGCGAACCCCGACCAATTTCTGGAGTTTGAAAAATAAGCTAAGGGTGGAAAACCCTCTTAAATAAATAAAAGAATTTTTAGTGAAAAAGCTTGAAAAGGGTTTTTCAATTTTGAAAGTGACAAAAATTTGTGTTTAAAAGGAATTAACTCAGAGTCGCCACCTGACATTGATTTCGGTGTGCCAGGCCACCGTTTTTAAAATGATTTTCCTTTAAAACACTTTAGACTTCAAAACTAAGTCCGCACCAGAGATTCGGGTAAGGGAGTTCATTTGACTCGGGGAGAAGGTGTTAGGCATTCCCCAAGTCCCGTGAGGGTCACGGTTGCGTACTTGATTAAGTTGGCTTTCAAAACATTCAAATTGAGGTAAAACACACAAAAGCAAAATAAACACATATGAAGCTCGAGGTCGTCCCCACCTAATAACAGGAAAAGAAAACTAAAATAAGAACTAGCCTACATTGTACTTTCTCCACATCATTCGTCATGGCCTCCAAATACATAATACTTCGGGGCATACCCCGAGATAAATATATACAAAGTCTTCGGGGCATTCCCCGGATAAATTTAACTACGGGAACGACCTCTCGCCTCAAATCAAAAGCAAAATCCTAAAGCTTGCCTGCCCAAGTGTTGTCGGACCTAAGCATGCTACTAGCGATTTCAAGCAAACAAGATAAAACTGGCAACATAATTGAATTTAATTTCCCATTCTATATGTCCAAAACCCCATATTTAAATAGAACTTCTCTAACTATCAAAATTCACTATAAAACATATGCAAGCAGTACGCTAACTATCAAAATTCACTGTAACATATTAAACAAAAACATATTAAACTAAAACAGCAACAATAACGAAATGACACTCAAAGACAAAACAATAATAGATTAAACAAATAAAGAGCATGATTTTAAGCAAACAATGAGTAGAAGGGAGAGAAATTGACCTTAATGAACCTGAAGTTTCATTATATGGCAACTTCACAACGCAAAGGTCCGAACCGCAGACGGAAATTCAAATCGACGCCGGAAGCTCAAAACCAAAACGACTTCCGTCAAATTCAGTCAGATTGAAGATGAAGACATATGGTTTTTAATAGATTTTGGTATCCGATAGCTTTTGTTCAGTTGCTGCTGGTTCCTTTCATGTTGAAGAAGAATCTCGGGTTGTCGTTGATGACATTAGGCTGGTCGACGACGCAGCAAATTCAAACCCGACCTCTTCAAACTCAGCCAACAATGAACGGACGAGGTCTCTATTGGAAAGACATCAGCATTTAACCCAGACTTCGAACCTCAACGACAATTAACAACCAAACAAACTACGACATAAGCAGAATTCAACTTATCACCATTGAAATTAGAAAGAACAAACACGGGCAGAATTCGACTTATCTCCAAGCATTCATATCAAAAATAGAGTTTTACAAGCTCAGCTACAGAGATCCGAAGGTAACAGAAGAAATTGCAACGACTAGAGATGTCGATGAGATGGAAACTCGACTACAATCTCACACGAATTTAACAACTAAATTTTGATACAATTTGATATAAAATTAAACCGGAAATCTCCAATCGAACCTCAATGGAACCTCGAATCAAACCTCAGCACCTCAATCGAACTCCATTTTTAGACCGAAAATTTGAAGAACAGAAGCCCTTAGCTTTGAATTCAGTTGCCAAGTTGGAGAAGAGAATAGAGTACATATATTTGGTTCGGATTATCTTGCTGTGTGTGTGCGCGCGTTGTTCGGCGGCTGTGAGGGTTCTCGTTTGGGTGTTCTAGGCGTGAAGTTCGCGACTGGGGGTGGTCGTTAGATGCAGAAGCGGCGGACAACATGTGGTCGTTAGGGTCTTGCTAGGGGTCGTTCATGGAGTTTTTTTTCTTATGTTGATGAAGAAGGAGAAGAGGCGGCGGGCTGATGGCTATGGAGATTGGGGCGCTGGTTTTTCTGGACAGGAGGGAGGTCGTTTGGTGTTTGGGCGGTGGCCGGTGGCCGGCGGGTATGGGTTTCTAGGGTTTTTCTTGTTTGTTGATTGAATGTAGAAGAAAGGGTAGCTGGCGGCTGTAGCTCTTTTTTTCTAGGGTTTTTTTATTTTATTTTTGGGTATTGTTATGTTGATGAAGAGAAGATTAGGGTGGCTGGGAGTTTTTAGGCTTAGGATTTTTTTTTCTTTTTTTTTTCTTTTTTTTAGATTATTCTAGAAGATAAGGGGTTATGGGTTTTAGGTTGTGTGGGCTTGAGAATAATGGGCTATATACGAATTGGGCCAAATTTACCCTTAAAAAGTGGCCATTTAATGCTACTAGATTAAAACTATGAAATCCTAAAATAATAACTACAAAATTATGAAATCATTCCTAATTAATTAAATTAAAATTAAAACTAAAAGTGAAACTATTTTTTGTATTTTTCAATTTTGGATAGAAATAATGTAAAAGAGTTAAAATTAGTGGAAATAACTATATGAGACCTAAATTAATTATTCTACGCTAAAACGGGTAAGATTTCGGATATGGTCAAAAATTACGTGTCTACAAGCGGACTGATAATACAAAGTATTTTCAGACAAAGAACGACTAGACATGATTTTTGACCTCACCCTTGTTTAAAAGACCAACTAGAAGAAAAGAGAATGTGACCGAGCTCTGGTATCTGAGCTGCCTACATATCCTCGGCTATAGAGGAATCAGGCCACGTGTAGTTCAGAAGTGACTGAGATGATGGAGTTTACCGAGGTGGAGAGTCGAGTCGAGTGCCGTCGAGGTTCCAGCCAACGGTCCTGTTATTACATCAAAATCAGTTACAAGAGTTCCTATCTCTAAGTCTTCTGAAGCTTGATCTTGATTCTTGAATGGTTCTTCATGCAGACTTCAGATCTGAACCTTGATGCTCGCTAGATGCAGGTGTTAGCTCGTTTTCTTCTGCTTTTCGAATCAAAACTGGACATCCAATGCTTGTGACTTTAGTCATGTCTTTAGCGATCCACCTCTTGTCTCGGCCTCTGCATTTTGGACTCACCTCCCTTTTCTCTTTTTTTCTTTTTCTTTTTCCTTTTTTTTTTGTTTTTCTTTTCTATTCTGGATTGAAATTCCTTATGTTGATCACCTCGGATTATTGACTCGCATTCTTGCCGCGAGTTTCTGCTACTTCTAGCATGAACGGATTTCTGAAATGATTTCCCTCATTATCCGGGTGGGTGCCTGACATTACAACAAAACAAACAAAACAAAAGAAATTTTTCTGCCCCAGTTTGGGACTCGGGCATAAATGTGCATGTTAATTGGATCACGCTACCTACAAAGCTCTCAAAAATTCTAAAATTAAATCCCATTATCCAGGAGGGTCCTGAAAACTAAAAACTAAATCCCATTATCCAGGAGGGTCCTGAAAATTCTAAAATTAAATCCCATTATCCAAGAGGGTCCCGAAAACTTAAAACTAAATCCCATTATCCAGGAGGGTCCTAAAAACTTAAAACTAAATCCCATTATCCAGGAGGGTCCTAAAAACTTAAAATTAAATCCCATTATCCAGGAGGGTCCCGAAAACTTAAAACTAAATCCCATTATCCAGGAGGGTCCCGAAAACTTAAAACTAAATCCCATTATCCAGGAGGGTCCTGAAAACTTAAAAGTAAATCCCATTATCCAGGAGGGTCCTGAAAACTTAAAATTAAATCCCATTATCCAGGAGGGTCCCGAAAACTTAAAACTAAATCCCATTATCCAGGAGGGTCCCTGAAAACTTAAAATTAAATCCCATTATCCAGGAGGGTCCTGAAAACTTAAAATTAAATCCCATTATCCAGGAGGGTCCTGAAAACTTAAAATTAAATTCCATTATCCAGGAGGGTCCTGAAAACATAAAATTAAATCCCATTATCCAGGAGGGTCCTGAAAACTTAAAATTAAATCCCATTATCCAGGAGGGTCCTGAAAACTTAAAACTAAATCCCATTATCCAGGAGGGTCCTGAAAACTTAAAATTAAATCCCATTATCCAGGAGGGTCCTGAAAACTTAAAATTAAATCCCATTATCCAGGAGGGTCCTGAAAACTTAAAACTAAATCCCATTATCCAGGAGGGTCCTAAAAACTTAAAATTAAATCCCATTATCCAGGAGGGTCCCGAAAACTTAAAACTAAATCCCATTATCCAGGAGGGTCCCGAAAACTTAAAACTAAATCCCATTATCCAGGAGGGTCCTGAAAACTTAAAAGTAAATCCCATTATCCAGGAGGGTCCTGAAAACTTAAAATTAAATCCCATTATCCAGGAGGGTCCTGAAAACTTAAAATTAAATCCCATTATCCAGGAGGGTCCCGAAAACTTAAAATTAAATCCCATTATCCAGGAGGATCCTGAAAACTTAAAACTAAATCCCATTATCCAGGAGGGTCCTGAAAACTTAAAATTAAATCCCATTATCCAGGAGGGTCCTGAAAACTTAAAATTAAATCCCATTATCCAGGAGGGTCCTGAAAACTAAAAACTAAATCCCATTATCCAGGAGGGTCCTGAAAACTTAAAATTAAATCCCATTATCCAGGAGGGTCCTGAAAACTTAAAACTAAATCCCATTATCCAGGAGGGTCCTGAAAACTTAAAATTAAATCCCATTATCCAGGAGGGTCCTGAAAACTTAAAATTAAATCCCATTATCCAGGAGGGTCCTGAAAACTTAAAACTAAATCCCATTATCCAGGAGGGTCCTGAAAACTTAAAACTAAATCCCATTATCCAGGAGGGTCCTGAAAACTTAAAATTAAATCCCATTATCCCAGGAGGGTCCTGAAAACTTAAAATTAAAATCCCATTATCCGGGAGGGTCCTGAAAACTAAAAATTAAAATCCCATTATCCAGGAGGGTCCTGAAAACTTAAAATTAAAATCCCATTATCCAGGTGGGTCCTGAAAATTCTAAAACTAAAATCCCATTATCCAGGAGGGTCCTGAAAACTTAAAATTAAAATCCCATGAGCCACGCTCCCATCTTGGATGATTCTGAATTTAATTTTGCTCCATGAACAATGCTTTTCCCATAGGAGGTACCTGTGGACTTAAAAAAAATTTCTTGCTCCTGCTTCATACAAATAAAATCTTGTTAGTTTGAAAATGTGGTGGTTAGTTTGTGGCATTATTCCCGAGCATCTGCTTCCACCACTGCCATGCTTCATTCCGATTAGCTGCATCAGGCTAGCAAAGACTTGTTTAACCTTTTGATTGGAATTAGACCACAAAATCTTTGACTTAAATCTCTCGCATCACTTGTTGCATTGTGTTTTTTCATTCTGAGAGTTGTTGAATCTTTGTATCTTCTCAAAATTCAAGATCCACTCAATTGCCTGAACCTCAGTTATCACCATACTTCTTACTCTAAATCATGTCAATTGTGATGTGCATGGCCGAACTCCGCTTTGTGCATTGGAAAGCTGGTGGCAAATTTTAAAGTCATTTCTCACTTGTTCTGACCAAGCAGACTCAAGAAGGGACTCAAACAAAACGAGAGGAACAAAATAAGGGACAAGGGAAAGAGATGATACTTAACAAGAAAATTACGAAGTAGAAACTTATCAGATGTGGATACCAACTCTAATGACCATGACATGCACCTTTGGACTAAGTGCCTAATCTCTCAAGCAAGTCTAATATTCGACTCTTGTTGTACCTCTTCGCTGTGAAACTGGGCTTCAGCGCTTCAATTGTCCCATTTGATCCACAATCCTCAATCGACTTGTAGTGCCCTGGAGGGTTTTCACCATCAAGCCTCTCTCATTTTGCTTTTTTTCTCAACTCTCCGTCGCCTTACGGTGCCCATGAGGGTTTTCACCGATAAGACTCTCTCATTTTATCATTTTCTCTCATTGTGCTGAGAACAAAGGTATTATCCATGATGCAGGGAAATCATACTTTCACCGACACTTGATATGGCATCCTCAATGATTGGTCGGAAGGTCTTTCTTTGGACCGTAATGTAGGCTTTTGGACATGGTTAGAAAGAAAGGGTAGCATGAAGGCTCAAAATAATTCAAGATGAAAGGGTTCAAAATTACAACTTTTGGAATCAGGTCTTTTGGCAAAATTAAAACTTCTGCCCCAGTTTCATGAAGTTAGGGGGATTTTGTTTTTGGATTTTTCTTTGATGGGATTTCTTAGAAAATCTACCCCAGTATTGATTTCGGGGGATTATTAAATATTTTATTTGGTATGACCGAACTGTAAGGCTGCCTACGTATCTTGTGGTGACAAGAATCAGGTCGAACGTAGTTCAAAAGACTACTTTTTGTTACTATTTCTTTTTCTCTCTTTTTTTATTCTTTTTTTGTCTTTTTTTTCCTTTTTATCATTTCCTTTTTTTGTTCTTTTTTCTTTTTCTCTTTTTTTGTTAATTTTCTAGGCCCTGATTCTATTTCTGATTCCAAAAGAGGGGTACGAAACAAAAAATTAGGGCTCAAAATGGGTAGCAAAGGATAAAAGTGTTTGGGTAGCGGAATAAAAAGCCTTCGTCATACCAAACTTTGAGAATGCCAAGTACAAGTGTGCAATTGAAGATAAACAAAGAAATCATGCACAATATTTATTGATGTCATCATCACAAACAGAAAGTGCCGACGGGCAATACCTTTGTCCCAATGAGTGATCCTTGCCAATTCAAGAGCAAACTTGATTCAACCTTACCTTCACGTGGAAGAATGCATTTCAGCGCTGACACATTTACCGCAAACTGCTTGAGAACCATTTCCTTGTTGTATGCTCTTATCAACCTCTTGATTTCCGGACTTGCTGCCTCAGTTTCACTCAATTCAAGCTTTAGTTTATCTCAGAATGCATGAATCCTTACTTATTTCCTCAAATGCCTCTTTTGTCATGTTCAAAACTGTGTCATTGCTTCATGATCAGACTAGCTTTCAAGATCAGGCTGAGAATTATGCGTGCATGTCATGTCACTTGAGTTAGGACGAAGAGAACTATAAGAGAAAAAGTAACCTAAACAAAAACTGACCAAAACTAACAGAAAACATGAGATTGCATTAGACAGATGGTGAAAAGGGTTTGAACAAAACAAGCAAAACAGACATGGGTTGCAACCTTGGAACAATCCTAAAGAACATTAGACGAGTTACTACAACTAAACAAACTAGACAAAATGAGAAGAAGAAGAGTTTGAGCCACAAGATAATATCCGGATTACAACCCCGAAATAACCCGGACAAGCAGAAATGACAATAAAATAAACCACCAAAACTCCTCCCCGGCCAACCAATAAAGGAGTGTCTTTCCCATTACCAAGCCCAAAATATTAGCCACTAGATTGCACATCAAAATTACCGGGACCTTCACCAATTTCAATATCATTAACTTCAACCAGCAACTTCCCAAGAGGATTCTCATACTCCATGTCACCATGCATCTTTCCCACAAAGCTTGCATCATCATGTGCGGGTAAAGAATTCTGTGCAATGTCTTGGGTGTCTGGAGCTGGGAATGTGGTTGTTTTGACTGGTGGAGCATGGAAAGTTTGGGAGGAAGTGCCAGGGTAATTGTAGTAAGGGGTAAAGCCTGGTGCGTGTTGTGGGGAAAGATCAATGGTAGTAGGAACCTGGACTTGTGATAGTGGTGGAATGGAGGCATGATTTTCTGTATAGTTGGTAGGGAATGAAGGTGGATGATGTTTCTTAATCCAGACATGATACATTTCTGCATATGTTGTTTCAACCTTGGACCTCATCTTTCAATTCAGAATCCGACTCCACAAACTCCCTCGGCGGGTCAACAACTCTTGTGTCAAAGTCTTTGCTAGCCATGGGTACCTTGCCCTTTGACCTTATGTTGTACGGATGAATCGCTGAAGTGCCACAAACTAACCACCCTCTGTTATGGCAACAATGAAAGAAACAAACAGGAGCAAAACAAAGCCAACATGTTAGCGTTAGAGCATTTATCAGACAGAAATATCATATTGCGTGCAATGCCCCTAGTCACAGTTAACGGTTCTAGAATGGCTTCGAGGGTACGAAGGTCATTTGGCATCATCCCCACTTTGTTCATTTCAACCTTCTCTTTTCTTTCATTTCTAGCACTTCTTGGCTTTCCCGTTTTCCTTCCCCTCCTTTTCTTTTTAATTTGTCACTCTTTTCTTTCCTCTCATTTCTCACATCCACAATTCATTATATTTTTTTTCTTTTTCTTTTTTTTTTCTTTTTTTTTTTTTTTCAGAAAAAAATGATTCGATCGAACCCTATGTAGGTTGCCTACGTATCATGCCCCTCATGAATCAGATCAAGCGTAGTTCTTGAAAAGTAATGGATAAAATAAACGAAGAAACAAAAATATTTTTTGGAATTTTTCATTTATAATTTTTTTAGTTTTTCAAATACAAAACATGAAGTACTATAACAAAAGACTCGACAATCTTAACTAGAATGACAGACTCGATACGACTGTACAAGACTAAAAATTAAAAGACAATCATAAAATAGACTAAAAAAAAATTAAAAAGTTTCTTCAAGCAGCTCGTGCATGCAATGGTCTTTGACTAGAAAGGTCCTGAGATATATCATGCTCAAACTCTAGCAAATCGCTCCATACCTGAATGGAAAAAATAAGATCAAGTGAATCAGTGACTCAAGACATTAAGCGACACCACGACACCTTCTATCGGACACATGCAAGACACGATTGAGCTATTTTTGAAAATTAACCCATATGGCCAATGATGGCTATTAGTGCAAACTTAACAAATGTGACTACTCTTATATGAAACTACCATACTAATGCTTATATGGATTTAACTCTCATTGATCATGGCCCAAAAATTAATTTAAAGAAATAACTCATTTTGCAAAAGTGGCCGATATGGCCAAAAGTGGCTAAAGATGCAAATTCAAAAGGACGGACCCTAAAGAAATATGACTCCTAGTTGTAGACTCAAAATCCTAATATATGAGTAATTGAACCACTTTTGCGAAAATAACCCCATTTAGCAAGAATGGCCGATATGGCCAAAAGTGGCTAAACATGCAAACTCGAAAAGGAAAGACCTTAAATTGATATGATACCTAATTGTGGACTCAAAATCCTAAGACATGGGTTTATTGAACCACTTTCGCAAAAATGACCCCATTTTGCAAGAATGGCCGATGTGGTCAAAAAGTGGCTAGACATGCAATATTTGGCTAAGACCCCGCAAAGCCAAGAACCTAAGACTTACTAGGAAGACCGGACCCTATGTGGGTTGCCTACGTATCTCGCCCCGAGAGACGAGAATCAAGTTCGCGTAGTTCGGGAAGATGCAATTAATTTGTAAAAAGCTATATTTTATCTTTTTGAAAAAGATGGAAAAATGTAAAACCTTTTTGGATTTCTTCATTTTCAATTTTTTTGAATTTTTGAAAAATAATGGAAAAGTGTAAAATATTTTTGGATTTTTCATTTTCAATTTTTTTTGAATTTTTGGAAAATAATGAAAAAGTGTAAAATCTTTTTGGATTTTTCATTTTCAATTTTTTTTGAATTTTTGGAAAATAATGGAAAAGTGTAAAATCTTTTTGAATTTTCTTTTTCTTCTTTTTTTTGGATTTTTCTTGAAAAAGTTTGTGAAAGAAAAATGCATCATGACCCTATTTTCTTCATTTTTTCACCCTTCTTTCCCGAACATCGGTCCGCCAAATAACCTTTTTACCCTCAAAGATGCGACATTTAGCACATAAGATGATTACATGTCATTTTGGGCCACGGGCCCATTTTGACCAAATTTGGACAAGTTTCCTACAAAGGGACACGGTACCTGGGACCGAGCCCTGCTAGGTCTAAATGACATGATGCAAAAATGACCTAAAGGCTGACCTAAGTTTGGGTTCACTAACAAGGCGATTCGGGGGAGCGTATGGTCGATGGTGGTTGCTCAAGCTTTCCACCCACTCCATACGTCCGACGGCCCCCCACTATTGAAAAATTGGCCTACGGTAACGGTTGAAAAACCGTTCCCAAGACTTGTTTCAGAAAGAATTGACCGGGTAATGCATATGATGACAGTTATAAAGCAGTAAACAAATAAAGCAAAAACTGTAAACAAATAAACAACTAGCAAATAACAAAATATCAAAACATAATAAAAATCAAGTAAAGATAATGAAAAAACATAAAAACCTCAACCAAATATTCCAAAAGCCAACAAAATCAAGTACTAGCTCGAACCCGCAATGTCCCCAGCAGAGTCGCCAGAGATGTCACACCCTTTTTTTACCAAAACAAACTTTCCACTAAAACCTCTTAAATTAATAAAAAGATTTTAGTAAAAAGCTTGAAAAGGGTTTTTCAATTTTGAAAGTGACAAAAATGCGTGTTTAAAAGGAATAACTCAGAGTCGCCACCTGACAATTGATTTCGGTGTGCCATGCCACCGTTTTTAAAATGATTTTCCTTTAAAACACTTTAGACTTCAAAACTAAGTCCGCACCAGAGATTCGGGTAAGGGAGTTCATTTGACTCGGGGAGAAGGTGTTAGGCATTCCCCAAGTCCCGTGAGGGTCACGGTTGCGTACTTGATTAAGTTGGCTTTCAAAACATTCAAATTGAGGTAAAACACACAAAAGCAAAATAAACACATATGAAGCTCGAGGTCGTCCCCACCTAATAACAGGAAAAGAAAACTAAAATAAGAACTAGCCTACATTGTACTTTCTCCACATCGTTCGTCATGGCCTCCAAATACATAATACTTCGGGGCATACCCCGAGATAAATATATACAAAGTCTTCGGGGCATTCCCCGGATAAATTTAACTACGGGAACGACCTCTCGCCTCAAATCAAAAGCAAAATCCTAAAGCTTGCCTGCCCAAGTGTTGTCGGACCTAAGCATGCTACTAGCGATTTCAAGCAAACAAGATAAAACTGGCAACATAATTGAATTTAATTTCCCATTCTATATGTCCAAAACCCCATATTTAAATAGAACTTCTCTAACTATCAAAATTCACTGTAAAACATATGCAAGCAGTACGCTAACTATCAAAATTCACTGTAACATACTTCATCCAAATATATTAAACTAAACACCAACAACAACAAAATGACACTCAAAGACATACAATAATAGATTAAACAAATAATAAAAGCATGATTTTAAGCAAACAATGAGTAGAAAGGAAATGAGAAATGAACCTTAAATGAATCTGAAAATTAATTTTGAGGCAATTTCGGACGAACAGCAAAAGGTCCGAACCGCAGACGGAAATTCAAATCGACGCCGGAAGCTCAAAACCAAAACGACTTCCGTCAAATTCAGTCAGATTGAAGATGAAGACATATGGTTTTTAATAGATTTTGGTATCCGATAGCTTTTGTTCAGTTGCTGCTGGTTCCTTTCATGTTGAAGAAGAATCTCGGGTTGTCGTTGATGACATTAGGCTGGTCGACGACGCAGCAAATTCAAACCCGACCTCTTCAAACTCAGCCAACAATGAACGGACGAGGTCTCTATTGGAAAGACATCAGCATTTAACCCAGACTTCGAACCTCAACGACAATTAACAACCAAACAAACTACGACATAAGCAGAATTCAACTTATCACCATTGAAATTAGAAAGAACAAACACAGGCAGAATTCGACGTATCTCCAAACATTCATATCAAAATAGAGTTTTACAAGCTCAGCAACATGAGATCCGAAGGTAACAGAAGAAATTGCAACGACTAGAGATGTCGATGAGATGGAAACTCGACTACAATCTCACACGAATTTAACAACTAAATTTTGATACAATTTGATATAAAATTAAACCGGAAATCTCCAATCGAACCTCAATGGAACCTCGAATCAAACCTCAGCACCTCAATCGAACTCCATTTTTAGACCGAAAATTTGAAGAACAGAAGCCCTTAGCTTTGAATTCAGTTGCCAAGTTGGAGAAGAGAATAGAGTACATATATTTGGTTCGGATTATCTTGCTGTGTGTGTGCGCGCGTTGTTCGGCGGCTGTGAGGGTTCTCGTTTGGGTGTTCTAGGCGTGAAGTTCGCGACTGGGGGTGGTCGTTAGATGCAGAAGTAGCAGAGGCGGCGACGGGCTGGAGGCTTCTCCAGTGGGGTGGCGGCTGTCTTGGTTGTTGCTGTGGAGAGTGGCGGTTGAAGGTTTTGAGAAGATGGAGCTGGCGACGTGGTCTGTTTGGTCGGAGCTGCTGTTGCCGCTGGTTTCTCGGAGGCTGGCGGTGGCAGCTTCTTCTTCTTGTTAGCTCTCTAGGGTTTGTCTTGTTCTTGTTGTTGGTATGAAGAAGGAGATCAACAGTGGGGGGAAGGGGGTAGGCGGCAGGGGTATCTTTTTTGCTAGGGTTTGTTTTCTCTAGTGAAGCAGGCGGCTGTAGGTTTTTTTTTTTAGGCTTAGGATTTTCTTTTTCTTTTTTTTTTCTTTTTTTTAGATTATTCTAGAAGATAAGGGGTTATGGGTTTTAGGTTGTGTGGGCTTGAGAATAATGGGCTATATACGAATTGGGCCAAATTTACCCTTAAAAAGTGGCCATTTAATGCTACTAGATTAAAACTATGAAATCCTAAAATAATAACTACAAAATTATGAAATCATTCCTAATTAATTAAATTAAAATTAAAACTAAAAGTGAAACTATTTTTTGTATTTTTCAATTTTGGATAGAAATAATGTAAAAGAGTTAAAATTAGTGGAAATAACTATATGAGACCTAAATTAATTATTCTACGCTAAAACGGGTAAGATTTCGGATATGGTCAAAAATTACGTGTCTACAGCTGCCCCTCTTTGACTGATAATACAAAGTATTTTCAGACAAAGAACGACTAGACATGATTTTTGACCTCACCCTTCGCATTTGCGAAGAAGGCTTCGCATTTGCGAAGCATGGCTTAGCAGTGAGGCATCGCATTTGCGAAGAATGCTTCGCATTTGCGAAGCATGGCTAGGCAGTGAAGGCCTCGCATTTGCGAGGTTATGTTCGCAATTGCGAACCCAAGCCTTCCCGGACGCCCTTCGCATTTGCGATCAAGGGTTCGCATTTGCGAACCCTGCCTTGGTCTGTCACCTTCGCAATTGCGAGAAATTCTTCGCAATTGCGAAGCCAACAGCTGGGTGAAAAAAACCAGCAGTTCAAAATTCAGAAATTTAACCAACGGCCTATCAAATCTTTACCCGAGCCCCCCGGGCTCCAAACCAAACATGTACACAACCTCAAAAACACATTATGGACTTGTTCGTGCGATCATATCGCCAATATCACTTCGTTTCAATCAAATCAAGCCCCAAACTCATGGTTTTCATAGTTTTGATTTTCAAAACTTCTTAACTTGGAACTCAAGGTTCAAAACATCTCAAACGACATCCAAATGTCACCAAACTTTACAGAAATCACATATATAATATTTAAGACTTGTACCGGGCGTCTGAACCAAAATACGAGCCCGATACCAAGGTCAATTAATTTATTTCCTTTAATAATTGCATCAAAAACAATTTCACATAAAAATTCATAACTTGGGCTCTAGGCCTCGGAATTCGACTCCGGACGCATGTCCAAGTCCCATATTTTTCTACGGACCTCTCGGGACCATCCAATCTCGGTCCGGATCCGTTTACCAAAAATGTTGACCGAAGTCAACCATATCAATATTAATATCATTTTTATCCACATTTCTCATAGAATTCATATTTTCTATCACAAAATCTTTCCGCCTACATGCTCGAATTGTGCACGTAAATCGAGGCAACATGGAATGAGGTTTTCAAGGCCTTAGAAGCTCGAAATGATTAATAAAATAAGTGATGACCCTTTGGGTCGTCACATTCTCCACCTCTAAAACAACCGTTCGTCCTCGAACGGACAAAAGAAAGTAGTACCTGAGTCGGGGAACAGATGTGGGTAGCGGCTCCGCATATCAGACTCGGACTCCCAGGTCGATGCCTCAGGAGGCTGACCTCTCCATTGAACACGTACAGAAGGATAACTCTTCGACCTCAGCTGTCGAACCTGCCGGTCTAGAATGGCCACCGGCTCCTCCTCGTAAGATAGATCATTGTCCAATTGGACAGTACTGAAGTCTAACACATGTGTGGGATCGCCGTGGTATCTCCGAAGCATAGATACGTGAAAAACCGGATGCACGGCTGATAAGCTAGGCGGCAAAGCTAATCTGTAAGCCACCCCTCCCACTCTGTCTAGAATCTCAAATGGGCCAATATACCTAGGGCCGAGCTTGCCCTTCTTCCCAAACCTCATCACGCCCTTCATAGGCGACACCCGGAGCAATACTCGTTCACCAACCATGAAATCTACATCTCGAACCTTACGATCCGCATAAGTCTTTTGCCTAGACTGAGCTGAACGCAATCTCTCCTGAATAGTCTTGACCTTATCTAAGGCCTCCCGAACTAAGTCTGTACCCAACAACCGAGCCTCTCCCGGTTCAAACCATCCAACTGGTGATCGACATCGCCTACCATACAACGCCTCATACCGAGCCATCTGGATGCTAGATTGGTAACTGTTATTGTAGGCGAACTCTGCTAATGGTAGAAACTGATCCCACGAGCCTCCAAAATCAGTAACACAGGCTCGAAGCATGTCCTCAAGAATCTGAATGGTCCTCTCTGACTGGCCATCCGTCTTGAGGATGAAATGTTGTACTCAACTGAACCTGGGTGCCTAACTCCTGCTGGACCGCTCTCCAGAACCGCGAGGTAAACTGCGTACCCCGATCAGAGATAATGGATACTGGCACCCCATGGAGACGAATAATCTCCCTAATGTAAACCTCCGCTAACCTCTCCGACGAGTAGGAGACAGATACTGGAATAAAGTGTGCTGATTTGGTCAGCCTATCAACAATGACCCAAATAGCATCAAATTTCCTCCGAGTCAAAGGAAGTCCAGTAACAAAGTCCATAGTGATCCGCTCCCATTTCCACTCGGGAATTTCAATCCTCTGGAATACACCACCAGGTCTCTGGTGCTCATATTTCACCTGCCGACAATTTAGACACCGAGCGACATACGCAACGATATCTTTCTTCATTCTGCGCCACCAATAGTGTTGTCGTAAGTCCTGGTACATCTTCGCGGCGCCTGGGTGAATAGAATATCGCGAACTGTGGGCCTCTGCTAAGATCAACTCTCGAATTCCTTCGACATTGGGTACACAAACTCTACCCTGCAATTTCAATACCCCATCATCATCTAGGTTTACCTGTGTGGCACCTCCCCGCTGTACTGTATCTCTCAACTCACGCAAACGAGGATCATCAAATTGCCTCTCACGGATACGCTCTAATAATGAAGAACGAGCGACCGTGCAGGCTAACACCCTGCTAGGCTCATAAATGTCTAATCTCACGAACCGGTTGGCTAAGGCCTGGACATCTAGAGCTAATGGTCTCTGATTGACCGGAATATATGCAAGACTACCCATGCCGGCATACTTTCTACTCAATGCATCGGCCACCACATTGGCCTTACCTGGGTGATATAATATAGTAACATCATAGTCTTTTAGCAACTCTAACCATCTCCGCTGCCGTAGATTCAACTCCTTCTGTTTGAACAAGTACTGTAGGCTTTTGTGATCAGTGTACACCTCACATGTCACACCATATAGATAATGCCTCCAGATTTTTAAGGCATGAACCAGTCAAGTGATGCAGATCTTTAAGGCTAGATAATTCTTCTCATGTATTTTTAGCTGTCTCGAAGCATAAGAAATAACCTTACCATCTCGCATCAATACCGCTCCAAGCCCTGTACGAGATGCGTCACAATAAATTGTATAAGGCCCTGCACCTGTAGGTAGTACCAGTACTGGTGCGGTAGTCAAGGCTGTCTTGAGCTTCTGAAAGCTCGCCTCACACTCCTCTGACCACTGGAACCGGACACCCTTTTGGGTCAACCTGGTCATCAGGGCTGCAATAGAAGAAAACCCCTCTACAAATTGACGGTAGTAACCTGCTAATCCCAAGAAACTCCGGATCTCAGTCACTGAAGCTGGTCGAGGCCAATTCTGGACTGCCTCAATCTTCTTTGGGTCTACCTGAATACCTTCCACTGATACAATGTGACCCATAAATGCTACCGAACTCAGCCAGAACTCACATTTAGAAAATTTGGCATATAGCTGGTTATCTTTCAGAGTCTGAAGAACCACTCTGAGGTGCTGCTCGTGCTCTTCCTGGCCGCGGGAGTACACCAGGATGTCATCTATGAAAACTATCACGAACAGATCTAAGTAAGGCCTGAATACCCGATTCATCAACTCCATGAATGCTGCTGGGGCATTGGTCAACCCGAAGGACACGACCAAGAACTCATAATGCCCATATCTAGAGCGAAAGGCTGTCTTAGGAATGTCAGCCGCCCTGATCTTCAGCTGATGGTAGCCTGACCTCAAGTCTATCTTAGAGAATACCCTCGCTCCCTGGAGGCTGGTCAAACAAATCATCAATCCTCGGCAGTGGATATTTATTTTTGATAGTCACCTTGTTTAACTGCCCGTAATCAATACACATCCGCATCGAGCCATCCTTCTTCTTTACAAATAATACAGGTGCTCCCCAGGGGGAAACACTGGGCCCGATAAAGCCCTTCTCAAGAAGGTCCTGCAACTGATCTTTCAACTCTTTTAGTTCCGGCGGGGCCATACGATAGGGTGGAATAGAGATGGGCTGAGTGCCCGGTGCCAGATCAATACAGAAATCAATATCCCTGTCGGGTGGCATGCCCGGCAGGTCTGAAGGAAAACCTCAGGAAACTCCCGTGCAATAGGGACCGACTCAATGGAAGGAACTTCTGCGCTAGAATCACGAACATAAGCCAAATAAGCTAGACACCCCTTCTCGACCATACGTCGAGCCTTAACATAAGAAATAACAGTGCGAACGGAGTGGCTCGAGGTACCCTTCCACTCTAATCGGGGTGATTCTGGCAAGGCTAAGGTGACAGTCTTAGCATGACAATCAAGAATAGCATGGTATGGGGACAACCAATCCATCCCCAATATGACATCAAAATCTACCATATCCAAGAGCAACAGATCAACACGGGTCTCAAGACCCCCAAATATAACTACGCACGAACGATGCACCCGATCGACTACAACAGAGTCACCCACTGGCGTAGCCACATAAACTGGAATATCCAGAGCATAGCTGGGCACGGCCAAATACGGTGCGAAGTAGGAAGACACATAGGAATATGTAGATCCGGGGTCAAATAATACTGAAGCACCTCTGCCACACACAAGAATAGTACCTGTAATCACAGCATCCGATGCCTCTGCCTCTGGCCTGGCTGGTAAAGCATAGAATCGGGGATCCGCACCTCCCTTCTGAGCTGCGTCTCTAGGACGACCATCAACTGGCTGACCTCTACCTCTCGCCGGACGGTCTCCACCTCTACGCGGTCTCGACCTCCACCTCTATAATCTCTACCCCCGCCTCGGCTGGCTGGGCAGGCTGAGGGTCAGCTGGGGCTGAATCATAGGACGAGGACCTCGCCGCTGAGAGTTGCCCGCTGCTATAGGGCAATTCCTGATAAAATGACCCGGGTCGCCACAACCGTAGCAACTCTTAGACTGATAGGGCTGCCTGGCCCTGACGACCTGAATGGCCTCCACGAACGCTCTGAAGAGGCTGAGCACTAATAGGAGACTGGTCCGAATAATACCCCCGAGAACCACGATCACCTGATCCACCCTGTGAAGCCTGAAGGGCGGAATGAAAAGGCCTGGAGGACCGGCCTCTATCAAAGGATTCTCTGCTACCAGAGGAAGAACCACCAAACCTGCCTGAATGACGAGGCCTCTTATCCGAAGAATAACCGCCTCCCCTAGCAAGAGCCATCTCAACTCTGCGTGCTGCATTGGCTGCCTCCTGAAATGATATGTCACTCCCCACGCCCATAGCCATCTGGAGTCTAATCGGATGATTAAGCCCATCTATAAACTTGCGGACCCTCTCCCGCTCAGTGGGAAGTATCACTACTGCATGACGAGCCAAGTCGATAAATCTCGTCTCATACTGTGTAACTGTCATAGTGCCCTGATGGAGGCGCTCAAACTGCCTCCGAAGTAAATCCCGCCGAGTAGTAGGGAGAAACTTCTCCATAAATAGTTCCGCAAACTGGTCCCATGATAGAGTTGGGGACCCTGCTGGTCGAGTCAGGCAATAATCTCTCCACCAAGTCTTGGCGGATCCTGCAAGTCTGAAGGTACAAAAATCAACTCCGTTTGTCTCCACGATCCCCATAGTCTTGAGAATCTCACGGCAACTGAATAAAAAGTCCTGAGGATCTTCTGATGCGGCTCCACTGAATGTAGTGGTAAATGGCTTGGAGAACCGATCAAGCCTCCATAACGAATCAGAAGTCATGACTGTTCCATCACCGGCATGAGCTGTGGTACCTGACTGAGTGGCCACAACTGGCTGAACTACTGGTGCTTGAGGCTGGGGAGCTACTAGCTCCAGAGAACGTGCCACAGGAGTCTGGACCCCTCCTCCAGCCTGAGAAGCGGCTGGTGCAGCTGGTAATAAGCCTGCTCTGGCAACACTGTCCATAAAACCCGCTATTCTGACCAGAGCCTCCCAAAGATCCGGGGTAAATAAGACCTCCCCTAGGACCTGAGTTGGGCCCGCTGGAGCTACTGGGACTGGAACCTCCTAACCAATCTCAACATGAGGCTCTACCTCTGGAATCACTGCCTGGGGCTGAGCTCTACCCCTACCACGGCCTTCGATACGACCTCAGCCCCCGCCTCTCACGGGAGCTGCCTGGGGCTCATGCTGCAGATCAGCAGATGAAGAAGCGCGTCTCTTCACCATCTGCGAAAGGCTAGAGTAGAAATTCAATCAGTACTTGAGGAACAAGTCGCACGACAAGAAAGAACAAATGAAAGACTTTTTCCTAACTCAATAGACTTTGGAGGACAAGTACATACGTCTCCGTACCTACCTCTCAAACTCTACTAAGCTTGTTCGTGAGTGGTGAGACCTATGTAACCTAGAGCTTTGATACCAACTTGTCACGACCCGGATTTTCCCCCAATATCGGGATCGTGATGGCGCCTACTCGTGGTAGCTAGGCAAGCCACCGTATTCATACTATCCTATTTTTAACACAATTTTAATTAAATAAATGCGGAATACTTTATCGAAATGGAAATAATAAATCACAAGGTAAAAATCATACTGAAATCCTCTACCCAAGACTTGGAGTCACCAACTCACAAATTACTATGGAATACTACACATAAAAGTCTGAAGGAAATATAACATAATTCCTGTTTGTCTCGAAACAATGAGACTACAGCTATTAACATAATTAAAGGAAGAGACGCCGGGCCTGCGGACGTCTGCAAGCTACCTTAGTCTCAAATGTGATCAACTTCCACGCAATCTATTTACTGCTGCTGCTGCTGCTCCTGATCGTAACCTGGACCTGTGCAAAAACGCACAGAAGTGTAGCATCAGCACAACCGACCCCATGTGCTGGTAAGTGTCTGGCCTATCCCGGCGAAGTAGTGACAAGCCTAGGACCATACACCCACATAAACCTGTGCAATTCAATATATATATGTGTACCACAAAATAACAAGAAATAATCAAGTATTAACACAATAAGGAATATCTTAAAGAATTCAACAATTAACCACAGTTAATAATTTCACAAGGAAAAACAAAGTGTAATGTAAACACAAGTAATATCAATTCAAGAAATAGCAAACAGTTGCACGGCATCACCCTTCGTGCTTTTACTCTCATCCTCACATCCATAGTACGGCATGATCCTTCGTACATGGTTCAATAACAGGGCACGGCATGATCCTTCGTGCATAATCAATAATAGGGCACGGCATGATCCTTCGTGCATAATCAATAATAAACATGGCACGGCATGATCCTTCGTGCATAATCAATAATAAACATGGCACGGCATGATCCTTCGTGCATAATCAATAATAAACATGGCACGGCATCACCCTTCGTGCATTATCTCTCTTCCTCACCCAAATAACAATCACAGTTAAGGGTAAAGAAAGAAACAGTAATTCATAATCCGTCCCATCAAGGGCAATCAATAATAATCTTCACAACAAGTCCCAACAAGGGAGAACAATAACAATTCATCTGTAATATATCTCAAAATAATTATTTTCCAACGACTCACGGTCATATTAGACGCCAGTGTATGGATGCTCGTCACCACAGCCCATACACCGCACTCGATCACATAACACATAACACATAATCCTATTCCCTCAAGCTAGGATAGAACAAACACTTACCTCGAATGCTTATGAACAATCCAATCCGTGGAAATATCTTTTCTTTCAATTTGGCTCCAATCCAACCGTATCTATACACAATTGATTTAATATCATCAATTCTACTCAACAAACTAATTCTTAATACCAAATACCACTTTTACAACATTCTCTGCCATGAATAGTAAATTTCAACCCCGGGCCCACATGGTCGGAATTCGGGGTTAGGACCAAAATCCGGTTACCCATCCCCCCACGAGTTCACGTATATAATTTGTTTCAAAATCGGACCTCAATTCGAGGTCCAATTCCCCAATTTATGAAAAACCCTATTTTCTAACAAAAACAAGAATTTTACCATGAAAACATTTGATTTCTAATGAAAAACATGTTTAATGATGTTACGAATTGAAAGAATTAAGTAAAAAGTGACTTACAATCGTTTTGATGAAGAAGAAATCCTTGAAGAGTCGCAAATGGGTGTTTTGGTTTTGTGAAAAATGAAGAAATGACTGAAATTCGTGTTTTTCAGGTCTCTGTGTTCGCATTTGCGAACATGGGTTCGCAATTGCGAACCCCGACCAATTTCTGGAGTTTGAAAAATAAGCTAAGGGTGGAAAGTTCGCATTTGCGAACATTTGTTCGCATTTGCGAACAAGGCTCCTTCGCATTTGCGAAGAAGGCTTCGCATTTGCGAAGCATGGCTTAGCAGTGAGGCATCGCATTTGCGAAGAATGCTTCGCATTTGCGAAGCATGGCTAGGCAGTGAAGGCCTCGCATTTGCGAGGTTATGTTCGCAATTGCGAACCCAAGCCTTCCCGGACGCCCTTCGCATTTGCGATCAAGGGTTCGCATTTGCGAACCCTGCCTTGGTCTGTCACCTTCGCAATTGCGAGAAATTCTTCGCAATTGCGAAGCCAACAACTGGGTGAAAAAAACCAGCAGTTCAAAATTCAGAAATTTAACCAACGGCCTATCAAATCTTTACCCGAGCCCCCCGGGCTCCAAACCAAACATGTACACAACCTCAAAAACACATTATGGACTTGTTCGTGCGATCCATATCGCCAATATCACTTCGTTTCAATCAAATCAAGCCCCAAACTCATGGTTTTCATAGTTTTGATTTTCAAAACTTCTTAACTTGGAACTCAAGGTTCAAAACATCTCAAACGACATCCAAATGTCACCAAACTTTACAGAAATCACATATATAATATTTAAGACTTGTACCGGGCGTCCGAACCAAAATACGAGCCCGATACCAAGGTCAATTAATTTATTTCCTTTAATAATTGCATCAAAAACAATTTCACATAAAAATTCATAACTTGGGCTCTAGGCCTCGGAATTCGACTCCGGACGCATGTCCAAGTCCCATATTTTTCTACGGACCTCTCGGGACCATCCAATCTCGGTCCGGATCCGTTTACCAAAAATGTTGACCGAAGTCAACCATATCAATATTAATATCATTTTTATCCACATTTCTCATAGAATTCATATTTTCTATCACAAAATCTTTCCGGCTACATGCTCGGATCGTGCACGTAAATCGAGGCAACATAGAATGAGGTTTTCAAGGCCTCAGAAGCTCGAAATGATGCCCCAAATCGGAGCAAGAACCCTAGAAAGCTAGATGGTAAAATCTACCCAATTAATTAAGGGGCTCGGGGTCTAATCGACTTTAATCGAGGTGTTCTCTGTTGAGAACACTTCGATTAGAGTCTGTTCGACCTCAAGACTGTCAATCCAAGTTCGAGCCTGGGTCGTTTGAATTCTGAGTTACTTGTTTCTTTTTCTTCCGTTCTATATTCATATTTTTATCTGTTTTCATGTTTTGTTTGCTCTTCTTTCTTTCAACTTATTCTGGCCATCTTCAGTGGACCTTTTATTTGGTCGATTATTTCTATTGTTTGTTAATTGTAATGAATTGCGCTTCTAATTCATTTAAGGTCGTCTAGTAATTAGTACGTATTTCTTGATCCCCTGAGTCTGCCTATAAAATATGAACCATGAATTTGTTTGTCGATTATTCGTTATCAATTATATGTGCCGTAATTGATTTAATGAATGTCGTCGATTGGTTGTATATGTTTGTTTGGTTAGAACAAGGTGATAGTGATGTTGTCAATACTGCCTAGTTTGGTCCGAATCATCAATTGAATTGAAATTTGATTTGTTTATGGCTAAGTTTAGAAATCTGAATTGGTTATAGCTGAGTCGAATTTAGCTGCAATTTAAATAGGAATTTCAGAGCTTAGTGGACTGCCACCCTTGAGCATGTGTTGAACCATTAGGGCAGACCATAGTGCAAATACATCCTGGCAATGACACTAAGTAAGGGAAAGCAGAAAACAGTCTAGTTTAATATTAAAGGCTGAAAATGCACATGAAAATGGCAGTGGAACCTGCGTTACAGTAGGATATTCACTGCATTTTTGAACTCTGGAGATTTGTTTACTTAGACCAACTAAAGTAGAATAACATGGGAGGGAATGAAAAGGACAAAGAGGGATACATGTGCTAAAGGGAGAATATACAGCTGAAAAGTGAAGATTTTGAATAAAAAATAAGTTGATTTAATTCTTTAAATAGGACACAGTGATAACAAAAAAGGGGGGAGGAACAAAATAGGAGAGTTTAAGGAGGGGAGATACAATATGGGAGAGAGTTTAAGGAGGAGATTCTGAGAAGAAAGGAGGAGAATAGGAGTTTAAGAGTTTAGGGGAGTTTGAGAGATTAAAAATTCAAAGAGGAATATTAAAAAGATCACTGTTTCTCTGAAGCTCTCTTTCTGCTTCATTGATTTTATTTTTTCTTCTGATTTGAGTTCACTAGATCAGTCTTAAGGTAGTTTGGAGATAACTTTAAAAAATCAGTTTTGAGTAGTTACTATTTCATTGATATTCTAGCAGTACTTTACTGGTTTTATCCCAAGGAATTTGTGGTGTTATTGAATTATCTTGGTTTACTCTGATTTTGTTTTATCTCAAGTTCTATTGGATTGGTTTCGTTTAATTTCTGGGTTTTGGTCGAAGTCTATACTGGTTTTAAAACTGGTTTTCGAGCTTTTGTAATCTTGCTGTGTTGTTGTTGGATTACTGTCAAACTGTTATTGATCTCTCATTTCTTCATTTCTGTTATAGAATTCCAGGTACACATTTCTGAGACTGTGTTGTTGTGGCTTCCTCTATTAACAAATGAAATGAAATTGAGGCTTAAGTTCTACTGTGGGACTGTAATTTGAATTGTTTTACATCTCGTCATTTTTGTGCCTGGAAATTTGTACTAATATAATTTTGTTGTTCGATAAATAAGAAAGCTCGTATTAACATTTTATGGTTTCTTCAAGCTTGACAGGTAGGAAGCTTTGTTTCACTACATAAGATATAGATAACAATGTGTTACTTTTGAATATTCACAAAATTGAATAGTCATTGCATTTGTCACTAAGCTTGGTTTTGTCGATTTCAAGATAATAATTGATTGGCTTTATCATTTATATTTCTAAACATGGTGATTTTTGTGGAATGCATTACCTTTATTGCAGTATTATATTTGCGAGGGAATCCTTCTTTATATAATTGGATTAAGTTTTAAAAGTTCTACCTTCCGTTATTTAATTAAGACAATATTAGGAGACCCTTTAAATTGTGATTAGCTTGTAAGTTTTCGAGAGTATAGAAATAGTTGTATGCAAATAAATTGAAGCATGTCATGCCAAATAAAATCGCTTAAAAAATTATATTAGGAATATGGTAATTAATTTGCAATATAAATTTAGTCTTTCGAATTAGGTAGCGGGTTCAAGTTAAAAGGGTTTTCCCTTTTATTTGAATCCGGACTTGAATTCGAGGCCCAAATTTATAAATGTAAATTAATTAGGTCTTTTAGAGACGGATAATGAATAGAAAAATCGCAGTTTAGGTTGGCATTTAAATAAAAAATGAGACGAGCCTCGCCAAAAAAAATACACAAACTGTAGGGCCCTCGTGAATGTATATATTAAAAATACATAGACTTCAGGATTGGCCGTTTAACGAATTGCACGGTCTTCCCCAAATAATTATGCGTTAGACTCTTTAAGCGCGTGTTAATAATTCTAAATCTCAACGGAGTCGAAATATGTCAATAACCACGGGTACATTGATGTGACGTGGTTTGAGATGTATTTTAACGATGTTGCAATTTTCATTAGAATAATAATAAAAGCGGTTCAAAGTTAAAAGCATGTAGGCAAAAACATGTATTAAAAATCAGATAATTTAAGCCAAATATAACAGTTGAGCGGCCGTGCTAGAACCACGGAACACGGGAATGCCTAAGACCTTCTCCCAGGTTAACAAAATTCCTTATCCGGATTTATGGTTTGCGGACTGTTAAACAGAGTCATTCTTTTCCTCGATTCGGGATTCAACCGGTGACGTGGGACACCATAAATCTCCCAAGTGGTGACTCTGAATTAATTAAATAAATCCCATTTCGATTGTCCTTTAATTGAAAAAACTCCATTTACCTTCGCGCCATCGCGGGTAGCGTAAAAAGGAGGTGTGACAGCTCTGGCGACTCTGCTGGGGACACATAACCCAGAACTACGAGTTCAGGGTTGGAAATTCGAGATGATAAATTATTGTATTTTGGCTTTATTATCTGATATTTTTATATGATATATGCTCAATGTGCAAAAAGATGATTTTTACCGCTTTGATATTATTACAATTTTTATCATTCAAAACATGCGTAAGATGTATAAAATACACTTGTAGGGTATACCCCGACGCTCAATTACCCGAGACGGATAAAATAACGTAAGGGAAGGAGTTTTTCCAATTTAAGGACAATCGGTTCGGGATTTCATTAGAGATTAATCAGAGTCGCCACTTGGGAATGACAATGGTGTCCCAAGTCACCGGTTGATCCCGAATCCGAGGAATTTTGACTCTTTAAAATGTCTGCGAAGCAGAGGTCCGGATAAGGAACTCTGTTAACCCGGGAGAAGGTGTTAGGCACTCTCGGATTCCGTGGTTTTAACACGGTCGCTCCACCGTCGTTCTTGACTTTTGTTTGACTCAGTTATAGATTTTAACAACATAATATGCTTTACGCTTAAATATTATTTTTGGGAATTTGCGGTATCGCGGAAACACGCCTCGAGTCATACCGCAACCAGTACGCCTATGACTTTTGGAGTATTTCGGCTTTGCCGAGATTTGGATTTGAGTCGCACCAAGTGCACACTCGTTCATAGGAAGGTATATTAAAATCGTGCCCTAAAGTAACGTCTATCGGCTTTTAAATCTTTTGGGAGAAGCTATGGAATTAGCTATTAGCTTTCCCGGGTCTATTTGTGTTATATCATTACTAAATGGGGGCCCCGGTGTTATTCGGGCGAGGCTCGTCCCAATTTTCATTAAAGGATTCAATACTTGTATTTAACTATATTTTCTACACTTGTTCTTTCCTTAATCGTATTACTAACACTATAATAATCCAGGCCCGTCGAATTCTTATTACTTATTGGGCCTGGTCTTCTTTTCGTTTCGCTTAGCATGGATCAGCATCGGCCCAGGCCTTTAAGGCCCAGGCAGTCTTCAGGTTTGGGTAACTAGTAAAGTAACACCATGGTTCAGGCCTATATTGTGAGTTAAGCCCAAAACCAACAATAACAGAGAAAGTAAAAGAATACACACATTTGAACTCAAAGAAAGAATCAAATTCCATTTATTGATCAATTGAAGAGAAAAGTTGTAATACAAATTGGGAAATAAAATTACCTACTAACAGAGAATTACAAGACTATTTCTATTTTTGATTTTTAACAAAGAACCTATACTAACCAGTGGATTGATTATTAGCTGGGATCAGTGAGCTTTTTAACTCCATATATACACGAAAAGGTATGGGTTATTCATAGCTATACTATTTTGCTACTGATTAATCATATGAATTAAACTTATGGATATGCATACACAACTATTGACTCTAATAGGACTTAACTCAGATATTACTTTTGAACTTATTCTCATATATTACTTCAAGTATGTGATTAAATATTGATATTAGCACAAACCGGACTTATTCAATGTTATCAAGCCACTCGCACTCTGATTGTTTACCTTGTACGATGATTTCTTCTTCTTAACTAATTTTTGAATCTGATTGATCAATGACATAAATTAACTATGTGATCATCTACTCATGTGATAGCCATTTGACTTTGTTTTAGAGGTTTTGCCTAATTAACTAGGTGAGACATCCATCGCTACTACTACTATACTATCACTACTACTAGATTATTACATCTCTTTTGTTTCTGTTCTTGCTATCTACTGCAGTATGCTATAAACTAGAAATAGAATTACAAGCAAATGACAAAATATTTCAAATCTTCATTTCACTTGAACCAATCTTTACAGCTTGATTTTCTGGACAAGAGTATACCTGGATCAAGGGAGAATAAGACCAATGAGTCTAGGGAGATAAGCAAGAAGCAAATAACAGCAAGGACTCAATAAGCAACGCAACAGTGAGATCCAAAGAGCCAAGTATCACAGCAATAACAGGAACGAATCAACAATGTAACAGAAGAATCCAATCCAATTTCGAGCAGAAGAACACGGCAAAAACCAATGGAAACCAGTGAGTTCTACTGAGAAATTCCAGAAAAATCCTATTGTTCTATTGCTCTTTTATCTCTCAATGCTTTTGTATGAATTTCAGCTTAATTGTTTTCAGATTATTCTCCAATGGAACCCCCTTTTCAGCCCCTTTTAGGAGATATTTATAGCTAACCTTTAGGGCTGAATACTTGGGGAGGAAGTATGGGATTAATCCCACTTCCCCCCTCCTAAAATTATCCATTCTACACTTTAGTCCATATTTCAGTTACTAGAAACCCTTCCAGCATGTGCTGGAAGGTTCTAAAGATTCTCTTTTATGGCCTTTTACTAGTATGACCTTAGGGGTTTGAGATTTTTACAGATTTCCCATTTTTAGGAGACCATTATACCCCTAAATCTCTGCAAAATTGCAGAAATCAGGAGCATGAATGTCCCTATTACCCTCCTAAGTTCTTACTAGTTACTATTTTACCTTTTCAATACCCAATTGTGCCCCTAAGAGCACTGCTGATTTACCAGCTTGCCTAGGGCAGATTTTAGCTAGTTTTGAACCTATTTAACTAATAGCCAGCCCTGGCATTAGTATTTAAGGGCTGGCCAGATTTATTTTAAGAACTATTTCAATTTTAGCCACTTTTAAACTAATTCTAGTCAATTAAGACCAATTTATTCTTAATTAAAGCTAATTGCAGGCATAGCCTGCTTTGTTATTATGTTTAAACTATTTAAAAGTTAGCCAGTCTCAAGTTGAGACTTAGCTTGGGCTATTAAAGCCATATACTGAACAGCTAGGCCCAAAACCTTTACAGGTTTGGCCACTTTGCTGTTCAGGGCTCAATATAGAGCCTGGGCTAGTCCGCATTTGCAGACATAGCCCCTTTGCACAACCAGCCACTGTTTAACAGTGAACTGTGTGTTAGGGCTTATAGAATTGGTCAACCTTTTGCAAGATTAACCAATCTTAGGCCAATTATTAAACTAACAACCTATTCATGTTCATTTTCAGTCTATTCCTATTTAAAAACTAACCACTTTCATAGAACCTAATGCTAACAGCTATAACCAATTCACCTAGGGTTCAAACAGTGTTAATCAAACACTTACACTCAACCAGAACCAGTAAAACTAAATCAGTTTCAACATGGATTGCATATTAGGACACATAAGATCAAACAAAATGTAATAATCAACCAAAACTCAGAGAAGGCAATTGATATGGTTGAATTTCAGTTGATTAATTCACATTATCTAATTTTATGAGGCAAAGTATGAATTCATGTTAATTAAGACCTAATAACTACCAGTTCAAGTCACATGAAAGTTTGAACAACTCAGAATCACCAAAGGTTCAGGGCACAAACACATATAAGCATAGATTCTTATGAAACAATCAACATGGTTCAACTAACCTAAGCAGGGTAATTAGAATTCATTTTTAAGTGCTACCCTAGCTTGATATATGTATGTTAAGAGTGGGGATGAAGAATAGGAAAGCCATGAAGAAGCAAAGAATAACATTCCTAAATCTAGCACAAGTGCATGACAAATGAGATGAAGATGATGACAAGAAGAACATGGAGAAACAATGAAAAGAGAAACCTAAGTCTATCATATGAGGGTAACATGAAGAGAAACAGACCCCAAATTGGCATACTCATTCATCAAATAAAACATATGAGAGATGATAAGACAAGAATACTAGACTTGCACTAAAAATGAACACAAATAAGACCACCAGAATGTGAGCAAAGAAGTGAACCCCAGATTAAACACAGGATAACTTGATATAAGATTGCCAAGCTTTACTAAGACTAGACATGTGAAGATACAGAAAGAGAAACAATTGAGATATTGCAAGCCAACAAAAAGTAATCTAATACAAATCTGAGTGACAATGAAAGACAAACCATTGAACATAGTATCAAGATCCAAACATGTAAGTTGACAGAAGAGCTATTGAAAACTAGCAAGATAAAAAACCTAACAGAATAGAAGAGAGAACATGAATATCAAGATCTAATTTTGAACTCGAGAGACAAACCAAACACTTCATAACCCTAAAACATGTATTAGACTAAACATGACTAAACATGACTAAACATGGAAGAAACAGAACATGAAAATAAACAAACAGGAGAATATGCATATGAAGATGAATGAGATGAAAATCAATATTAGTATTAAACTAAACCTAAAACAGTCAGAACAGAGTAATAACAAAGGATGTGAGTAAGATGATTATAGAACCCTAATACTAAACAGGTCAAAAACATACAAAGTCAGAGAACATGAACAAAGAAAGCATGAAATAATAAAAAAAACAAATCTATGTTTAAGAAAGAAGCATGCAGAGCAAACAAAGTTAAGAGAACAAGGACAGGCACTTAGCTTGCGGGGCCGGTCCCCCGAGCTTCCTATTCCCTTTTTCTTTTCTTTTCTTTAATCTCTCAGACCCTCCCAGACCTTTCTTCTTGTTTCCTTTTCTTCTTTATTCTTTTTCAGAGCTCTTTTTCCTTCAATCTTTTTAGAACTCTCTTTTCTTCAATTTTTCTCTGATTTTTCTTTTAGAGGGGTGTTTTGGGGATGGTAAAGGTGATGTCTTGATTGAGGGTTGAATTTGGGGTCGCCGGAGTTAGGGTTCCGACGACCTTTTTTGGGATATTCGAAGTGATTGGGTTTGATTCGAGGGTGAAGGCTAGTATGGTTGGGTAGATCTCATGAAAAGGAGTCGATTGGTATTGGTTTCAGGCGGTTCTCATACTTTGGTGGTCACCGGTGTAACTCCGGTGACCGGGACTTTGAAGAACGGGGTGTTTTTCTGGGGTTTTTGGGTGTGCTATGGAATGAAGAAGAAGGAGAAGACGAGGGGAAGGGTGAGAGGAGCCGGCGACCACCGTAGGAGTGGTGGCCGCCATGGCCGTCGAACTTGCAGAGATGAAGAAGATGAAGAGGTGAGGGAGACGAAGAGGTTAGGGCGGCTAGGGTTGTGAATTTGGCAAAATGGCAACCACTTTCGGACAAAAGCCTTATATAGGCGACGAAGCTAAGGTGATCCTGGCCGTTGATCTGATGAAGATCAACGGCTGTTACTAGCGTTACTTATACGACGTCGTTTGTCACTTATGAGACTAAGGTCTCACACCCTTGGATCACATTGAATGAACGACTGAGATTAAATCTCAGCATTAATTAATTCTCTTATAATTCAACCATTATTCTCAGCCGTTGATTTGAGGAGACGAACGACTGAGATCACCTCTGCTCACAACCTTTGGACCGGGTCTGTTTGGGCTTAAGGACTGGGCCAACGGTTTGGACCACAATTGGCCCAAATTCATTTACACAGCATATATATTTTTTTGTATTTTCTGATTTTAATGATTTTTATGCATTTTCTTTGTATTTTCTTTTTATACTTTTTTTTTCCTTTTCTTTTTATGAAAAATTATAAATCCTAATTTACTACCTACTCTAATTTCCTAGTATTTTTTGGTAATTTTCTGCTATTTTTTCCTAATTTCTACTACTTAAGCTATTTTACTAATTTTCTAATTAACTAAACTAACAAATTAATTACTACTATTTTTTTGATTTTTTCTAATTTCTTACTTATTCAAACACACAAAAATATAACTAATTTCAAGCAAAGCAAGTAATTGCACTCAAAAACATATTTATTTTAATTTTGGAATTATTTGCTTGGTGCAAAAATCATGTGCTCACAGCTGCCCCTCTTTGCTCGGGAACACGAAGAGTTTCAGTGCAAAGATAAGTGAGCAGTAATGAGAGATTTTTGCACATCGGCATATTCCGTGAAAGCATTTTTGAAAACCTTTTGACCGCACCCTGCTTTAGAGGTTGCCTACATATCCTGGGCTAAACAGAAATCAGGTCAGTGTAGTTCGGGAAGGTCTGGCAGTTTTAAAAACTACCAGACTCACTGTTGCATTGACACTGTTGAGATCTGCTGACTTACTCCTTATTACACCGGGGAAAATGTAAAATGAAGAAGCTATTCTAAGCTATGATCCTACAATTACAATTGTTCCTAATCTAGCTTTTGCTCTTCTTCCCTTTCCGATGATGCAGAATCTCTTTCTTTTGTTGATTTTCTTTGGTGCTGACTCTCCTTTTTTGTTGATTTTCTTGTTTTTCTTGATGACTCTCTTTTTGTTGATTTTCTTGTTTTTCTTGATCTCGAGCTGAACCTGCTCAAAACAAAACAACAAACTACCTTTCTTTTTTTTCTTTTTCTGCCCCAGCGTGGGCTTTTTGACTGTATGAATCATGATGTGCAAAAATATTCCCGTATTTGAAGGCGGGCGCCTAATGAATTTAAACATGCAATGCGAATGCGTAAAATATTCCCGTATTCGAGGGCGGGCGCCTACCGAATTTAAACATGCAATGCGAATGCGAAAATATTCCCGTATTTGAAGGTGGGCGCCTAACGAATTTAAACATGCAATGCGAATGCAAAATATTCCCGTATTTGAGGCGGGCGCCACGAATTTAAACGTGCAATGCGAATGCGAAAATATTTCCGTATTCGAAGGCGTGGGCGCCTAACGTAATTTAAACGTGCAATGCAATGCGTAAAATATTCCCGTATTTGAAGGTGGGCGCCTACCGTAATTTAAACGTGCAATGCAATGCGTAAAATATTCCCGTATTTGAAGGTGGGCGCCTAACAGTAATTTAAACGTGCAATGCGATGCAGAAAATATTCCCGTATTTGAAGGTGGGCGCCTAACAGAAATTCAAACGTGCAATGCGAATGCAGAAAAATATTCCCGTATTTGAAGGTGGGCGCCAAACAGAAATTTAAACGTGCAATGCGAATGCAGGAAAATATTCCCGTATTTGAAGGTGGGCGCCTAACATAATTTAAACGTGCAATGCAATGCAGAAAATATTCCCGTATTTGGAAGGTGGGCGCCTAACAGTAATTTAAACGTGCAATGCGAATGCAGAAAATATTCCCGTATTCGAAGGTGGGCGCCAAACAGAAACAGAATTGAAACGTGCAATGCGAAAATATTCCCGTATTTGAAGGTGGGCGCCTAACGTAATTTAAACGTGCAATGCAATGCAAAATATTCCCGTATTTGAAGGTGGGCACCTAACAGAATTTAAACGTGCAATGCGATGCGAAAAATATTCCCGTATTTGAAGGTGGGCACCTAACAGAATTTAAACGTGCAATGCGATGCAGAAAAATATTCCCGTATTTGAAGGTGGGCGCCTAACAGTAAATTAAACGTGCAATGCGAATGCGAAAATATTCCCGTATTTGAAGGTGGGCGCCTAACATAATTTAAACGTGCAATGCAATGCAGAAAATATTCCCGTATTCGAAGGGCGGGCGCCTAACAGAATTTAAACGTGCAATGCGAATGCGTAAAATATTCCCGTATTTGAAGGTGGGCGCCTAACGTAATTTAAACGTGCAATGCGAATGCAGAAAATATTCCCGTATTTGAGCGTGGGCGCCTACCGTAATTTAAACGTGCAATGCAATGCGAAAATATTCCCGTATTTGAAGGCGGGCGCCTACGAATTTAAACGTGCAATGCAACGCAAAATATTCCCGTATTTGAAGGCGGGCGCCAAAATAACTTAAACGTGCAATGCAACGCAAAAAAGTACCTCAGCCTGAGGACCGGGGAGTGGATTTTAAAATATGTTACCTCCTCTTTTTGGTATTTTCTTTTACCAACTTATCTCTTGCCTCGTGAATTTCTCCACTTATTCGGCAGACTTTCTCTTTTTGGTATTTTAAATTTTCCACATTGGTCACATTCACTTTAAAGTGATTAGTGACAATTTGTTCATGCATGAAACAAAATTTATTAGATATAAACTGCTGGCAACTGGCATCTGCCGTCTCCACTTCTTATTGCTTCCTTTGTTTTTGCTTTTTCATGTTGCATGGCTTTCGACTTCTTGTCCCTTGCAGACTCTTTTTGTATTTTCTCATTTTTTCCATTTTTGTTTTGTTTTCTTTTTCTTTGGCCATGTTTGCCAAGCTTCTTTATTCCTTTCCCCAATCTTCTATCCTTTCCGATCCAGTGTTGTTTCAACTTCCGTTATCAGGAGCTGGTAGTTAGCTCTCAAAAGGGTAAACAATGAAATGCAGAAAAAAATGAAAGAAAGGTAAGGGTATTTTGGAGAGATGACAGAACTTATCTGGGTATTTGCTGGCTGATTCCGCTGACCATGCCATGTATTTAAACTCCGACCCAGTTCGTTCCAATCATTATTCTGACTCTGAATTGCCTTTGACCCAAACCAATACTCTTTTTTGTTGCCTTTTTCTCTTTTGATAGTCCTCACGATCGCCTTACGGTGCCTCGAAAGGTTTTCACCAATAAGACTCTCTCGTTTATTCTCTCAACCTCACAATACGGTGCCTCGAAAGGTTTTCACCAATAAGACTCTCTCATTTATTCTCTCAACCTCACCATCATCTCACAGTGCCGATTAAGGTTTTTACTGATGAGACTCTCTCATTTTTTTTTATTTTTTTCCATTTTTCCTTTTTGTATTTTGTTTTCTTACCACGGGTATTGTCCGATGTTTCGCTCTTCCTTCGTTGTATTCGTTATCATTTCGAAATCGATCAGAAGGTCTTTCTTTGGACTGTAACGTGGCTTTTGGACGGGTTAAGAAAGAAAGATATAAAGGCTCAAAATTTCAACGAGGGTTAAAAATATTTACAACTCTCGAAATTATTAAAACATAACTTCTGCCCCAGTTTCAATATGTGGGGAATTTTTGGATTTTTTCTTTATTGTGACTGAACCTCAGAGAGGCTGCCTACGTACCCTTTCGGGATCAAGTCAGACGTAGTTCATCCAACTTCATAAGTTAGATGGATTTCTTTTTGACTTTTTCCCGATTTTTGTCTTTTTCTCTTTTTTTTTTTTCATTTTTTTTTTCATTTTTTCATTTTTTGTCATTTTTTTTTTCATTTTTCCATCATTTCATTTTTCATTCTGGCAATTTCGATCTTATTATACTAGAGCAGTTCCGAGAGAGGGATATGAAAGAATTCATTCATTAAGGCTCAAATGGGTTAACAATGGATAAAGTGTTTGGATAGAGAATAAAATGCCTTCGTCATTTCAATTCCAAAATCACAACAAAATACAAAACATACAATTGAAAAGGAATCATACATAGTATCTTTTGACCGCATCCGAATTGATAGCAGTCTCTACGCACTTTCCTTCAACATCTGTTAAATATAATGCTCCATTGGACAACACCCGTGATACCACGAACGGTCCCTGCCAATTCGGTGCAAACTTGCCTTTTGCCTCTGCCCAATGTGGTAAGATACGCCTCAATACCACTTGTCCAACTTCAAACTTTCGAGGTCGTACCTTCTTATTATATGCTCTGGCCATTCTCCGCTGATACAACTGTCCATGGCAGACCGCGGCCAATCTCTTCTCATCAATCAAATTCAACTGTTCTAACCGGGCCTTTACCCATTCATCGTCATCTATCTCATATTCGGCTATAATTCGCAATGACGGTATTTCTATTTCTGCGGGTATAACGGCCTCCGTTCCATACACCAGGGTATAAGGTGTGGTTCCGATAGAAGTACGTACCGTCGTGCGATAACCCATGAGAGCAAAGGGTAACTTTTCATGCCACTGCCTGGATCCCTCCACCATTTTCCTGAGAATCTTCTTGATGTTTTTATTTGCCGCTTCTACTGCACCATTTGCCTTCGGCCTGTAAGGTGTGGAATTACGGTGCGTGACCTTAAACCTTTCACAAACTTCTGCCATGAGATGACTGTTTAAATTGGCTCCATTGTCTGTGATAATCACCTTGGGGATTCCAAATCGGCATATGATATTCTCGTGCACAAAATCCACCACCGCTTTCTTCGTCACCGCCTTGAATGTCTTAGCTTCGACCCACTTGGTGAAATAATCAATTGCAACCAGGATAAACCTGTGCCCATTAGAAGCGGCTGGATCTATCGGGCCGATGACATCCATGCCCCAAGCAACAAAGGGCCAAGGTGCTGACATTGTGTGCAACTCATAAGGCGGGGAGTGGATCAGATCCCCATGTACCTGGCATTGATGGCATTTCTTTACATACCCGATACAATCACGCTCCATCGTGAGCCAGTAGTACCCAGCTCTCAAGATCTTCTTTGCTAACACATATCCGCTCATGTGGGGTCCGCATACTCCAGCATGTACTTCAATCATGATTTCATCTGCTTGTTGTGCATCCACACATCTCAATAAACCCAGATCTGGTGTTCTTTTGTATACCACTCCTCCACCGAAGAAAAATCCATTGGCTAGACGCCTGATGGCTCTCTTCTGGTCTCCAGTGGCTTGCTCCGGGTATTTGCCAGCTTTCAAATATTCTCTAATATCATGATACCACGGCTCTCCATCCGACTCTTCTTCCACAACGAAGCAATAAGCATTCTGATCTCGGACTTGGATCTGGAGCGGATCTATATATGTCTTGTCCGGATGATGCAACATAGAGGACAATGTGGCCAAAGCATCTGCAATCTCATTGTGCATTCTTGGGATGTGCTTGAACTCTATAGCCTGGAATCTTTGAGACAACTCGTGCAAACAATACCGATACGGTATCAATTTCAAATCTCGTGTCTCCCATTCCCCTTGAATTTGGTGTACCAAGAGATCCGAGTCACCCATGACCAAAATCTCTTGAATACCCATGTCAATCGCCATCCTTAATCCCAAGATGCACGCCTCATATTCGGCCATATTGTTGGTACAGAAAAATCGAAGCTGAGCTGTAACGGGATAGTGTTGACCCGTACTTGAAATGAGTACCGCTCCGATACCAACGCCCCTGCTGTTGACGGCTCCGTCAAAGTACATTTTCCATCCTGGCCTCTCCTCTTGCTCCGTCTCCTCGACAAGCATTGCCTCTTCATCCGGGAAGTATGTTTTCAATGGCTCATATTCATCATCCACCGGATTCTCGGCTAAGTGGTCCGCAATAGCTTGTGCCTTCATCGCCGTACGAGTTACATAGACAATGTCGAATTCTGTGAGCAGAATCTGCCATTTGGCTAGTCTTCCCGTAGGCATGGGCTTCTGAAAGATATACTTGAGAGGATCCAATCGTGATATCAAGTACGTAGTGTATGCTGACAAATAATGCTTTAGCTTCTGAGCCACCCAAATCAATGCACAACAAGTTCTCTCCAGTTGGGTATACTTCACCTCGTAGGATGTAAACTTTTTGCTGAGGTAGTAGATGGCTTGTTCTTTCTTGCCTGTCTCATCATGTTGACCCAGTACACAACCGAAAGAGTTATCTAGCACCGTCAAATACAAAATCAGAGGTCGCCCTGGTTCTGGAGGAACTAACACCGGAGAATTGGCCAAATATTCCTTGATCTTGTCAAAGGCTTCCTGACACTCGTCGGTCCATTTAACTGCTGCATCTTTCTTCAACAACTTGAAGATCGGCTCGCATGTTGATGTCAATCGAGCAATGAACCGACTAATGTAATTCAACCTTCCTAATAAGCTCATGACCTCCTTCTTGTTCTTCGGCGGAGGTAGACTTTGAATAGCCTTGATCTTTGACGGATCCAGCTCAATACCTCGCCGACTCACAATAAACCCCAGTAGTTTCCCTGAAGGCACTCCAAAAGCACACTTCGCCGGATTGAGCTTTAGATTGTACCTCCGGAGTCTTTGGAAGAACTTCCTCAAATCTTTCACATGATCAGGTTGTTTTCTGGACTTTATAATGACATCGTCCACATATACTTCAATTTCTCGATGCATCATATCATGAAACATTGTGGTCATTGCCCTCATGTAAGTTGCCCCGGCATTCTTCAATCCAAACGGCATTACTCTGTAACAATACGTTCCCCAAGGTGTAATGAAGGCAGTTTTCTCAGCATCTTCTTCGTCCATCAGGATCTGGTGATAACCTGCATAACAATCCACAAACGAACCGATCTCATGCTTGGCGCAATTGTCGATCAATATGTGGATGTTCGGCAATGGGAAGTCATCCTTTGGACTGGCTTTGTTGAGGTCTCTATAGTCTACACACACTCTGGTTTTGCCATCTTTCTTCGGGACCGGCACAACATTTGCCAACCAAGTGGGGTATTTGGTAACTCTTATGACCTTTGCCTCAAACTGCTTATTCACCTCTTCTTTTATCTTCACGCTAATGTCCGTTTTGAATTTTCTCAGCTTTTGTTTTACTGGCCGGCATTCCGAGTAGATAGGCAACTTGTGTACCACCAGATCTGTGCTAAGCCCGGGCATGTCATCATAGGACCAGGCAAAGATGTCCTTAAATTCATGTAACAACCTTATCAATTCATCCCTGAGGGGTGCCTCCAAATGCACACTAATCTTTGTTTCTCGGACATCATCTTCGCTCCCCAAGTTTACAGATTCCGTATCACTCAGATTCGGCTTGGGTTTTTCCTCGTATTGTTTCATGTCCTTACTTATTTCCTCCAGGGCTTCCTCATCCTCACATTCTATTTCACTATCTTCCTCGATTTCTTGTATAGTAGCGTGATTGTCAGAACTGGGTCTAGAATCCTTCACGCATGACATGGCATTGGAATCAACACATGCAAAACTGTACAAAAGAAAAAAAATAAAGAAAAATAAGGCAAAAGTGAAGAAAAGGAAAAACTGCATTTCATTAATAAAAGAAACAATGTTCGGGATACATGGTGATTTTTTTTTCATGATGGGAATGGGGAAATTATAAAATAACAACTTTCGGGGAAACAATGATGAAATTTTGAGCTAACTACCAAGACTCCTTCCGGATAAGGAAAGGAGTAGCTTCCCAATTGTTCAACGTGACTCTGGGCCCCACAAATTGCACGTCCATGTTGCTCGTGCCTTCCCCTGCTTCAATCGTATTCACCTCCCAGAACATTTTCTTAAAACCAAGCATTTCTTCATCAAGTCGGGTCTCAATGCACTTTGCTGCAGCAGATGGTTGATATTTTGTACCAGGCCTGATAAAGATGTCGGATAATTTGGGTATGGGTTTGGGCAAGGTCCAGTTTCTCTTGGCTTTAGAGGCTTTTTGGATATCGGCAAAGGTGGGTTTGAACCCTAAGCCGAATGTACCTTTATTCTCCGGAAGCTGAACTGGTTGAGTGACTCCCTGCAGTGTTTTGCCTAATCCCCTCCCCGGTGCAAATCCGTTTCTCAACATTTCTCTGGCCACCATTACAGCAGTTGGTGCCAACATCGGGGTTGATAACTTTTCTCCTTCAGCAACTCTATTCACCTCAACAGCATCCGTCACTTGGTAAACCCAAGGACCCCGATCCCCATCAGCACCGTCAAAAGGTGCTACCACATTACAAGCATTTTCCTCTCCGTGTACAACAATCTCTTGTTGCTCCCATTCAAACTTGACCATCTGGTGCAGAGAAGATGGTACCGCTTTGGCCGCATGAATCCAGGGTCGACCTAACAGCAAGTTATATGATACGGCAATATCGAGCACCTGGAACTCCATCGTAAAATCAACGGGACCGATGGTCACTTCCAAAATAATATCCCCCAACGTGTTCTTACCTCCGCCGTCAAACCCTCTCACATTGATATTGTTTCTCCGGATTCTATCCGGGCTAATGTTCAGCTTCCCTAAAGTTGACAGCGGACAAATATTCGCGCTCGATCCATTGTCAATCAATACCCTAGTCACGACTGACTCTTCACTCTTTACTGTGAGGTACAATGCTTTATTGTGTTCAGTTCCTTCCACCGGCAACTCCCTATCAGAGAAGGTGATTCTATTGGACTCGAAAATTTTGCTGGTAATCTTCTCCAAATGACACACCGAAATCTTCTCCGGAACATGAGCCTCATTTAGAATCTTCATAAGAGCCTTCCGGTGCTCCTCTGAATGTATCAACAAAGATAACAAAGAAATCTGGGCCGGGGTCTTTCTTAATTGCTCGACCACTGAGTACTCTTGCGACTTCATTTTCTTAAGAAATTCTTCAGCTTCCTCCTCCGACACTGGCTTCTTCAGTTGACTTTCTTTTACCGTTTTCATCTTTCTCAGTTCCTCTGGAGCAAAACACCTTCCAGATCGAGTAAGTCCATGCGTTTCATTAATTTCACCAGAAATCTCTTTTCCCTTGTAAACTACTGTTACCTTGTTATAGTTCCAAGGCACAGTCTTTGTATTCACCACTGGCATTTGCACTACTGGTTTTATGATTACTGGCTCTGCACTTGCTCCTTTCACAGTCACGATCGTCTTTGCACCTGGAACTACCACCTTTAAACCTCCCATCACTACTGGCTTTGGTTTCTCAACAATTACTTCCTCTTTCACAATTTCTTTCTCTAACTTGTCACTCGACTTTATCATCATGACGGCCTGAGATGGTTTTTGATTGCCATCACCCTGCACCAGCTCTATCATATTCGTTTCGTGGTGATTCGGCAATGGATTCTGGGTAATGTTTGGGGCCTCGGGAGCCTGCACTTCAATTCTCCTCTCATCGATAAGATCTTGAATGGCATTCTTTAATTGCCAACACTTCTCAGTATCGTGGCCCAATGTTCCTGAACAATATTCACATCTGACAGAAGAATCAAGATTTTTCGGGGGTGGGTTCGGATTTTTTGGCGCGATTGGTCTCAACATCCCCAATTCTTTCAACCTGTGGAAAAGACTGGTATATGACTCTCCGAGAGGAGTGAATGTCTTTCTTGCTTTGTTTCTCCAATCAGCGTCCGGCCTGGGTCTATTCTGGTTTCGGTAAGGTTTAGGGGTCGGGTATGTGTTTTGGGTATGGTACACACTGTGTGGAGCTTGAGCTCTCCACACGTGGGGAGGTGGTGGTGGGTAAGCTTGGGTTTGAGGGTGATTGAGGGTGATGGTAATGTGGTACATATGGTGATGGTGGTGGGTTATATGGGCTTGGTGCATTGTAGGGATTTGGCGGGTAAGATGGCGGTGGTGGATTATATGGGGTTGACGGGCTTGGTGGGTGTTGGCGGTAAGGTCTGGGTGGGTTATAATGTGGGTTGCGACTCCAGGGCCTGCTTTCAACGGTTGCTACTTCTTCTTTCTTCTTCTTTCCCATCACTCCTCCGCTTCCACTCTGTATAGCTTGATTAGTGGCTTTGATAGCCGAAAAACTCATAATCTTGTTTGTCTTCAAACCCTCTTCTACAAAACTTCCCATTTTCACAACTTCGTTGAAACTTTTTCCAATTGCCGACACTAGATGGCCGTAGTATGTTGGATCCAAAGCTTGCAGAAAACAATCCACCATCTCTCCTTCTTTCATTGGTGGATCCACTCTAGCGGCCTGTTCCCTCCATCTAAAACCGTATTCTCTAAAGCTCTCTCCCGGCTTTTTCTCCATCTTGGTAAGGGATAACCTGTCGGGTATGATCTCCAAATTGTACCGAAAGTGACTAGCGAAAGCTTGCGCTAAGTCATCCCAAACGAACCATCTTGTATGGTCCTGTCGGGTATACCATTCCAGGGCCGATCCACTCAAACTTTGGCTGAAGTACGCCATCAACAATTCATCTCTACCTCCCGCGCCTCTCATCTTGCTACAATATCCTCTTAGATGAGCTACCGGATCCCCGTGTCCGTCGTACATGTCGAACTTTGGCAACTTAAATCCCGCAGTAAGCTGCACCTCAGGGAACAAACACAGGTCTTTGTAGGCTACACTTACTTGCCCTCCCGGCCCTTGCATATTACGGAAAGCATTCTCAAGACTCTTCACTTTCCGAGCCATCTCTTCCTCCCCCGCACTTGCTTCTATCATCGGGAGCGTGAGACTCGTGTTGTCCGAAAGTAAGGCTCCGGAGGATAGTAGTGAGAATCCCGGATATGAAACATTGGTTCACTAGAAGACTTGTGGATAACAACGGGCGGAGGTGCCACGTCATACAGGAGCAACTTGTGGTATCCGAGGTGGTGCTTGCTTGGTTTGGAGGCGGTGGCATCCGGGAGGTGGAAGCATAGTAGTGAGGGTAGTCGGGGTAAGTGGAGGACGAGTTCATTGTTGGTGGCTCTGGGTTAGGATTGGTCGGAGGGACATATGCAGGGTTAGCAGGATAGGCTGGTAGTGGTTGACCTCTCGACCAAGCCTGGTACATTTCAGCCATCTGTTGTCTTAACTTGTACATTTCTTCTTTCATCCCCGCCACATCCACGATCTCTTCTTCGTGAGCAGGGTCTACAATGGTCGCCTCGATCTCCTGGGATACAGCCTTTGTCATCTTTTTGGATCTGGTGTTGTATGAGTGGGTAGCCAGTATGCCAGTTGCCTAGAAAATCTGGACTCACAAACATCAACACTCGTTAGTTGTTAGCGCATGAATAAGATGTAACGACTTTAAAAACAAACACATTTGCTCGAGTCGTTATGCATCATCCCGGCCGCTGCTCACTTCAATCATCTTTTTCTTTTTCCGCTCTTTTGTTTTCTTCCTTTCTTTTCTTCTTTTCTTTTCTTTTCTCTTTTGCTTTTTCTCTTTTCTTGCTTTTTCTCTTTTCTTGCTTTTTCTCTTCTCTCTTTTTTTCTTTTCTTGCTTTTTCTTCTCTCTCTTTTTCCTTGCCGTTTTCATAATCACGCTCCTATTTATTTGCCTAGCGGATACAAAGAAATGACATAAAGTAAAAGAATTGGTAACAACACTTTGTTTTCTCATTGATAATTCAAAACCTTGATTACAAAGTGATGTTTAAGAAAAATAAAATAAAAGACGATGCATGACCTAAGAGTACATTAATGCACCTAGTGCCCGCGAGGCATCGTTCGGCCTTGCCGCGGGCCTATATGCTAAACCCCTTTGAAGCCTATCCAGGTCGGCCATGACTTGTTGTACAAAAAACTTCACTGCAGATACAAAAGTCCTCCGAGTCATATCTTCACAAAGTTGAGTCTTTCGGGTGATATACTGGGCGATGCGAACAATCTTTTCTCTGATGACCCCTTTTTCTTGCAATAGTCGACTTATTTGTTGAGCGCGAGCATCCAAGGTGTGTTGGTTGTCCTTTTGCACTTGTTGCAGCTTCAATTCTAATCTCGCCATAGTCGTGTAGCAGTGCTCTCTTTCTTCTTCAAGATCTTTGATGATCTTGTTACTTTTGACTGTGGCTGAGATCATTTTCTTTCTAAGCTGAGCTATTTCAACATCGTGCTTGTCATGTAGTTGCCGGACCAACTTGGCTCTTTCCTCGGCGTCTTTGTCCATTTGCTTCCGAGCCTTGACTAACTCTTTTTCAGCTACGTCCAAATCAAAGCTATAGTCGTTTACTTTCCGCCGGAGAATCTCAATTAATTTTTCATCTCGGGCTGAACGTACTGGGGTCTCGGATGCAATTTTCATTTGAGCTATTTGAGCCTTCAACATATCATTTTCTTTTTTCAACTGTTTCTTTTCCCCTTCATCGGATGCTGCTTGTAGGCCACTTTCGAAATGAAGATTTCTCAGCTTATCTTCCAACAGACTGATTTTGGCCTTATATTCTTTTTCCTTGGCCGCCCATTTCAGATTTTCCTCGGATTGCTCTATCATGTCTTGCAAGTGAGGTCTCTTTGAAAGACGTTCGTGTTCAACCCCTCGTCGGTACCATGTGGAGTACCCAGGTGATATCTCCCCCTTTGCTCTATTCGGCACACAAGTATCAATCTTCAAATTTTGGCACTCGTTCCAGATTTGCCGGATTTTTGCTTCCGGAAATTGCCCGTCTGGACCAATCTCCACAGCTTGCACACTGAGATCCCCATCTCTCGGAATAATCTGACACCGACCCAACTGTCGCAGGGCTCTGTATGGGGCATAGGGTTGTATACTCTTCAAACCCATGATCAAAAACGGCGATCCCTCCGTTGGCATGTATATCACCTCGTCAAGAGGTAACCAGTCATACGTCCAATCGATTTGACCGTCAGTTAGTGATCGAAGATACACAATCCAACCTTGGACTCCTTCTGGCAACTTTACTTCCTTTGTCCTCGCATTGAACTCTTCCAAACATGTCCGATCGGCCGAACCATAGCTCGAGAATGAAGGGTGGTGGCACAGATGCTCAATTAGCCAGATTTGCAAGATCAAGTTACACCCCTCGAAGAAGCTAGCCCCCGCTTTGCACGCAGTCATAGCACGATAGATATCCGCAACAATCATCGGTACCAGAGTACTGTTTTCTTGTACTATCAGTGTGGTAGCTACACCAGCGACTTTTATATTGATATGTCCATCTTTCCTCGGGAATACAACAACTCCAAGAAATGCCACCAAAAATGCGAACCTCCGGTGTTCTTCCCATTTCGCCCGGTTGGACTTGCAACATAGCTTGTTGGTAAGATCATTGAAACCCCCAACGTGTCCAAACCTATTGTAGATGAAGCTTAAAGAACAAAACCCGTTGGCCAAATCTTCATTATGAACATTCCGGGCAATTTTCAAAGAGTCGAGGAAGCGATGTACTGTCACCGTCCTCGGAGATACCGGGTATTTTCCTTTCAGCGGAACCTCGGCCTTCCCAATGTAAAAGGCAATCTCCTCCAAAGTTGGGGTAAGTTCAAAATCTGGGAAATGAAATACGTTGTGTGCCGAATCCCAAAACGTGACCAACGCTCTAACCACATCACCTCGAGGAACTATTTCGAGTAACCCCGTAAGGCCTTTCAAGTACCTTTTGACCCAGTCTTGACCATCGGATCCCATGTCCTGCCACCATAATCTCAGCTCCAAAGGGATTTTATTTAAGGGAAAATTGTTCATTCATCATCGTGCTCGTCCTGCACATTTATTAAGGTGATTTTATTTAGAAAAGGAAAAATCTTTTTCAATGCAAGTTTTCAATTTTTGAATGAAAGAAAAGGAAAATAATTTTCGAAGTGGCCATTTTTGCAAAAATAGCCTTCCGTCGTCCTTTCGGAACATTCGGCCATTTCCAAAAATAGCAATCACCTCGATTATTTGAAAAGAAAATCTTTTTGGTCTTTTTCTAAAAGTGTGGTTGGACCCGTTTAAGGGTTGCCTACGTATCCCACCTAATGGCGAGAATCAAACTTGCGTAGTTCGGTCAGATTATTTGACCAATTATTTCAAAAATGTTCCACCTATTTTTCTCAAATTTTCAGATTCTTCCATGTACCTATTTTCTATAAAACATTATTTTCCTCTCTCTCTTTTTCCTTTTTCAACAATTTTTCTAATCTCGGGATTTTCGCCGGTCCGCATAACGATCAAGGACAATAAAATGCAACACATAGCATGCTCGGTCTTTTCAATACCGGGTCACCTGTCCTAGACGGACCCAACCCCTGTGTTGAGTCCCCTAAGTCAGATATGATGCAAATAATCGTCCTAGACCTATGTTCAAAATCTTACGGTTTCATGGATTGCTAGACCGTGTACCCGAGCGGACAACTCGAATCGAGGAGGGGGCTACGTACCGGTGACCCGCGGAGTCAATCGGCTTTGTAACTTATCCGGACTCTGTTTTCTTAGTTTTAGGTGACTTTAACAGAAAGGGGAGTCTCAACCAGTAAGCACATCCCCGAGGAAGAAGAGAGAAGGGTTTTCGGCACAATTTTATATACAGTCCACATAATATCAAAGCGATAAAGCACATAGCATGTTATTCAAATCTCATAATGAAGTCAAACAAAAACGCGAACGGCAGTTCTAAGGAGCTCGAGTTCTTAAACCCTGAAATCGAAATTCAGGGTTGGATCCCCAGCAGAGTCGCCAGAGCTGTCACACCTCCCTTTTTACTACCCCAACATGCGTAAGATGTATAAAATACACTTGTAGGGTATACCCCGACGCTCAATTACCCGAGACGGATAAAATAACGTAAGGGAAGGAGTTTTTCCAATTTAAGGACAATCGGTTCGGGATTTCATTAGAGATTAATCAGAGTCGCCACTTGGGAATGACAATGGTGTCCCAAGTCACCGGTTGATCCCGAATCCGAGGAATTTTGACTCTTTAAAATGTCTGCGAAGCAGAGGTCCGGATAAGGAACTCTGTTAACCCGGGAGAAGGTGTTAGGCACTCTCGGATTCCGTGGTTTTAGCACGGTCGCTCCACTGTCGTTTTTGACTTTTGTTTGACTCAGTTATAGATTTTAACAACATAATGTGCTTTTACGTTGAATATTATTTTTTAGGAATTTGCGACATCGCGGAAACACGCCTCGAGTCATACCGCAACCAGTACGCCTATGACTTTTGGAGTATTTCGGCTTTGCCGAGATTTGGATTTGAGTCGCACCAAGTGCACACTCGTTCATAGGAAGGTATATTAAAATCGTGCCCTAAAGTAACGTCTATCGGCTTTTAAATCTTTTGGGAGAAGCTATGGAATTGGCTATTAGCTTTCCCGTGTCTATTTGTGTTTATATCATTACTAAATGGGGGCCCCGGTGTTATTCGGGCGAGGCTCGTCCCAATTTTCATTAAAGGATTCAATACTTGTATTTAACTATATTTTCTACACTTGTTCTTTCCTTAATCGTATTACTAACACTATAATAATCCAGGCCCGTCGAATTCTTATTACTTATTGGGCCTGGTCTTCTTTTCGTTTCGCTTAGCATGGATCAGCATCGGCCCAGGCCTTTAAGGCCCAGGCAGTCTTCAGGTTTGGGTAACTAGTAAAGTAACACCATGGTTCAGGCCTATATTGTGAGTTAAGCCCAAAACCAACAATAACAGAGAAAGTAAAAGAATACACACATTTGAACTCAAAGAAAGAATCAAATTCCATTTATTGATCAATTGAAGAGAAAAGTTGTAATACAAATTGGGAAATAAAATTACCTACTAACAGAGAATTACAAGACTATTTCTATTTTTGATTTTTAACAAAGAACCTATACTAACCAGTGGATTGATTATTAGCTGGGATCAGTGAGCTTTTTAACTCCATATATACACGAAAAGGTATGGGTTATTCATAGCTATACTATTTTGCTACTGATTAATCATATGAATTAAACTTATGGATATGCATACACAACTATTGACTCTAATAGGACTTAACTCAGATATTACTTTTGAACTTATTCTCATATATTACTTCAAGTATGTGATTAAATATTGATATTAGCACAAACCGGACTTATTCAATGTTATCAAGCCACTCGCACTCTGATTGTTTACCTTGTACGATGATTTCTTCTTCTTAACTAATTTTTGAATCTGACTGATCAATGACATAAATTAACTATGTGATCATCTACTCATGTGATAGCCATTTGACTTTGTTTTAGAGGTTTTGCCTAATTAACTAGGTGAGACATCCATCGCTACTACTACTATACTATCACTACTACTAGATTATTACATCTCTTTTGTTTCTGTTCTTGCTATCTACTGCAGTATGCTATAAACTAGAAATAGAATTACAAGCAAATGACAAAATATTTCAAATCTTCATTTCACTTGAACCAATCTTTACAGCTTGATTTTCTGGACAAGAGTATACCTGGATCAAGGGAGAATAAGACCAATGAGTCTAGGGAGATAAGCAAGAAGCAAATAACAGCAAGGACTCAAGCGACCAATGCAACAAGCGAGATCCAAAGAGCCAAGTATCACAGCAACAACAGGAACGAATCAACAATGTAACAGAAGAATCCAATCCAATTTCGAGCAGAAGAACACGGCAAAAACCAATGGAAACCAGTGAGTTCTACTGAGAAATTCCAGAAAAAATCCTATTGTTCTATTGCTCTTTTATCTCTCAATGCTTTTGTATGAATTTCAGCTTAAGTGTTTTCAGATTATTCTCCCAATGGAACCCCCTTTTCAGCCCCTTTTAAGAGATATTTATAGCTAACCTTTAGGGCTGAATACTTGGGGAGGAAGTATGGGATTAATCCCACTTCCCCCTCCTAAAATTATCCATTCTACACTTTAGTCCATATTTCAGTTACCAGAAACCCTTCCAGCATGTGCTGGAAGGTTCTAAAGATTCTCTTTTATGGCCTTTTACTAGTATGACCTTAGGGGTTTGAGATTTTTACAGATTTCCCATTTTTAAGAGACCATTATACCCCTAAATCTCTGCAAAATTGCAGAAATCAGGAGCATGAATGTCCCTATTACCCTCCTAAGTTCTTACTAGTTACTATTTTACCTTTTCAATACCCAATTGTGCCCCTAAGAGCACTGCTGATTTACCAGCTTGCCTAGGGCATATTTTAGCTAGTTTTGAACCTATTTAACTAATAGCCAGCCCTGGCATTAGTATTTAAGGGCTGGCCAGATTTATTTTAAGAACTATTTCAATTTTAGCCACTTTTAAACTAATTCTAGTCAATTAAGACCAATTTATTCTTAATTAAAGCTAATTGCAGGCATAGCCTGCTTTGTTATTATGTTTAAACTATTTAAAAGTTAGCCAGTCTCAAGTTGAGACTTAGCTTGGGCTATTAAAGCCATATACTGAACAGCTAGGCCCAAAACCTTTACAGGTTTGGCCACTTTGCTGTTCAGGGCTCAATATAGAGCCTGGGCTAGTCTGCATTTGCAGACATAGCCCCTTTGCACAACCAGCCATTGTTTAACAGTGAACTGTGTGTTAGGGCTTATAGAATTGGTCAACCTTTTGCAAGGTTAACCATTCTTAGGCCAATTATTAAACTTATAACCTAATTATGCATTTTCAGTTCTAACCTATTTAAAAACTAGCCATTTTCATAGAACCTAGTGCTAACAGCTATAACCAATTCACCTAGGGTTCAAACAGTGTTAATCAAACACTTACACTCAACCAGAACCAATAAAACTAAATCAATTTCAATATGGATTGCATATTAGGACACATAAGATCAAACAAAATGTAATAATCAACCAAAACTCAGAGAAGGCAATTGATATGGTTGAATTTCAGTTGATTAATTCACATTATCTAATTTTATGAGGCAAAGTATGAATTCATGTTAATTAAGACCTAATAACTACCAATTCAAGTCACATGAAAGTTTGAACAACTCAGAATCACCAAAGGTTCAGGGCACAAACACATATAAGCATAGATTCCCAGAAACCAGTCAACATGGTTCAACTATCCTAAGCAGGGTAATTAGAGTTCATTTTTAAGTGCTACCCTAGCTTGATATATGTATGTTAAGAGTGGGGATGAAGAATAGGAAAGCCATGAAGAAGCAAAGAATAACATTCCTAAATCTAGCACAAGTGCATGACAAATGAGATGAAGATGATGACAAGAAGAACATGGAGAAACAATGAAAAGAGAAACCTAAGTCTATCATATGAGGGTAACATGAAGAGAAACAGACCCCAAATTGGCATACTCATTCATCAAATAAAACATATGAGAGATGATATGACAAGAATACTAGACTTGCACTAAAAATGAACACAAATAAGACCACCAGAATGTGAGCAAAGAAGTGAACCCCAGATTAAACACAGGATAACTTGATATAAGATTGCCAAGCTTTACTAAGACTAGACATGTGAAGATACAGGAAGAGAAACAATTGAGATATTGCAAGCCAACAAAAAGTAATCTAATACAAATCTGAGTGACAATGAAAGACAAACCATTGAACATAGTATCAGGATCCAAACATGTAAGTTGACAGAAGAGCTATCGAAAACTAACAAGATAAAAATCCTAACAGAATAGAAGAGAGAACATGAATATCAAGATCTAATTTTGAACTCGAGAGACAAACCAAACACTTCATAACCCTAAAACATGTATTAGACTAAACATGACTAAACATGACTAAACATGGAAGAAACAGAACATGAAAATAAACAAACAGGAGAATATGCATATGAAGATGAATGAGATGAAAATCAATATTAGTATTAAACTAAACCTAAAACAGTCAGAACAGAGTAATAACAAAGGATGTGAGTAAGATGATTATAGAACCCTAATACTAAACAGGTCAAAAACATACAAAGTCAGAGAACATGAACAAAGAAAGCATGAAATAATAAAAAAAACAAATCTATGTTTAAGAAAGAAGCATGCAGAGCAAACAAAGTTAAGAGAACAAGGACAGGCACTTAGCTTGCGGGGCCGGTCCCCCGAGCTTCCTATTCCCTTTTTCTTTTCTTTTCTTTAATCTCTCAGACCCTCCCAGACCTTTCTTCTTGTTTCCTTTTCTTCTTTATTCTTTTTCAGAGCTCTTTTTTCCTTCAATCTTTTTAGAATTCTCTTTTCTTCAATTTTTCTCTGATTTTTCTTTTAGGCTCAAAGGGGGAGCCTTTTTGGATTTCGGCTTGAAGAGGGGCGTTTGGGTGAGGGTAAAGGTGACCTTATTTTGGATATTTGAGGCGATACGGGGAGATTCGAGGGGTGTGGCTAGTATGGTTGGATAGATCAGAGAGAGGGGAATAGAACGGCATTGGTTTCATGTGGTTCTTCATACTTTGGTGGTCACCGGTGTAACTCCGGTGACCGGGACTTTGAAGAACGGGGTGTTTTTCTGGGGTTTTTGGGTGTGCTATGGAATGAAGAAGAAGGAGAAGACGAGGGGAAGGGTGAGAGGAGCCGGCGACCACCGTAGGAGTGGTGGCCGCCATGGCCGTCGAACTTGCAGAGATGAAGAAGATGAAGAGGTGAGGGAGACGAAGAGGTTAGGGCGGCTAGGGTTGTGAATTTGGCAAAATGGCCACCACTTTCGGACAAAAGCCTTATATAGGCGGGGGAGATAAGGTGATCCTGGCCGTTGATCTGATGAAGATCAACGGCTGTTACTAGCGTTACTTATACGACGTCGTTTGTCACTTATGAGACTAAGGTCTCACACCCTTGGATCACATTGAATGAACGGCTGAGATTAAATCTCAGCATTAATTAATTCTCCTATAATTCAACCATTATTCTCAGCCGTTGATTTGAGGAGACGAACGGCTGAGATCACCTCTGCTCACAACCTTTGGACCGGGTCTGTTTGGGCTTAAGGACTGGGCCAACGATTTGGACCACAATTGGCCCAAATTCATTTACACAACATATATATTTTTTGTATATTAATCTATTTTTATGTATTTTAATCAATTTTTATGTATTTTCTTTTTATACTTTTTTTTTCCTTTTCTTTTTATGAAAAATTATAAATCCTAATTTACTACCTACTCTAATTTCCTAGTATTTTTTGGTAATTTTCTGCTATTTTTTCCTAATTTTTACTACTTAGGCTATTTTACTAATTTTCTAATTAACTAAACTAACAAATTAATTACTACTATTTTTTGATTTTTTCTAATTTTTTACTTATTCAAACACACAAAAATATAACTAATTTCAAGCAAAGCAAGTAATTGCACTCAAAAACATATTTATTTTAATTTTGGAATTATTTGCCTGGTGCAAAAATCATGTGCTCACTGATATTATTTGAACTGTATATATAAAATGTGCTGAAACCCTTCTCTTCTACCTCCGAGGATGTGCTTACGGGTTAAGACTTCCCTTTCTGTTAAATGTCATACCAAAATAGGAAATAGAGGCCGGAAAAGTTACAAAGCAAGATGATCCCGCGGGTCCTCGGTACGTAGCCCCCTCCTTGATTCGAGTTGTCCGCTCGAGTACATAGTCTAGAGCAAATACCCAGGTTTTTAACATAGTATAACAAAGCTTCATACCGGATCCCTAGTAGGAACGCTTATTTGCATCATGCTGCATTTGATTTATGGGACTCAACACAGGGGTTGGGTCCGTCTAGGACAGACAACCTGAAATGAAAAGACCATCCTGCTGCATCCTATTTGTTTTATGCATTTATTTGCTTCAGACCGGCTTTTAAATATTGAAAAAATAAAAAACAAAATAAAAAAAATATTTTTATAGTTTATTTTGTTTGCCAATGAAAAAAAAAGAATTGATAAGTTTTAATTTTTAAAATAGTTTGCTTTATTTGCCAATAATAAAAACGAAGAGTTTATTTTTCAAAATAGTTTGTTTTACTTTCCACTAAAATATATATATATTTTCAGGAAAAAAAATAGTTTGCTTTATTTGCCAATATAAAAAAAAATGAGTGATTTTATTTTTAAAAAATAGTTTATTTGTTTGTCAATAAAATAAAAAAATAGTTCGTTTTGTACCCAACAAAAAAAAATATTAGTCTGCACATATAGTTTATTTTATTTGGAACCGAACTATGCGGGTTTGATTCTCACCGGATGTGAGATACGTAGGCAACCCCCATCGGGTCCAACCTCCCCTTTTGCAAAAAATAGTAAAATATATCGAAATTAATTTTTCGTCGTAAATAAGTTGGTGATGCCATTTTCAAAGCAGCCGAATGTTCCCGAAAGGGACGCTGGAAGACTGATTTGTATAAACAGCCACCTTTGGGTCGATTTTTTAGATTTTGATCGATTGACCCACACAGCCTTAAAATCTTCGTCCCCGAAACGTTGAAAGGCCGTGTTTTCAAAAACAAGTTTTTTTTTATTATTATTTGAAAAACAAGTAAAGAGTCAGTGATCAAATGAATGTCGTTTGCATTTTTGGTCAGAATAAGCCAAGCCAGCTTCGGTGGTATTTTAAACCGTTCTCGCCGAGATAGCCTTAAAGTATCTTTCGGTTGTCGAAAGGCTATTTTCGTAGAAGAATGGATAAGTTTGTGAAGTGTCATAAAATAATCTTCCCCGGCCTCAAAATTTAAGTGAAAGTGAGAAGGGGTCACGTTTGCACAAATAGCCATCAGGTTGAAATTGGCAAAAAGGGAAGGAATATGCCAGTTTGTTTTTTTTAAATTCATATTTCTTTTTATTAGAGCATATGGTGTCTGATTTTCAAGTATGTAAATTCTTTTGGCAAATTTAGTTAATATGGTCAGTTTTTAAAGCACCCGCGGGAGCGCGGGGGAGTTTCTCCAATTAAAGGACAGTCGGAACGGGATATTTAATTTTCATAGTCGCCACTTGGGAAAATAATGGTGTCCCAAGTCACCGATTTAATCCCAAACCGAGGAAATTTATGACTATGTATTACAATCTGCGAAACTAGAAACCTGGATAAGGAATTCTGTTAACCTGGGAGAAGGTGTTAAGCACTCCCGGATTCCGTGGTTTTAGCACGGTCGCTCAACTGTAATTTTTGCTTTTATCTGATTTCTTTATATATTTTAACTAGGTGCTTTTAATGTTCCGCTTTTAATTTTAGAATAATTGCGACGTCACGAAAACACATTTCGAGTCACACCGCAACCAGTACGCCTGTGACTTTAATGTATTTCGATTTCGCCGAGAGTAAGATTTGGGTCACATAAATGTGCACCCGTGATTAGGAAGGTATTATTATTAACCAATGCGCCTAAAGTGTCTATCATCTTTATTAACTTTGGGAAAGACCGTGAAATTCGCTAAACGGTCTTCCCGAGTCTATGCTTCTTATAACAATTTTATTTGAGGGCCCCGCAATTGTGTATTTAGTGCGGCGAGGCTCATCTCACTTTTATTAAAGGCCAATCCTAACCCGTCTATATGTTCTACTTATTTCATCTATTAGTTTTAAATTGAAATAGAATTTTATTGCTTGTAATTAACAGTCCAAATGAATGAGCTAATGTATTCTAGATATGGGCCATATGACAACAACCAGGCCCATTATAAAATCTTTATGCTAAACCCATTAATCTTGTTGCTCATAGGCGTCCAGCACTATACATATAGGAAAACAACGTTTATCACTAATCGCTGGACACCAAAGTGAAAATGTTTTTCCAATGTAAAAAAAAATATAACTGATTTCGGCTAATTGCAAGAGACAAGTTAATTGTTTAATTCTTACTAATGATTTAACCTAAACACAAACATACTATTACTTCATATTTGATCACAATTAGTTAATTATTGTACTGTCATGGACGATTGGCGTTAATACGCTGAAGCTATGAACTCTTTTCCTTTATTCAAAACAAAACAGGAATGCTGAACGTTAAACTAATAAAAGCGAGAAGGTGAGGAATACTGATTATTATTACCTACATGTACTAAATAAAAGTGAAATTACAGCTAATACAAAATCAACTAATGAATGCCTATATGTGCTAATAAACTAACGAACAGTTCCGATTTCTAACTTACAATAATTTACAATTATCAAGCCATCATTAATACATTCCAATTCCATAACTTCTTAAATCAATGGCAATTTATAGAAGGAAAACTTAACGATAATCAGAAGATATTATTAAGAGAAAAGGATCAACACTTCAAATCATTTCCATAAGCCTGAGATTACAAATGTGTACCTGAAATATTGAATAGATCCATTAGATCTAGTATATAACAGCAAGACAGGATTCAGTAATCAAGTTCCAACAACAAACAATCAACAACAGCAGTCCATGTATTTCAACAGCAGCAGTGAAATATACAGCAAACCCAGGAGATGATTTTCAATGTTTCAAGTTGTTACAAAAACCCAATTTCACATTAAGATTGTTCTTCACTGATTTATGGTGAATCTACCACTGTTTTGGATTTATGAAGATGAATTTGAAGGCAAAATACAAGAAAAAATGAATCTGAAATATTGATTTCAGATATGAAAATTAACTATTATTTTTTCTGGATTTTTCTATGGTTCCTATGGCTTAAAAATGCTAAAATCAATCTCTAAAATCAGAAGGAACCCCTAAAATCTTATGTGTTCTTTTTTTTCTCCGGACTCTCTCTTGTCTCTCTTTCTATATCTTCTCCCCCTATTCTTCCACTGTCTACTTATATAACCACTGACAGTCCCCTTAAGATACCTCAAACAATTATAAAAACAAACTTGCCCATGATATTCTCTTACCTCCCCACTACTATGTGTTTTGCTCTATTTTTAATTCCATTAGCCTGTTGTTTAATCATTTCTTTTAACCCTTCTATGCTACTATGCTTTTCCAATCCATTAAGTATTAAACAATACATTAGTTAAATGTTACATTGGCATTTAGTGGACAAGCACTCAAATTAACCAACTCTGCAAGTTGCAATTCCCAAACTACCCCTAAACTTACTGCAAACTTGCTGAAAGTATCCCTGAAAGCTATTGAAATCCCCACATGTTAGCACACCAAGTTCATCTAATCAATTATCCTAATAATCCCTTAATTCCCAATCGATCACTGAAAATGAATCTATGGCAGCTATAACCAATTGACACTTCCTAGCCTTTAAATTCACATAGTGATTCAAAGTAGGAGTCCAAATTAACTCAACAAAAACTGGTATCAATCGGATGGCATGAATTGATCGTATTGGGAACCAATCCTGATCAACTCAGAACAAATGATCGAACAGGGAATCAATAAGTGTGGTTCGGGTGAAAAAATATACAGAACATGGTGATGTACAAATGAGTCAAGCAGCTTGGTTTAAAGAGGAATACTAAACACACCAAACAAGTCCATCTCAATCACACAATCACAGCAAAATGATAATCATACTGGAATGAACCGAAATGAACTATTTATCATGCTTTTCTAGCTTTTAATCAAACTAATCGACGACACCTAAATAATCGACTGTGCTAGCTATAGCATATAGAAACTAAACACAAGCAAACATACTAAAACAGACCAATAGGTGATTCCAGTTCACTCGCAATCAATTCGAGCAAACATACGAGCAGTTTAGAAAAACCCATAGACAAACTGACTAATTTTAAACAATTGACCCCCACAATCAAATCAGCGAGTCAAAACCAATTACTCAACAGGACATGAAATTAATCCGAAAAGAAACGCATAGAATGAATTCGAGAAAAACGAGATGAAGCAAAAAAAAAGGAAAAAAATGATGAAAGGGGACAGATGGGAAAAATACCAAAATCCCAAGAATGGAAATGGGAAGTACCCGAGATGAATGACAAACTTGGCTTGAAGCGATCCTCGACATCCCTAGGTTTTGGGTCGAAATATGTTCTAATCATGTGTTCTCAAACGAGAACGCATGAATATAACCTATTTGGACTTGCAAACCTTCAAAACGGGCCCTCAATTTTAATCTTCGAGAATATTGTGTTCATCTTCGATCTAATATTCGAGGGGTTCTGCGATGATTCACAAGAAACTGAACATGGATTTGGCATGAGGGTGGTCTGGTGTTCGAAAGGTGTAAATTTGGCGGTCGGCCATGGCGTTGCCGCCGGGTTTTGGGTAAAAGAGAAAGGTGGCGGCTAGGGTTTCCTCGCCTCTAAGAGACGAGGTCTGAGAGAGATGAGGGAGTTGTTTGTGGAATGAAGCGGGCATAAGGGTTTAGGGGGTCTTTGGTTATGTTAAAATGCCAAGATTAACGTGGGCCGTTGGATGATTGGAATCCAATGGCCATGATCAACTCCTTGATAAAAACGGGGTCGGGTCGGGCGGTTGTTGCAGACTAGGCTAGCTTTAGGGTGGGTTGGCTTGGGCTTTAGATTTAATTAAAGGATCTGGGCCCAATCCGACTTTCTCTTTGATTTTTAACCCTTTCCTTTTCTTCTTTTAATTAACAAATTTGAACAAAACTCCAAAATTGTGAAACCTACAAAATATTAATTAACTCCTAACTAATAATTAGCACTCTGGACTAAATATCAATTTACACAATTATATATTAAATGACACAAGTGCAACAAATACGTATTTATGTAATTTTGCTTTTTTTTAAATAAATCAAAACATGGTTCCATTAATTCCTAAGCGCGCAATTAAATCCCAAAATGCACGTGCAACATATATTTTTGTATTTTTAATTACTTTAGACATATAAACACGAACGCACAAATACATACAATAAAAGGAAAATAATCTAAAATCCACAAAAATTGTAAACGACATAAAAGTATTTTATTTTGAATTTTTGGGACTAACGTATAGGGGAAAAATCACATGCTCAAAGTGCCCCTCTTTGCGCGGAAACATGAAGAGTTTTCGTGCAAAGATAAGTGAGCGGACACGAGCGATTTTTTGCCTGTTTGAGCACTCCGTATGAAGCATTTTTTTTTTTGGAAAAGTTTGACCGAACCTTTGCTTCAAAAGGTCTCCTACATATCCCCGGCTAAAAGGGAATCAGGTCAATGTAGTTCGGGAAGTTTTGGTAGCTGGGACTACCCTGACCACTGTGATCTTGCTGTTACTGCTGTTGCTGCTGTTGCTGCTGTTGCCACTGCTTAACCAATCTCCTTATTACACCGTGCTAAACAAAATAAGAAGCTAGACTAAGTTACAGTATTGCAAATTCTTATCTATCTTTTCAACTTGATCTTGTCACGTTCCTTGCCCTCCTGCCGGCCTTGACGTTTCTTCACATGCTTCTTCTCTTCTGACAATTGTTATTTCGGCCTATCTTGATTGCCGAACTCCGACCATTGGTCCACTCCTTGTGATCTTCGAACTATTCTCCTTCGAAGTTCGAATCTATCTTTCCGATCCTTGTTGCCTTCCTTCCGATTATGAACTTGGATTCATGCTGGGGATTTCCATTACATTCTGTCACTTTCTGATTCTTCACTATCCTTATCAAATCTTAGAAATTGAGACGCCGTTCTGCTGTTCCGGCGGGCTTCTGACTTTATCGACAAACTCTAATCAAAAATCGCCATTCCATTCTTCAAGCGGGTACCTGATTTCAACAACAACTTCAAAAATAATAACTCGCCACTCCGCTCTTCAAGCGGGCTCCCGGACTTCAATCATAACTTCAAAACTAAATCGTCATTCCATTCTTCCACTCTGCCTCTTTCCTTAACCAACTTCAAAAATAAATCGCCGCTCCATTCTTCAGGCGGGCTCCCCGACTTCAACTACAATTTCAAAATTAAATCGCCACTCCATTCTTCAGGCGGGCTCCCTGACTTCAACTACATCTTTTAAAAATAAATCGCCACTCCATTCTTCTTGTACCATTTTATTCTTGCTGCATCGACTCTTGAACCATCATTCCTCCTAAATTACCTTGTTTCGGAACTGCTTTCCTCCTGGGTCGTGTTGCTTTCCCTCCTGACTGCTGGGGATATCTTTAGAACTGTTTACTTGCCTGCTGAGGATAATGATGCTGGGAAAATTTTCCTTCATTACCTCCTTTCTTTTGACTCATGCGCTTGAATTTGCGTTGGGAACTCTTGTTGTAATCCTCTGCTTTATGGTGGGCTACTGGTTTCAAGACCTGCAATGTAAAGACTGAAGACTTGCCTTTTGTTATACAGGTAGGCGCCTGCTTTTAGTAGCACTTTTGAATTAAAAATGCATTCTGGTAATAATTTATGAAATATGCAAAGGATAAACAAACGTAAAATATCCTATTCGAGGGCGGATGGTCCCGTCGTATCCTATTTGAGGGCGAATACTCCCATTGTATCCTATTCGAGGGCGAATACTCCCATTGTATCCTATTCGAGGGCGAACACTCCCATTGTATCCTATTCGAGGGCGAATACTCCCATTGTATCCTATTCGAGGGCGAATACTCCCATTGTATCCTATTCGAGGGCGAACACTCCCATTGTATCCTATTCGAGGGCGAACACTCCCATTGTATCCTATTCGAGGGCGAATACTCCCATTGTATCCTATTCGAGGGCGAATACTCCCATTGTATCCTATTCAAGGGCGAATACTCCCATTGTATCCTATTCGAGGGCGAATACTCCCATTGTATCCTATTCGAGGGCGAATACTCCCATTGTATCCTATTCGAGGGCGAATACTCCCATTGTATCCTATTCGAGGGCGAATACTCCCATTGTATCCTATTCGAGGGCGAATACTCCCATTGTATCCTATTCGAGGGCGAATACTCCCATTGTATCCTATTCGAGGGCGAATACTCCCATTGTATCCTATTCGAGGGCGAACACTCCCATTGTATCCTATTCGAGGGCGAATACTCCCATTGTATCCTATTCGAGGGCGAATACTCCCATTGTATCCTATTCGAGGGCGAATACTCCCATTGTATCCTATTCGAGGGCGAATACTCCCATTGTATCCTATTCGAGGGCGAACACTCCCATTGTATCCTATTCGAGGGCGAATACTCCCATTGTATCCTATTCGAGGGCGAATACTCCCATTGTATCCTATTCGAGGGCGAATACTCCCATTGTATCCTATTCGAGGGCGAATACTCCCATTGTATTCTATTCGAGGGCGAATACTCCCATTGTATTCTATTCGAGGGCGAATACTCCCATTGTATTCTATTCGAGGGCGAATACTCCCATTGTATCCTATTCGAGGGCGAATACTCCCATTGTATCCTATTCGAGGGCGAATACTCCCATTGTATTCTATTCGAGGGCGAATACTCCCATTGTATTCTATTCGAGGGCGAATACTCCCATTGTATCAATGTATGAAAGTGAACAAACCTGAGACGTCCTGTTCGAAGGTGGACAAACCCTGAAACATCCTATTTGAAGGTGGACAAACCTGACACGTCATCTTGAATTGCCTTCCTCGTTTCTCCGAGAAAATTTTCAACAACGGCGGAAAATTTTCTGCCCCAGTATTGGTGTTCTTCCTTGTGGCATGACTTTCTGCTATCAATAGCACTTTCTTTCCCTGTTTCAAATCAAAGAAAATTTGTTAGTTCAAAATATTGTGAGCGGTTGTGCCGCTCCTGTAGGGTGGTTATTCCTTTTCCTCTTTTCCCTCGCTCGGGGTTCCCAAAACATTGTTGGGGAATGATTTCATTTGCTGGAGATGATATTCCTGCCGGGGATGGGTTTTTCCATTTATCCCTTCTCCATTCTGTGCTTCTCAACTTGTTGGGGGTTATTTTGTTGAAGATGGGCTTTTCTTTCTTCCTTTACCACTCTGTGTTGTCCGACCACCTCGGAACTCGCTGTAGATAGCATTGATGGGGGATTTTCATTTCCTCAAAATTGGTGTTTCACTCTTCTTGAAGGTTGTTGAGGATGACACTGGTTCGAAGACCATTTCTCTTAAGACTTTCCTTCTTCCCCAAGTGGGTATTGACTTCCAGAAAATTTTCAAACTGAAAAGAAAATTTTCTGCCCCAGTTTAATAATCTTCTTTGCACCATACTTCTCTGCCATCAATGGCATTTCCTTGCCTTGCATAATAATTGGAAAGTTGGTGGCAAGTTTTGAAGTCATTTCTCACTTGTTCTGACTAGACAGACTTTGATGGGAAATTTTTGATAAAATGAGAAAGATAAAAAGAAACAAAATAGAAGACAAAGGAAAAAAAATGACTCTCTAACAAGAAATAACTATAAAAACTTATCAAACGCGAATACCAACTCTACTGGTCATGACATGCACATATGGCCTATCCTCCGTTGTTAATTGCCTTTCACGATTTCTGTCTCGTGATTTCCATCTGATTATCACCTTTATTCGACTTGTAGTGCCCGAAGGATTTTCACTTTCAAGCCTCTCTCATTTTGATTTTCTCTCAGCTTTCGTCGCCTTATGGTGCCTGTGAAGGTTTTTACCGGTAAGACTCTCTCATTTGTATCACTTTTAGCTGGGGATTGGGGTGTCACTGCTAAGACTTTCTCGTGTTTCCTTTCTGTTGGGAATCAGAGTCTTTTCTGCTGGGAATCAGAGTGTCATATTCTGATGAGACTCTCGTGTTTGTTTGACTTGGCCTATTTGAAGACTGATCGGAAGGTCTTTCTTTGGAGCGTAATGTGGGATTCGGATAGGGCTAGAAAGAAAGGGTGTTGAAGGCTCAAAACAAAATCAATTCTGGGTTCAAAATTTACAACCTTCGGACCTAAATTTATTTATAATCAACACCAGTTTTTACTTGGGGATTTTTATTTCTTTATTTACACTATGACCGAGCTGTGAAGTGCCTACGTATCCTCTTTAAGGAATCGGGTCAAACGTAGTTCCCAATTCCTTTTTTTCAAATTTCTTTTTTCACACATTTTTCTTTTTCTTTTCTTTTCTTTATCTCCTTTTGTTGTTTTCTTTTCTTCCCTTTTTTCTCTTGTCTTTCAAACCCGTATTTCTAGTTTTTGCAACTAACTCCGAAGGAGGGGTATGAAAGATTTTAAAATAAAGCTCAAAGGGTTGACGATGGATAAAGTATTTGGATAGCAGAACAAAATGCCTTCGTCATTCCAATTTTCAAAACATGCCAAGTTCAAACGACATATTCACGATATCCTCTGTTTGTGCCCTGATTGACAACCATATCGTCCATTCGCCTTTTCATCTGTCATTTTAAAGTATTGCTGGATGACACTTTCATTTCAATATCACGAGCGAACCCCGTCTTAGCATAGCCAATTTTCCATTAAGGGTTTCTTCATGTTTTACCTGCCCCAGTCTCACATGATTCGGGCTCCAAATAATCTCACATCATTTTTATTTCTTTTTAAAATGACCTGATTATCTTCGAATTGCTTCATGATTAAACCTTAATATTAGGCCAAAATTATGTGCGATGCCATGTCATTAGAGTCGGCGTTCGAACAAATGACAAACTTAAAGATAGAAGAACTAAACAAAAGATGACTGGGGTAATAAAAGACCGAAAGTTTCATAAAACTAAACGGCAAAATGATTCAAATACAAATAAGCAAACCAAAATACAAAACTAAAACGAAACTTGAAACGACTAAGCAAACTGCAATGACCAAAATGGAAAGATCAGAGGGTTTTACTTCAAAACAAGATCCGGGTCACAACCCCGGAAACAACTTGGACAAAAGAAATGACAACAAAACAAACCACCGAAACTCCTCCTGATTACCAAGCATGACTTCTTATATGTTGGGTCTAAGGGTGAGCTGGCAATGGATTCTGATTAATGTTGGGTGCCTCTGGTGTCTGAACCTCGATCTTATTGGTGTCAATAAGATTTTGCACTGCATGTTTCAGTTTCCAACATTTCTCGGTATCATGTCCGAGAGCCCCTGAACAATACTCACAGCTTACTGAGCGATCCACATTTGGGGGTAGGGGATTTGGCAATCTTGTCTCAATAGGATTCAACAAACCTATCTGCTTCAATTTGTGGAACAGAGCAGTATAAGTTTCTCCCAACTCAGTGAAGGTTCTTTGTGCCTTTTCCTTTCTGAAGGCCTGATTCCCTCGGAAACCTGGTCCTGGAGGGTTATTGTAGGCCCTTGGTGGTGGATATGTGTTTCGGGGAGGATGATTAGGGTGATTTGGGTGGTAGGGTCTGGCTGGGTAATGAGGTGAAGGACCTTTCGATCTGGACCAAGTACCCTCTTCTACCGTTGCAACTTCTTCTCTTCTCTTCTTCCCGAATGCAAGCCCTGTGCCATTCTGAATAGCTTGAGTCGTTGCTTTCAACGCGGAATAGCTCAATATCTTATTGGACTTAAGTCCCTCTTCTATCATTCCGCCCATTTTGACCACCTCATTGAAAGATTTACCAACCGATGTCACCAGGTGACTAAAGTAAGTTGGCTCCAGTGTCTGCAAGAAGTAATCTACCATCTCGTTCTCTCTCATCGGGGGATCTACCCTTGCTGCCTGTTCCCTCCAGCGGAACCCAAATTCTCTAAAGCTTTCGGCGGGTTTCTTCTCTAGCTTTAGCAATGATAAGCGATCGGGGATTATTTCAAGATTATACTGGAACTGGCCGATAAATGCTTGAGCCAAGTCATCCCATGTAAACCATCTGCTCGGATCCTGCCTGGCGTACCACTCTAGTGCAGACCCTCCCAAACTCCGACCGAAGTAAGCTATCAGAATTTCATCTCGCCCTCCGGCTCCTCGCATTTTGCTGCAGAAACCTCGGAGATGGGCTACTGGGTCACCATGCCCCTCGTATAGATCAAACATGGGCATTTTGAACCCGGCGGGCAACTGGACATATGGAAATGGGCATAGATCTTTGTAAGCAACACTGACTTGGTTGCCTAAACCATGCATATTCCTGAAGGATTGCTCCAGGCTTTTGACTTTCCGAATAACTTCCTCATGCTCCAAACTTTTGAAGTGCTTTTCCGGTTCTGCCGGGCTATCCCGGTGAGGGGTGTGTGAATGCGGTTCAGGAGCCTTAAAGGTAGGCTCGGGATCATAACAATGATTGTCATGTATTTGAAAAAGCGGTTCACCGGACGACTTCTGTAAAGTAGCAGGTGGAGGTGCCACGAAAACAGGGGTGACCGGAGGAGGAGTATTTTGTCTAGCTGGTGGAACCTGGGATGTATAAGGGTTTTCCCCTTGATAATATGGATAGATTGGTGCACTTGTCGAGGGATCAATAGGCGGACGCTCTGGAGCTGGTGTAAGAGTAGGAAGGTTTGGTGGTGACTGTCCCCTAGCCCAGGCTAGGTGCATCTCTGTTATTTGTTGTCTTAACCGGTCCACCTCATCTTTCATTATCTGTATCTCTGTTTTCTCTCCATCGAGACTTTTGCCGGAACTAGACATGCTTGCTAGAATTGGCCCTTTTGATCTAGTATGGTAATGGTGATTGGCCAGAATATTCTGTCAAGCCAACCGCTAAACTTTCTGAAAATGCAACAAACTGGTAAGTTCACAGAGTTTAACAGATATGTTATCGCACATTGGATGTAATGCACCTAGTCGGTTAACCATATATGTATTCGCTACATGCATCATTCCAGCTTTTCCTTTTCCATTATCCTTGAAAACCTCTCTTCCAAATTATTTTCTTTTCTTTTTGCCTTTTTGTGGTTTTTTCATTTTTTTTTATGGATATGGTTGAATCCTATGTGGATTGCCTACGTATCATGACCCCGCACGAATCGGATCGAGCGTAGTTCTTGCAAATTAATGCAAGAAATAAAGAGATGTTTATTTGATTAATTTTTTTGAATACAAATTGTACAAGCCGACTCCAATTACAAACTTGTGTAGGAGATTTCTACAAGAATAAGAATATTTTTGGTGTCACTTATGACTATTTCTACAAAATTGGCCACATAATGGCTTATTTGACAAAATGGCTATTTTTGCAAAATTTATTTAAAAAAGATAAAACTTGAAAATTTTTTTTATCCTGTGGCTCATGGGGCATCGTTCGGCATCACCATAGACCAACACAAAACTATTTTTTCATAAATTGGCCATGTAATGGCTTATTTAGACAAAGTGGCTCTTTTTGCAAAATTTTATGTAAGAAGATGCAAATTCAAAATTTTATCCTGGGGCCTATGGGGCATCGTTCAGCACCGTCACAGGCCAACACAAGACTGAGAAAGTTCAAATGCAAAAATGTAGCTATTTGAGTAAAATTTCGGCCATGTAATGGCTTGTTTGATAAAGTGGTTATTTTTGTAAAGTTGAGTGATGACTCAAAACTTGATTTTTGCGGATACAGCCTTTCGACATTTCCGCGAGGGAATATTTCAAGGCTCTGTCCAAAATTATTTAAAAAATCCAAAGTGGCTATTCTTGCAAAAACAGCCTTCCGACGTCTTTTGAGGGACGTTCGGCTTATTTTAAGCAAGAATAGCATCACCCGACTTATTTATAACAAAATCAAAAATTTGACATTTTTTTTTGTTATTTTTGCAAACGGGGTGTGAACCCGAACTTGATTTTGCGGCTATGGCCTTGCAACATTTCCACAAGGAATATTTCAAGGTCGTGCTCGCAAATTATTAAAAATGATTCAAAGTGGCTATTTTTGCAAAAAACAGCCTTCCGGTGTCCTTTCGGAACATTCGGCTATTTTCAAAAACGGCATCACTTTGATTTTATTGAAAACTAAAACTTCGACATTTTTTTTTAATTTTTTGAAGGGGTGGTTGGACCCGATGGGGGTTGCCTACGTATCCCACCTAATGGGGAGAATCAAACCAGCGTAGTTCGGTCAGATTATTTTATGACCAATTATTTCAACAAAATTGCTCTTCCCATTTTTCAAATTTTTCTTTTCAAATTTTCGACTGCGTTTTGTCAATATTTTAATACTTTTCTGTTCCAAATTTCTTTCTTTTTGTTTTCAGGAATTTAACCAATCAGCATAATAATACAAGACAAATAAATGTAACATATAATATGCTCGGTCTTTGATTACCGGGTCACTTGTCCTAGACGGACCCAACCCCTGCGTTGAGTCCCCTAAGTCAAATGCAACATGATGCAAATAAGCGTTCCTACTAGGGATCCGGCATGAAGTCACGTTATTCTAAGTTCAAAACCTGGGTATGTGTTCTAGACTGTGTACCCAAGCGGACAACTCGGGTTGAGGAAGGAGCTCCTTTCCGGGAACCAAAAGGCCAGCCGGCTTAGAAACTTTCCGAGCCTCTTTATTATTTCGGGTTATGACACTAACAGAATAAGGAGTCTCAACCAGTGAGCACATCCCCGGGGGTGAGAGAAAGAAAGGATTCGGCGCAGTTTGTATATACAGTTCAGATAGTATCAAAGCGGTAAACATATAGCAGTTTGTATATACAGTGCAACTAGTATCAAAGCGGTAGACACATAGCACATTAATTAAACATATAATAAAATCAGATATAGACAAAAACAACAATTTAACTGAGCTCGAATTCTTAAACCCTGAACCGAAGTTCTGGGTTAATAATAATATCCCCAGCACACCTCCTTTTTACGCACCCGCGAGGGCACAAGGGAGTTTCTCCAATTAAAGGACAATCGAAACGGGATTTATTTAATTAATTTAGAGTCGCCACTTGGGAAAATAATGGTGTCCCAAGTCACCGATTTAATCCCGAACCGAGGAAATTTATGACTCTGTAATACAGTCTGCGAAACTAGAAATCTGGATAAGGAATTCTGTTAACCCGGGAGAAGGTGTTAGGCACTCCCGGATTCCGTGGTTTTAGCACGATCGCTCAACTGCAATTTTTGCTTTTATCTGATTTCTTTATATATTTTAACTAGGTGCTTTTAATGTTCCGCTTTTAATTTTAGAATAATTGCGACGTCACGAAAACACATTTCGAGTCACACCGCAACCAGTACGCCTGTGACTTTAATGTATTTCAGTTTCGCCGAGAGTAAGATTTGGGTCACATAAATGCGCACCCGTGATTAGGAAGGTATTATTATTAACCAACGCGCCTAAAGTGTCTATCGTCTTTATTAACTTTGGGAAAGACCGTGAAATTCGCTAAACGGTCTTCCCGAGTCTATGCTTTTTATAACAATTTTATTTGAGGGCCCCCCCAATTGTGTATTTAGTGCGGCGAGACTCATCTCACTTTTATTAAAGGCCAATCCTAACCCGTCTATATGTTCTACTTATTTCATCTATTAGTTTTAAATTGAAATGGAATTTTATTGCTTGTAATTAACAGTCCAAATGAATGAGCTAATGTATTCTAGATATGGGCCATATGACAACAACCAGGCCCATTATAAAATCTTTATGCCAAACCCATTAATCTTGTTGCTCATAGGCGTCCAGCACTGTACATATAGGAAAACAACGTTTATCACTAATCGCTGGACACCAAAGTGAAAATGTTTTTCCAATGTAAAAAAAAATATAACTGATTTCGGCTAATTGCAAGAGACAAGTTAATTGTTTAATTCTTACTAATGATTTAACCTAAACACAAACATACTATTACTTCATATTTGATCACAATTAGTTAGTTATTGTATTGTCATGGACGATTGGCGTTAATACGCTGAAGCTATGAACTCTTTTCCTTTATTCAAAACAAAACAGGAATGCTGAACGTTAAACTAATAAAAGCGAGAAGGTGAGGAATACTGATTTTTATTACCTACATGTACTAAATAAAAGTGAAATTACAGCTAATACAAAATCAACTAATGAATGCCTATATGTGCTAATAAACTAACGAACAGTTCCGATTTCTAACTTACAATAATTTACAATTATCAAGCCATCATTAATACATTCCAATTCCATAACTTCTTAAACCAATGGCAATTTATAGAAGGAAAACTAACGAAAATCAGAAGATATTATTAAGAGAAAAGGATCAGCACTTCAAATCATTTCCATAAGCCTGAGATTACAAATGTGTACCTGAAATATTGAATAGATCCATTAGATCTAGTATATAACAGCAAGACAGGATTCAGTAATCAAATTCCAGCAGCAAACAATCAACAACAGCAGTCCATGTATTTCAACAGCAGCAGTGAAATATACAGCAAACCCAGGAGATGATTTTCAATGTTTCAAGTTGTTGCAAAAACCCAATTTCACGTTAAGACTGTTCTTCATTGATTTATGGTGAATATACCACTGTTTTGGATTTATGAAGATGAATTTGAAGGCAAAATACAAGAAAAAATGAATCTGAAATATTGATTTCAGATCTGAAAATTAACTATTATTTTTTCTGTATTTTTCTATGGTTCCTATAGCTTAAATATACTAAGGAAGACTCTCAAATCAGATTGAACCCCTTAAATCTTATGTGTTCCTTTCTCTGGACTCTCTCTTGTCTCTCTCTCTATCTCTATTCTGTCTACTCTGCCGTATGTGTATTTCTCCCTTTATTCTATAACCACTGACAGTCCCCTTAAGATACCTCAAACAATTATAAAAACAAACTTGCCCATGATATTCTCTTACCTCCCCACTATTATGTGTTTTGCTCTATTTTTAATTCCATTAGCCTGTTGTTTAATCATTTCTTTTAACCCTTCTATGCTACTATGCTTTTCCAATCCATTAAGTATTAAACAATACATTAGTTAAATGTTACATTGGCATTTAGTGGACAAGCACTCAAATTAACCAACTCTGCAAGTTGCAATTCCCAAACTACCCCTAAACTTACTGCAAACTTGCTGAAAGTATCCCTGAAAGCTATTGAAATCCCCACCCATCAGTAGCACACCAAGTTCATCTAATCAATTATCCTAATAATCCCTTAATTCCCAATCGATCACTGAAAATGAATCTATGGCAGCTATAACCAATTGACACTTCCTAGCCTTTAAATTCACATAGTGATTCAAAGTAGGAGTCCAAATTAACTCAACAAAAACTGGTATCAATCGGATGGCATGAATTGATCGTATTGGGAACCAATCCTGATCAACTCAGAACAAATGATCGAACAGGGAATCAATAAGTGTGGTTCGGGTGAAAAAATATACAGAACATGGTGATGTACAAATGAGTCAAGCAGCTTGGTTTAAAGAGGAATACTAAACACACCAAACAAGTCCATCTCAATCACACAATCACAGCAAAATGATAATCATACTGGAATGAACCGAAATGAACTATTTATCATGCTTTTCTAGCTTTTAATCAAACTAATCGACGACACCTAAATAATCGACTGTGCTAGCTATAGCATATAGAAACTAAACACAAGCAAACATACTAAAACAGACCAATAGGTGATTCCAGTTCACTCGCAATCAATTCGAGCAAACATACGAGCAGTTTAGAAAAACCCATAGACAAACTGACTAATTTTAAACAATTGACCCCCACAATCAAATCAGCGAGTCAAAACCAATTACTCAACAGGACATGAAATTAATCCGAAAAGAAACGCATAGAATGAATTCGAGAAAAACGAGATGAAGCAAAAAAAAAGGAAAAAAATGATGAAAGGGGACAGATGGGAAAAATACCAAAATCCCAAGAATGGAAATGGGAAGTACCCGAGATGAATGACAAACTTGGCTTGAAGCGATCCTCGACATCCCTAGGTTTTGGGTCGAAATATGTTCTAATCATGTGTTCTCAAACGAGAACGCATGAATATAACCTATTTGGACTTGCAAACCTTCAAAACGGGCCCTCAATTTTAATCTTCGAGAATATTGTGTTCATCTTCGATCTAATATTCGAGGGGTTCTGCGATGATTCACAAGAAACTGAACATGGATTTGGCATGAGGGTGGTCTGGTGTTCGAAAGGTGTAAATTTGGCGGTCGGCCATGGCGTTGCCGCCGGGTTTTGGGTAAAAGAGAAAGGTGGCGGCTAGGGTTTCCTCGCCTCTAAGAGACGAGGTCTGAGAGAGATGAGGGAGTTGTTTGTGGAATGAAGCGGGCATAAGGGTTTAGGGGGTCTTTGGTTGTGTTAAAATGATACAATTAATCACGGCCGTTGGATGATAAGGATCCGGCCATGATCAACTCCTTGACAAAAATGGGGTCGGGTCGGGCGGTTGTTGCAGACTGGGCTAGCTTTAGGGTGGGTTGGCTTGGGCTTTAGATTTAATTAAAGGATCTGGGCCCAATCCGAGTTTTTCTTTGATTTTTAACCCTTTCCTTTTCTTCTTTTAATTAACAAATTTGAACAAAACTCCAAAATTGTGAAACCTACAAAATATTAATTAACTCCTAACTAATAATTAGCACTCTGGACTAAATATCAATTTACACAATTATACATTAAATGACACAAGTGCAACAAATACGTATTTATGTAATTTTGCTTTTTTTTTAAATAAATCAAAACATGGTTCCATTAATTCCTAAGCGCGCAATTAAATCCCAAAATGCACGTGCAACATATATTTTTGTATTTTTAATTACTTTAGACATATAAACACGAACGCACAAATACAGACAGTAAAAGGAAAATAACCTAAAATCCACAAAAATTGCAAACGACACAAAAGTATTTTATTAGAGCATATGGTGTCTGATTTTCAAGTATGTAAATTCTTTTGGCAAAGTTTGTTAGTATGGTCAGTTTTTAAAACTTTGTAATCAAGTTTGTTTTATTTTTTAAAAAAAAGTATTTTATTGCTATTGACCTTTGATTGACACGAACTACGCAAGGTCTGATTCATGCGAGGTCATGATACGTCGGCAATCTCCATAAGATTCGACCACAAAAAAAAAATCAAAAAAAAATTGTTAACAAGGGGGACCAAATGAGTCCATTTCTAACATATTTTGTTTTGAATTGTTGATAAAAATAAGGTGGTTGGTTGTGGTAACTCTTACATGCTAAACAGAGACAAAGGACAATGACAGGGAACCACAGAGCTGAGTGGGTCGATGACCGACAACACCAGGTTGAACGAAACCATGGGTTGGTAGAAGAAGTCAAAATGTTGAGACAACATGTGGCTGACATGTATCGGGCATGGATGGATGGGAAAGCACCACCCCCGCCACCACCTAGCTTCCTAGACTCTATCCTCACCCATACACTGAACCCAATGCCAAATGATCCACCACACTCTCCATATGTACCCACCTATCACAGTTTTTTCAGCCACCCGAGTAGCTCCATCACTCGTCCTCCAGTTACTTTTTCCCAATGCTACTCCCGTCCCCAACACCACTACTCTCCCCAGGACCCCCAAAATCATACTTCACTTTCCAAGTACCCAACTTTACAAAAAGACTATCCACACCCACGAGACTACCGGAAACCTCCCGGGTCAGGTTTCAGGCCAAATGAAACATTTAAGAAGGAGAGGTTGCTGAAACGAGAAAAGGCTTTCACCCCTTTGGGAGAATCGTATGCCAGTTTGTTCCAGAAGTTGAAGCAACTAGGCATGCTGAAACCAATCCAGATAAAAATACCAAATCATCGGTCAAAAAGCTGTGAGTTTTCTCAAATGTGCACATATTGCTCAAACGCCCCGGGGCATGACACAGAAAAATGTTGGAAGCTGAAAAATTCAATTCAGGAGCTTATCAATGCAGGCGACATTGTCGTACAAAATATAGATACAGTCGACACCCGTATGGTTGATGCAGAAGGCAGTGGCTAAAGATGTTGTGCTTGGTAATTGGAAATATGCTTCATTTGGGTGTTATCCAAATAGGAGCTTTGGTGGTTTATTTTGTTGTCATTTCTATCGTCCAGATTATTTCAGGGTTGTAATCTGGATATTGTCTTGTAACTCAAACCCTTCTATCATTTTATTTGTCCCGTTTTCTGTTTGTTTGTAGTATCTCGTTTAGTGTTGTCTAGGTTTGTTCACAGGGTCTTACCCCAGTTTATTATGTTTGTCGTGTTGTTCGAACTATTTCACAGTCTAATGTAATTCTTTGTCTTCCGTTATTTCTAGTCATTGTTTTAAGTCTTTCCTCTTTATAGTCCCCTTTTCCTGTCAATTCTAGTGACATGGCATGCACGCGTAAGGTGGAACTAATCTTAAAAGTTAATCACAAAAAAACCATCGGGAAGCGATCGAGATATTTAAAGGAAATAAGAGCAGCTTGAGATTATTTGGAACCCAAGTCATGAGAAACTGGGGCATGTAAAACACAAAGAAAGCCTTAAAGACAGATTAGCCATGTTGACATAGGGGTCACTCGTGATACTGAAATGAGAGTGTCGTCCAACAATGCTTTAAAATGACAAATGAAAAGGCGAATGGGCAGATATGGTTATCAATCCTGGCACAACCAGAAGATGTCTGGAATATGTTGTTTGCCCTTGGCATGTTTTGAAGATTGGAATGACGAAGGCATTTTGTTCTGCTATCTAAACACTTTATCCTTCGTTAACCCTTTGAGCCTTATGTGTTTTCTTTCATACCCCTACTTCAGAATTAGTTGCAAAGACTAGAAACACAAACTTGAAAGACAAGAGAAGAAAGGGATAAAGAAAAAGAAAAGAAAAAGAAAACAACAAAAAGAGATAAAGAAAAGAAAAGAAAAAGAAAAATGAATGAAAAAGAGAAACTTGAAAAACAAGGAATTGGGAACTACGTTTGACCTGATTCCTCAAAGAAGATACGTAGGCGCTTCACAGCTCGATCGTAGTGTAAATAAAGAAATAAAAAATCCCCAAGTCAAGAACTGGGGCAAAGAAAAATTGTGTTTATTATAAATAAATTTAGGTCCGAAGGTTGTAAATTTTGAACCCAGAATTGATTTGTTTTGAGCCTTTAATACCCTTTCTTTCTAGCCCTATCCAAATCCCACATTACGGTCCAAAGAAAGACCTGCCAATCTGTCTTCAAAAGAGGCCAAGTCAAGCAAATATGAGTGTATCATCAGAATATAACACTCTGATTCCCAGCAGAAAAGACTCTGATTCCCAGCAAAAAAGAAATACGAGAGAGTGGTAGCAGTGACACCCCAATCCCCAGCTAAAAGTAATACAAATGAGAGAGTCTTACCGGTGAAAACCTTCACAGGCACCATAAGGTGATGAAATCTGAGAGAAAACCAAAACGAGAGAGGCTTGAAAGTGAAAACCCTTCGAGCACTACAAGTCGAATAAATGTGATAATCAGATGACAGAAATTGTGAAAGGCGATTAACGATGGAGGATAGGCCATATATGCATGTCATGACCAGTAGAGTTGGTATCCGCGTTTGATAAGTTTTTATAGTTATTTCTTGTTAAAGATTCATTTTTTCCTTTGTCTTCTAATTTGTTTATTTTATCTTTCTCCTTTTATCAAAAATTCCCCATCAAAGTCTGTCTGGTCAAAACAAGTAAGAAATGACTTCAAAACTTGCCACCAGCTTTCCAATTATTATGCAAGGCAAGGAAATGCCATTGATGGCGGAGAAGTGTGGTGCAAAGAAGATTATTAAACTGGGGCAGAAAATTATTTTTTCACTTTGAAAATTTTCTGGAAGTCAAGTCCCACTTGGGGAAGAAGGAAGATAAGACAAGCCTTAAGGGAAGTGGTTTTCGAACCAGTGTCATCTCCAACAGCCTTCAAAAGCGTGAAACACCAATTTTGAGAAAATAAAAATCCCCCAGCAATGTTATCTTTAGCAAGTTCCGAGGTGGTCGGACAACATAGAGTGGTAAAGGAAGAAAGGAAATTTCTTCAACGAAATAACCCCCAGCGAGTTGAGAAAACACAGAACGAGGAAGGGATAAATGGAAAAACCATCCCCAACGGGAATATCATCTCCAGCAAATGAAATCATTCCCCAACAAGTTTTGGGAACCCCGAGCGAGGGAAAGGGGAAAAGGAAAAACCACCCCACAGGAGCGGCACAACCGCTCACAATGTTTTGAACTAACAAATTTTCTTTGATTTGAAACAGGGAAAGAAAGTGCTATTGATAGCAGAAAGTCATGCCACAAGAAAGAACACCAATACTGGGGCAGAAAATTTTCTGCCGTTGTTGAAAATTTTCTCGGAGAAACGAGGAAGGCAATTCAAGATGACATGTCAGGTTTGTCCACCTTCAAATAGGATGTTTCCGGTTTGTCCGCCCTCGAATAGGATACGATGGGAGTATTCGCCCTCGAATAGAATACGATGGGAGTATTCGCCCTCGAATAGAATACGATGGGAGTATCCGCCCTCGAATAGGATACGATGGGAGTATCCGCCCTCGAATAGGATACGATGGGAGTATCCGCCCTCGAATAGGATACGATGGGAGTATCCGCCCTCGAATAGGATACGATGGGAGTATCCGCCCTCGAATAGGATACGATGGGAGTATCCGCCCTCGAATAGGATACGATGGGAGTATCCGCCCTCGAATAGGATACGATGGGAGTATCCGCCCTCGAATAGGATACGATGGGAGTATCCGCCCTCGAATAGGATACGATGGGAGTATCCACCCTCGAATAGGATACGATGGGAGTATCCGCCCTCGAATAGGATATGATGGGAGTATCCGCCCTAGAATAGGATATGATGGGAGTATCCGCCCTCGAATAGGATACGATGGGTTTATCCACCCTCGAATAGGATACGATGGGAGTATCCGCCCTAGAATAGGATATGATGGGAGTATCCGCCCTCGAATAGGATACGATGGGAGTATCCGCCTTCAAATAGGATACGATGGGAGTATCCACCCTCGAATAGGATACGATAGGAGTATTCGCCCTCGAATAGGATACGATGGGAGTATCCGCCCTCGAATAGGATACAATGGGAGTATCCGCCCTCGAATAGGATACGATGGGAGTATTCGCCCTCGAATAGGATACGATGGGAGTATCCGCCCTCGAATAAGATACAATGGGAGTATCCGCCATCGAATAGGATACGATGGGTTTATCCGCCCTCGAATAGGATATGTTGGGAGTATCTGCCCTTGAATAGGATACGATGGGAGTATCCGCCCTCATATACGATACGTGGGAGTATCTTCCCTCGAATAGGATACGATGGGAGTATCCACCCTCGAATAGGATATGATGGGTTTATCCGCCCTCGAATAGGATATGATGGGAGTATCCGCCCTCGAATAGGATACGATGGGAGTATCCGCCCTCGAATAGGATATGATGGGAGTATCCGCCCTAGAAAAGGATACGATGGGAGTATCCGCACTCGAATAGGATACGATGAGACTATCCGCCCTCGAAATAGGATAGGATGGGAGTATTCGCCCTTGAATAGGATACGATGGGACTATCCGCCCTCGAATAGGATAGGATAGGAGTATTCGCCCTCGAATAGGATACGATGGGACTATCCGCCCTCGAATAGGATAGGATGGGAGTATTCGCCCTCGAATAGGATACGATGGGACTATCCGCCCTCGAATAGGATATGATGGGAGTATTCGCCCTCGAATAGGATACGATGGGACTATCCGCCCTCGAATAGGATACGATGGGAGTATTCGCCCTCGAATAGGATACGATGGGACTATCCGCCCTCGAATAGGATATTTTTAGGTTCATCCGCCTTCGAATAAGATATTTTACGTTCGCTTTATTCCGACCCGAGTGGTCGTGCTTGCATAAACATTGTCATACACATATTTCATAAATTATTGTCAGAATGCATTTCAAAAGTTGCTAATAAAAATAGGCGCCCACCTGTATAGCAAGAGGAATGTTTTTCAGTCTTTACATTGCAGGTCTTGAAACCAGTAACCCACCATAAAGCAGAAGGTTATGACAAGAGTTCCCAGCACGAATTCAAGTGCATGAGTCAAAGAAGATAAGACAAATATTGAGAGAATCGACCTTCAAGCTTTGGTTGTCCCCAACATAACAGACTTGACAAAGAAAGCCGCATTCTGGGGAAGCATAAAAAAGGGGTCAATAAAGGAAGCCGTATCCCCAATGGATTGACCAAAATGATGAAAACTGGTATTCGGAAAGGCAGAAGGCCAGTGTCATCCCCAAATTTTCAAGATAAAGAAGCACCGGAGGAAACACAAGCCAACAAGAAAGCAAGGCGGCAAAACAAGTTGAAGATACATAGGATCATGTGATCCGTAGGCTAGCCTAGCTTCTTGTTTTATTTTTAGCACGGTGTAATAAGGAGATCGATAAGCAGTGATAGCAGCAGCAACAGCAGTGACAGTAAAGCCCGTTTGACCTGATTCTCTTTTAGCCAGGGATATGTAGGAGACCTTTTGAAGCAAAGGTTCGGTCAAGCCTTTCAAAAAAATGCTTCACACGGAGTGCTCAAGCAGGCAAAAATCGCTCGTATCCGCTCACTAATCTTTGCACGAAAACTCTTCATGTTTCCGCGCAAAGAGGGGAAGCTGTGAGCACGTGATTTTTGCCCTATATGAGAATTACTCCCAATAATTCAAAATAAAAGAGTTTTGTGTTGTTGGCAATATTTGTGGATTTTATGTTATTTTTTTCTCTTATTGTTTGCGTTGGTGTGTCCACGACTATTTGTTTAAATCAATAAAAAAATACAAATGTTGCATTTATATTTTTAGGATATAATTCCGCACTTAGAAGTGTTTAAATTTATTTTACGAAAATGAAAAAATCACAAAAATATGTAATTTTGTATTTTAGTATTTAATGTCAACATTATGTGATTTTATTTTAAATTTTGTATATTTTGTGTGTTAATTATTAGTTGAAGTTAATTTGATTTGTGTAATTTAATCTAGGATTTCAATGTTATAAACTAGGAAGAAAATAAAAGAAAATTACTAAAAAAAAGAAAAGAAATTGGAATTGGACCAGCTTTAAAATAAAAATCCAAGCCCAAACCATTTTCTACCCCAGTCCAGCCCAAACCCGGAAACCCGGTCTGCCCCAGCCCTATCGCCCCAAAATGATGTCGTTTTATTAAAAGATTGATCTTGGTCGTTGGATTCTCGTGATCCAACGACTGAGATTAATTCTTACATTTAACCTAACTAAAGACCCCCCAAACCCCGTTTCCCATCTCATTTTTCCAAACACCCCTCATCACTAATCTTCGTCTCTCTCACTCAGAGACAACCTAGGGCGGATCCCTAGCCGCCATATTATTCCTCCGCTCTAAATTCGACGGCAACAACGCTGTTGTCCACCAAATTACACCCCTAAGCCACTCAACCACCCTGAACACGATTCTAACACTCGTTTGGCTCAAATGTTCCCTCATCTTTTCGAATCTTCACTTGAAGGTTCGAGCTAAATGGAAACGTATCCCAATTCACTTTAAACTCACGCTGGACACTCCTCTGACCTCCCTCATACCCGAAACACACTTGGCTCTGTTCGAATCTTTCTAGAACCTTTCTAGCCCCAAATCGGACCAAGAAACCTAGAACGCTAGATGGTAAAATCTACCCAATTAATTAAGGGGCTCGGGGTCTAATCGGCTTTAATCGAGGTGTTCTCTGTTGAGAACACTTCGATTAGAGTCTGTTCGACCTCAAGACTGTCAATCCAAGTTCGAGCTTGGGTCGTTTGAATTCTGAGGTACTTATTTCTTTTTCTTCCGTTCTATATTCATATTTTTATCTGTTTACATGTTTTGTTTGCTTTTCTTTCTTTCAACTTATTCTGGTCATCTTCAGTGGACCTTTTATTTGGTCGATTATTTCTGTTATTTGTTAATTGTAATGAATTGTGCGCCTAATTCATTTAAGGTCGTCTAGTAATTAGTACGTATATCTTGATCCCCTGAGTCTGCTTATAAAATATGAACCATGAATTTGTTTGTCGATTATTCGTTATCAATTATATATTTCGTAATTGATTTAACGAATGTCGTCGATTGGTTGTATATGTTTGTTTGGTCAGAACAAGGTGACAGTTTGTTGTCAATACTGCCTAGATTGGTCCGAATCATCAATTGAATTGAAATTTAATTTGTTTATGGCTAAGTTTAGAAATCTGAATTGATTATAGCTGAGTCAAATTTAGCTGCAATTTAAATAGGAATTTCAGAGCTTAGTGGACTGCCACCCTTGAGCATGTGTTGAACCATTAGGGCAGACCATAGTGCCAATACATCCTGGCAATGACACTAAGTAAGGGAAAGTCAGAAAACAGTCTAGTTTAATATTAAAGGCTGAAAATGCACATGAAAATGACAGTGGAACCTACTTTACAGTAGGATATTCACTGCATTTTTGAACTCTGGAGATTTGTTTACTTAGACCAACTAAAGTAGAATAACATGGGAGGGAATGAAAAGGGCAAAGAGAGATACATGTGCTAAAGGGAGAATATACAGCTGAAAAATGAAGATTTTGAATAAAAAATAAGTTGATTTTATTCTTTAAATAGGACACACTGGTAACAAAAAAAGGGGAGGAACATAATAGGAGAGTTTAAGGAGGGGAGATACAATCTGGGAGAGAGTTCAAGGAGGAGATTCTGAGAAGAAAGGAGGAGAATAGGAGTTTAAGAGTTTAGGGGATTTTGAGAGTTTAAAAATTCAAAAGAGGAATATTGAAAAGATCACTATTTCTTTGAAGCTCTCTTTCTGCTTTATTGATTTCATTTTTTGTTCTGATTTGAGTTCACTAGATCAGTCTTAAGATAGTTTGGAGATAACTTTAAAAAATCAGTTTTGAGTAGTTACTGTTTCATTGATATTCTAGCAGTGCTTTTCTGGTTTTATCCCAATGAATTTGTGGTGTTATTGAATTATCTTGGTTTACTCTAGTTTTGTTTGGTCTCAAGTTTTGTTGGATTGGCTTCCCTTAATTTCTGGGTTTTGGTCGAAGTCTACACTGGTTTTAAAACTGGTTTTTGAGCTTTTGGAATCTTATTGTGTTGCTGTTGGATTACTGTCAAGCTGTTACTGATCTCTCCTTTCTTCATTTCTATTATCGAATTCCAGGTACACATTTCTGAGACTGTGTTGTTGTGGCTTCCTCTATTAACAAATGAAATGAAATTGAGGCTTAAGTTCTACTGTGGGACTGTAATTTGAATAGTTTTGTTAATGGAAACAGAGCATATTACTCTTCGTGGTACATCTCGTCATTTTTATGTCTGGAAGTTTGTACTAATATAATTTTGTTGTTCGATAAATAAGAAAGCTCGTATTAACATTTTATGGTTTCTTCAAGTTACGGACAGGTAGGAAGCTTAGTTTCACTTTATAAGATATAGATAGCAATGTGTTGCTTTTGAATATTCAAAAAATTGAATAGTCATTGCATTTGTCACGAAGCTTGGTTTTGTCGATTTCAAGATAATAATTAACTGGCATTATCATTTATATTTCTAAACATGGTGATTTTGGTGGAATGTATTACCTTTATTACAGTGTTATATTTGCCAGGGAATCCTTATTTATACAATTGGATTAAGTTTTTAAAGTTCTACCTTCCGTTGTTTAATTAAGACAATATTAGGAGACCCGTGAAATTGTGATTAGCTTGTAAGTTTTCGAGAGTATAGAAATAGTTGTATGCAAATAAATTGAAGCATATCATGCCAAATAAAATCCCTTAAAAATTATATTAGGAATATGGTAATTAATTTGCAATATAAATTTAGTCTTTCGAATTAGGTAGCGGGTTCAAGTTAAAAGGGTTTCCCCTTTTATTTGAATCCGGACTTGAATTCGAGGCCCAATTTATAAATGTAAATTAATTAGCTCTTTTAGAGACAGATAATGAATAGAAAAACCGTAGTCACTTTAGGTCGTCATTTAAATAAAAAATGTGATGAGCCTCGCCAAACAAAATACACAAACTGCAGGGCCCTCATGAATGTATATATTAAAAATACATAGACTTCGGGATTGGCTGTTTAGCGAATTGCACGATCTTCCCCAAATAATTATGCGTTAGACTCTTTAAGCGCGTGTTAATAATTCTACCTTCTTAAATTTGGGCGCACATTTATGTGACCCATATCTAAATCTCAACGGAGTTGAAATATGTCAATAACCACGGGTACATTGATGTGAAGTGGTTTGAGATGTGTTTTCACGATGGTGCAATTCTCATTAGAATAATAACAAAATCGGTTCAAAGTCAAAAACATATAGGCAAAAACATGTATTAAAAATCAGATAATTTAAGCCAAATATAATAGTTGAGCGACCGTGCTAGAACCACGGAACTCGAGAATGCCTAACACCTTCTCCCTGGTTAACAGAATTCCTTATCCGGATTTTTGGTTTGCGGACTATTAAACAGAGTCATTCTTTTCCTCTATTCGGGATTCAACCGGTGACTTAGAACACCATATATCTCCCAAGTGGCGACTCTGAATTAATTAAATAAATCTCATTTCGATTGTTCTTTAATTGGAAAAACTCCCTTTACCTTCGCGCCCTCGCGTGTAGCGTAAAAAGGAGGTGTGACAACCCTCTTGCACTACATCAATATGCTACCCCACCTTAAAATCTCAATTCTTTACCGGTCCCAACTCCGCCACAACACCACTATCAACCAATCCAGTACCCACCAACCACCATTTACCACACTCCCCAGAACACACCACAACCGATTCCTAATCCTCAAAACTCTACCAATGACCAACACTACACCTAAGTCCCTAGCACTCATCAAAGCAACCCTATATATGTGGAAATCGTACCTCACTCTACTCAACCAACTTCCTATACACCAAAATTATCTGAGAAGGACATGCTCATCAAAAATATGGTATAAGAACTCAAAAAATTAACAAGTCGGGTTCAGGGTGTCGAAGACAGTAAAGGATAGAAGTTTTGAATTATGAAGACCTATGCATTCAACCAGATGTAGAACTATCGAGGGGTACAATACTCCCAAGTTTGAGATGTTTGACGGTACATGTGATCCTAGGGTTCATCTGAGGACCTATTGTGGCAAGCTTTTCGGGGTCGAAAAGGATGACAATTTGAATGAAAATCTTTATGAGGAGTCTTACTGGAGATGCTTTATCCTAGTACATCATCCAGGATCCCAAGAAGTGGTCCAATTTGGTAAGTATGGCGTCTGATTTCATGGACCGAGTCAGGTTCAATATAAAAAATGCACTAGATGTATTCTATTTAACCAAAAAAATAGTATTTTGATCAAAACAAGAATTTAAGATGAAAAATCGGGTTACTGATAATCAAGAAACTAAAAAATAATAAGATTTCTAAGAATAAAAATAAAGCAATAAACAATGTTATATTTCAGTATGATGCCAATAATTTTTCGTGTCCTTACAAATAATGGGACTTCTTCCTTTTATAGTTGATTCTAGGTAAAGGAATGTAACCTAAGCTTTAATGCGTCAATTATGAGAAATAAATTATATTAAATAAGCCATTACACAATTATTCCCATTAAATACAAATTTTCTAACGTATCAGGTATTTAATACAGAATTTGGACTCCTTTTGTCTTCAGATCCATGTCTTTAATGCCCTTCAATCCGTTGGCTTTAAATGACTTGAATTGATACGAGTGTCGTGCCTAAACTGCTTCTCGTGCCTGTTTAACTTCCTCTTCTTGTATCTGTCATCTTCCGTGCCTTTTTCTCAATTGTTATGCTTTGACCATTTGATCAATCTACGTGTCATGTCACATTATTTTTAATATAAATTTAACTTTTTTCCAATACATTTTCTATATTCAAAACCGCAAGAAGAAACCTACCGATATTTTCTGCGAGAATACTACAACTTGGAGGTCGGAAACGGCCAAGGTCAGACCATCTTTGGACGAGGAACAGATGAACAAGTTCTTCATCAGAGCGCAAGATTTGAAATATTATGAAAGATTGATGTTTATAAATTCTTTGATATCATCAAACTTGGGGAAAGAATCTCTGAAAGTATCAAAAGTGGGATGTTAATAAATTTTGAGACATTACAGGCCATAAATAAGGCATTGCAATCATGTGGCATGTCAAAGAAAAAGATGTTGGGGCATTCGTGGTGGCTCAAGGCCCAAAACTCCACTTATCTATCAAACACCTTCACCCACATACCAAGCACCACCACCTACATATCAACCACCATCTCCTAGATATTCCTAACTAGCCACTGTCTATCATACCTATAACTCCCAACCATCTCATTTCCAATCACATCCGACTCGCCAAAATTATCCAAGATCAAGGCCCAACTTTAACCGCAAGCCACCCAGACAATATACCGCTATTGCTGAACCCATCGACCAACTGTATGTGAGGTTGAAACACGCAAGTTACGTCACTTCTGTTCCTATTGTGGCATTAGAGAATAAATCCCAATGGGTCAATCCAAATAAAACTTGTGCTTACCATTCCGGTATGAAGTGACACACCACTGATGAGTGCCAAACATTGAAATATAATATCCAGGCGATAATCGGCAACAAGTTCAAAGAGGCGAAGGAAGGCGTACCCAATATCTACAACAACCCTTTCCCGGATAATAGAGGTGATGGGGTACATGTAATAAAGACGAACAAAATGTGGGACCCTCGAGATTCTTCCCAAGCCCTTTTCTGTTTATAACCAGACCATGCCAATATGCTTTCTATTTTGCTGTTCCACCATTATTCTTTATTAATGGCATTGACATGTTATGCATGTTACAATGTCCCTATTGAATAATCTCTAGAAGAAGAGAAAACAAATGTATATTGCCATGATATGCATGTTACAATATCCCTACTGAATAATCACCTCCCTCTTTATGTTGTAGGGGAGTTTTACTTTAAGTACAATTCTATGAAAGGTAAAAAAATTTCTTTTCACTAATCACATATCTGTTGTCGATACGGGCAGAGATTTACACCGTGATATCCGGTTGGACGCGGATATCAAGGCCTTTTGTTAATCGTTGGTGGTCATTGAGTAATGCTCTCTAAGGTCTTGGAACTCGAACCGGATCCGAGGGGCGTGTTCTCGATAGCTCCAAGGACTTCGAGGGCAGGTGATTTGCACGGGCCTTGATACGAGTGGCTTCTCGCTTCGATTCTGATTCCTTGCAATCATTTCCCTACTTTAATTGCCCGCCGAGAAATCCGGATGCTCATTAGCTTCGGCTTTACCCGTATACACTCGGTAATATAGAGATGTCTCAAAAAGCTTCATTAAGAAATAAATGAAATGTATTTTGGTTAGGCCAAGACCTAGCTAGTGTATTTTACTTCAGGATGCAACACCAAACTTTGTAAAGAAGCAATAAGTCTATTGCTTAATTAATGGATACGTATCAAATTCTCTACTCTCATCAAAAGTTATCCTACTTGTGCCTTCAATTCTAAGTTTCAAGAGTTTAATAGTGAAACATGTGAATGAATTATTAAACAAAATTGTGGAGAAGAATTTTAATTAATAATTCTAATGAAAGATCATGTTAGAAATTAAAGTCTCTCAATAGATTTGAAATGAATGTAAAATATTAATGTTTTCTCCATTTCAAATTGAATGTATTACATTGACTTTCCACGATTATTAACAGAATAATTAGTACCATTTGAGTTACATAATAAGTTCTTTTGGCTTTTTGAAACAAAGTACAGAAATAGAAAAGATAAGTGTGTCTCAACTTTTTATGATTATTATACATTAGAAAGGTTTTATTCTAACTTATCTGGGAACGGAATCCTCACCCGAACTCTTTTTTTCATTTACATGCAGTACACTACTACTGCTGGATACTTACTCATAGAAATAAGTAATGAAGAAAGTATTATATTCTTTCAGCAGCAGAAGAAGAGAAAAGAAAGCGGAGCAAGAAGGAAGAGCAAAAATGAAGAGAATAAAAGTTAACATATTGAACAAAAAATATAGTAGGGAGGGCCTGTGGATTTAATGGAAGAAAATTAACAAGTTGGTGTCTATCGTACAGATACGCTTTTAAACTTAGAGGTGTAACCATATATATTAGCGTTTAAGTTATATATATCGTCAGTATAAGGAATTTTTACACCACCATGTCATATTTGTTTGTTGTAATAGGTAATCTGCCTTATTTTCAAGATTTAAGCGTTGGTACGTATACAATATGTTTAAATATTTTTCCACCAAATTTTTTTATTCTTAATTCTAAATATAGTGGCTGTGTTAAAAAATTGTATAGTAATAAAATCCTTCTTGTTTTTATCAGCTCAGCGATCCACGTTTGGATGAGTTAACAACAGTAGGGATCGGAGTAGGTCTTTACCTTTAAACGAGAATATATTAAGGTTTGAATACAGCTTATGATGTAATGAGTATATGTTAATAGCAATTGCTTATGGTTAATGTTGATAATTCTTTTCAAATAAAATTACATTAAAAAATGAAAGGAATAAAGGAGAACATTTGTCAAAGGTAGAGAGAATATATTATCCATATATATTGTTGAGAATTGACAATTAAGTAGTTATATTTTAATGGTGTAACACTGAATTCTCACTTGGTCCTTCTCTAATTCCTTGACTAAGGAAAACGAACAATTCCTCCCATCCAAAACAACTCATCTGCATTGATCAGTTACTGATGTCAAACAATTGTCTGCTAAATGGTCGGATTGCCATGCAAATTAAGGTTACAACTCTCTCTCTCTTAAGCCATATATAAAGCTTCTCTTACCATGTCAATTCAATCATCCATCTTCTCTTTGGATAAAACCTAATAAACACCAACGAGAGGAGTAACCTCGAGTTGTTTATTACTATCATCTTTCCTTTTTTCCTTCTACATTATTATGCTATAGGAAAGAGGGAAAGAAATTATACATATGTGAAAAAAAACAAATAACAAGAAAAATTAAAGAAGAGAAAAGATGGTGGGGAAAATAGTGGTTTCGTTAGTATCCTTGATTCTTCTAGTTGGTGTGATAATAGGAGTTGTGGTGGTTGTACACCAAAATGGGAATCACAAAGAAGATCAAACCACCAAAGTCCAAATGAAGAAAGTGCATGAATTTTGTCAAGCAGCTGAATTTAAAGACTCATGTGCCAAGAGTCTTGAATCTGTAGCCAAAAACGATACAGCTACAATTAATGACTATATAATGGCAGCCTTCCAAAGTACAGTGGAAGAAGTGAAGAAAGGACTGCAGGAGGCTGGGAAGACTTCTGTGAACAAAGACAGCGATCCTTACAATCATATGGCAATAGAGGATTGCAAGGAGTTGTTGCAAAGAGCTGTGGAAGAACTTGAGGACGCGCTCAGCTTGGTTGGAAAGACCGATACTGAATCACTAAATAAATATACATATGATCTGTTAAACTGGCTCAGTGCCGTGTACTCCTACCAAAGCATATGTGTTGATGCCATCGACAAGCCCGAGTTAAAAACTACTATTCAAAATGGTGTTGTTAATGCCACACAACTCACAAACAATGCACTAAACATTGTAGCCAAGATTTCAGACCTCTTCCAATCCTTCAACATTAAAATTCCTGATAATCTTATCAACAGCAGCGACAGCAACTCACCTAATCGTCGTCTCCTTGAGGCGAACAAGATCGATCAGGATGGTTACCCAACATGGTTCCCCGTTGCTGACCGTAAGCTATTGGCAAAATCCGGAAAAGGGAAAGGAAAAAGACATGGTGGTGCTGCTGGGGTTGCTCCATTACTTCCTCAGCCAATTGGTCCCGGCCCAATTACTCCTCACGCAGTAGTTGCTAAGGATGGCAGCGGCAAATTTATAACCGTCACTGATGCAGTCAGAGCGTACCCACCAAACCACCAAGGCAGATACATTATCTATGTCAAGGCCGGCATTTATAACGAACAAGTCCTTATCGATAAGAAACAACCAAACGTGTTTATGTATGGTGATGGCGCAGGAAAATCTATCATCACTTGTGACAAAAATGTAAAAATAGGGAAATACACCACCTCCAAAAGTGCTACAGTCGGTAAGTACATATATATATACATACTCCCATTGGAAATTAAAACCATGCATGCATGCATGCATTTAACGAATTAAAGAGTTTAAGTTGTATATATTATATTGCAGCTGTTGAGAGCGAGGGGTTCATAGCGAGAGGAATTACCTTCCGCAACACAGCGGGTCCAGCAGGGGAACAAGCGGTGGCACTTAGAATCAACGGAGATAGGGCGGCGGTATTCGACTGCAGCATGGAAGGATTTCAAGACACCCTGTACTATCAATCCCATCGCCAGTTCTACCGCAACTGTGTCATCTCTGGTACAGTGGATTTCATATTTGGAATGGGGTCAGCTGTGATCCAGAACAGTGAGATCATTGTGAAGAAGTGTGGGCTGAAACAGCAGAACACAATCACAGCTGACGGAAGGGAATTGCCGAGTGAAATCACTGGATTGGTATTGCAAAACTGCAGGATAGTACCAGACAAAGAACTCTTCCCAGTGAGGTTCACGGTAGAATCTTACTTGACCCGCCCATGGAAGCAATTATCCACCAATGTGTTCATAGAAAACGAGATTGGTGATTTCATTAGGCCAGAAGGATATATGAAATGGGGCAAAGAGCCATTCCATGAAACATGTTTAGTCTATGAATTTGCAAACAGAGGACCTGGTGCTGCTACTAACCTTAGGAACAAACTTTTCAAGAATTTCAAGGTCCTTAGCCCACAAGAAGCAACTAAATACACTGTTGGGGCTTGGCTTAGAGGTAATGAGTGGTTGCCTGGAACTAATGCACCTTTCTACCTTGGTCTTGGTGGCAAATAATTTTACCATTTTCCTACTTCTCAACCCTATACCTATTTATGCATATTATATTGCATGGGGATTCATTTTTGTTGGAGAAGAATCATACGTGTAAGTAATTAGGAATAACATATACTATATGACAACATATTTCATTTTTGTGAATGTAATAAACACATTAATTTCAATGTTACTATTTGATGTTCCCAGACCCCACTCTGTAGGATTATACGATGTAGTTGTAGTTGTTGTTGTTGTTACTATTTAATGTTCATTAATTGTCCTTCTAGATATTCAGAATAATTTTTCTTCTTACTGTTGCTGATTTCCTCTGCTTAATCCTTTCTTCATCGTGTCAAAAGCCATTGACTTTCACCAAAATAACAACTAGTAATTAATTACTTATATTTGTCACTGATTGAGAATCTGAGATGAGGACCAAAAGAAAGGTGGAATAATACACAGGAAAAAAGAAGAAAAATTAGAATAAAAACTGAGTTAGCAGAGAGAAAGGACTAAAACTAAAGTTTTGTATGATGTGAGTATAAATTGAAAAAGTAACACGGGAGTTAACTTGAAAGAACAAACAAACAATTATATGGAATACATATCTACAACGGCAACTTAAATATTCGGGATAATATGCTGGTAAATAGGGATGGCAGGCGGGACGGATGCTAGGCGGGGTTTCTTTAGTACATGACAGGGCGGATTGAAAGCATTTTAATTTTTTAAAAGCGAGGCAGGGCGGGTTTGATGCGGGTTGAATGCGGGTTCAACTGCTACTTTACATTTTTTTCAGCTAGCAATATTATTTTAGCTTTCTATCCAAAGAAAATATTCTTATTTTGCATCTTGTAAGTATATATATTTTAATATTTTTGGTATTAAAAATAATATAATGGTTACTATTCAACAATGTTCATATCGAGAAACATTGTTACTAACTGTTAGAAGGGATCGGATAGTTTGTATTTCTAAAATCTGTTTTGTTCCAGCTCTATCTTAATTTTGTCTTATATAATTATGTCCTCTTAAGATAATCAATTGACTGTGGTTTATGGGTTCAGAAATAGTAGAACTGCTCCATTCCCTTTAATCCTCATGTACCTATTTGCAAGTTTTTTTCTCTCCACTAATTAAAGATTCCTAATTGAGGAAGAACGAACTGAAAAAACAAAATATTATGCGTATAGCAACTGTCTAATTAGCTGATAGAATCTTGTTTCTCTTATTTCATGGACAATGTACAATTTCACTGAGGACAAAACAAAAACATAAGTGCTTGAATAATATTAAACTCATCACTTAGAAATAATAATAAAATGTCAAACTAATTTGTCAGAAAATATAAAAAACAAAAAAGAAAAATAATAGGAGAAAATTTAAGCGGGGAGGGTTGTAAATAGAAAAAATAACTATGGGGGCGGGGCGGATTGAAATTCTTGCGGGTTAAGCAAAATCCACTTCACACCGCCCCGCCCCACTACCGTCCCTATTGGTAAACAGCAAGACTTTGTATTCAACATGTACAAAGTAAAATCAAAGTATTACCAAGTGATATTTTATACTTCAAATGCCACACAAGAGGGGCGGAATTATTTGTGTGGTATCTAATTTACGCGTGCACAGATTATAGAAAGACTTGGTTCTTCTATATGTTTCTTATACTACGATTGAGAAAATAATAAATGCGGAAAGTAAAGAACACAAGTATTTTATCGGGAAAACACCCAGCTCAAAAGGTGAAAAATACGACCTACTGCTCAGTAGGATTTTCCTCAATACTTCACTATATCACTGAGCCAAAACAACATTTATATAATTCTTTGTAAACGCAAGGATTACCTCTAATCCGTTGTGGCAACCAGCCTCTAACTGTTGCGACAACTTCAAGTTAACTCTTACTTGAATACTCAGAGTACCTAATATAATTATTTCTAGATAAAGCTAAAAGGTACAATTTGAAAATACCTACTATAATGAAACTAGAATAAAAGACAAACACTTGGAACTGGTTCTTCTATCTGGTTCATGTAGGTTCGCACACTTGAATCACACAAAAATTGCTTGCAAAATGCCTTGCTATTTTGCTCACAACTCATGTTTAACTTCAGCTTTTGTGCGTGCCTATAAAGTGAGAACATTATGTAATTTATAGAGTTAGTAAAATATGAAATAACTAGAGTTCCAACGCTATACTCTTCCTTGGTGGAAATGTTCTAGTTATCTTCAATTTCTAACCCTTCTCATATTTTGGATAATGTTCTCTTCGAATAAAGAGTTTCTCCTTATCACTTATGCAACCTTTTCGATCAGGAGATATCAGTTATAACAACTTAGGCTTATCTCATTCACGTGCATCCCTTATGTTTGAATCTGCACGTGTTTGTGTGTACTGTGTACGGACCTGGTTCATGCTTGAGTTCCTTTGTCAATATTAAAACAAACTTCATTTGGGCCAGATAATTCCCCTTTTTTAATGATGACAAACTTTGTGCTCTTCATAAGCAGATGCACTATTTCAACTTAGCTTAACATCAATACAGTGTTAGAATACTTTCAATTTTAAAGTCACAAATCATGAAGGACCAGATTCATTAGGTTAAAAACTTCACAATCCAAAGTAAAATAACAACCTAATTTCCTCATTTTGGCATAAAAGTTACTTAATTATATTAGATAACCATATTTTAATAGAAATTATTCATGGCCACTAGGGCTACTTCAAATGAAAACATGGAATCAAGCAGCATCTATCAATCTAATGATATTAACCTACCAAATTAGGAATATGTGTTAGGAATGTATACATCATAGTTCGGACGCTTTTGGCTGATCTATCTAAGAAGCATCAACAAACAGTTATAGCACAAAAACAATTGATTATCATTGATACGAGTCATCCACAAAGCATAAAGAAAAAGAAAAATATTGGATCATGAGCAAAAGAAAAAAATCCCCATCCAAGTCATTGGTTGGTCTAACTAGGCTAGGATGTCTTACGGCTGGGAATGACCAGGTTCTTGGTTCTTGGCTTGAAGCAGTTTCAACATATCCTGAGGAATGATATCATTCTTATCCTTCTCCTTTGCAAGCTCAGCTTTGAGAACATCTCCTTCAGTTTCTACTCCTACCAACCTCTTCTTTAGTATTTCAATTTCAGCATCCATAGCCCCACTTTCTTGCACCAAGACTCGCACTTTGTTGTTCACAGGTACCATTTTGGATGAACCAGGGTCTTTGGGGGTGGTGTGAACTTCATAGTCTCAAACAGTTAGAGTGTTTGCCCCAAAATGATCATTGCTTTTACCAAATTTTCATTTCTTGATGGGTACCTTGAAGTGTGTAACTACAACCGTGAGAATAAAATCTTAGGGTATGATATGAGTTTTGTTGCCAGTCGAAAACCTATCAAGAAGTTGAATAATAAATTCAGGCCAATTGATTTGCCTTCCACTGTCCAGACATTCCATAAGGATCAGGTCCATGAATGTGGCAATGTGCCTCCTTTCCTGCCTTGGCAGCACAACTTTGTTAACAAATTCGAACAACACTTATGGGGTGGCTTCATCTCACTTTGTATATGGTGAGCTGAAGTTTTCATCATTGCCACCAAACTTCCTTGTAATGGCAAGGGAGGTAGGGAGGTTCTCTAGACTTGGCCATTTGAGCTTCTTGTAATCATTGTACCTTCCAAAAGGTACACCTAAGATCTCTCTTGTCATGATGCTACGCTCTCGCCCTCCTTCCATCCGCGAAGCTGAGGCGGGAGAAAAAGCGTAATTCCTCGTTGTCATAGATTACCTTTCTATCTTCCTCCCCCGTGATCCAAACCAGTGGGCCGCGACGGGCATCCGGTACATTACTCAACTGAGTACCAACATAATGTATCTTTTCATATAATACCATCATAGATAAGTGAGCCGGAAGGCTGCCATGAGATTTGTAGAATACAACTTGTGATACCAACTTATATATAAGACATACGGGTCTATAAGTCTAAAATGACCACTCGTACAATGAACATAGGCCGACAAGGTCATACAATCTTTTACATACATCACACCTATCTACAAGCCTCTATGAATACATAATTTTTACAAAGGTTGGGATAGAGTCCCACCATACCAAACAATACACATCTAAATCATACTAACCAAACAAGCAACTCCGAAGTAAATGGAGCGCACCAACATCTTTCGTTGAGCTGATAGCCTACTTAGAGCGCTCTCAGCCTATCTATTGAGACATGTGGACATAAAATGCAGTGTCCCAAGGCAAAAGGGATGTCTGTACAAAAAATGTAACGAGTATGTAAGGAATGAAAATCAGGAAACAATAGACATGAGAGACACATGGAGTAAAAGACTCGACTTGTACATCTGCATAGCTCTGTGAATCATTTCATTTTTATAATGTCATGCATATGTGTATATATGTCATACCATGTATGGGTATATGTGTTCATAACATCATCAAGTCTTTGAGGGCATCCCATCATATGATCTCGGCCACTACGGACAAATTATTAACGTATATCAGTTGATCTGGTGGTGGTCCGTATATATCGTCGTAACCTCTTCCCATATCCCATATATATAGCAATGTGACTGATGAGTCATTTAAATCAACATTCTTGGGCTGCCATGTTTGGGATGGTTTGTTAATACTTATCAAAGGCATTAATTATTCAATAACTTATTGTTTAACTAATTAATCTCTCTTTGATCAATAATTAATCAATTACTCACATAATTAAGAATTATCTTAAATTATTTAAAATACTACTCACTTTAACACACCTTATACACCTTACTATCATGGTCATATGGTACCTTTTATGGTACTAGGACATAAATACCAGGTATTATAGCTCGTACCATATTTTATCCCAAATTGAAAAACTTCGACGAAACTCGTTTTCTTCGATTTGCTTGCCCTCTCACATTCTTTTAGCATCCTCGTCTGAAGGTTAATTGGCTCGCCCGACTCATTAGGTGGTTGGCTGCGTATGAATTCCTCGACTCCAGCTGTGAAGAGACCCTATAAGAAAAATTATATTGAATTAGTAATTCAAAATTATATAAAGTAAATCAAAATACTTAATGAAAAGTGAAAACTTACATGTACAATCGAGGCTCGGCCCTCGACCCACCTTTCTTGATCCTTCTCTTTCTTCTTCTTTACAATATGAGTCTCCTTGAATAGCTCATCTTGGTTCGTCGGACACCCCAACTTCTTTTCCTGAAAACTCATAAGTTTTAGTTAATAAACAGAATAGATATACTATGAAAATTATAATAAATTAAGCAATTACGTATCATTCTTGTTTTTATTGTCCCTAAGCTGATCGCACCTCCAATGTGCAAGGATCTTCCTTTCTCATATGCACGAACTTTCTTTCCTTTTTCGCTCTTCTCTAAGAATTTTGCGGTAAGCCATTGCCTTTGAAAATCTTCCCATAAATTCTGAAGCAACCAGTCAGGCTTCTAGTTCAACTTTCTAGCTTTGGAGAAATAATGCGACAACCGCTTGCGAGCTTTGAGATGAAAATTTGTAGCCACTTCTGTGCTATAGCGGTGTTCCTATATGCACTTGCTCTGTATTTCAAAGGTTAAGTCTTATATGGAAATATCATAAATATAAATAATTATACTGCTTAAAAGAACATTTATACCTTAAATTGATTGAAAAATTTGCTCCTTCAGCGAGAATGGGAATTCACTCCAAGTTGCATAAGGGCCATCATAAAGCTTTCTAGTGGCTTTGATGATTATCCTCGTAGTAATATTACTAGGGATGAACCTGCAATTTAATAAAAAATACATTAATATCTTAGTAAAACTGTACAAAATAATAAACGTAAAAATAACAAATAACTCTTACACATCACCCTCAGGGACTATGATGATCCTGCCATATTGATCATAATGCACCTCCTCGTCATCATCAGCATCACCATCCAAAGCATGTATATCAGAGGTTGTGTGGAAGGTGTAGGAGGGCAGAGCTAGTATCTCGCAGGTTAAGGCCTAAAATAAATGGAGTCTCAAATGAAGATGGTAGCGAGCCCTATGACTGCGACATAGCTGTATTGACCGCAAGTGGATGTGATACTGATAGTTGTGACTCGGGTGGCTGTGATCCATGTGGATGTGACATGGATCGATGCGATGCAGATGGTTGCGATCCACTTGGTCATGCGGCAACTGGACTGTATGTCAAACGAGTCCTATGGCCCTGTGACGAAAGACCTGGTGTCTGCACGAATGTGTAGGATTGGTGATGTTGTGGCAGCTCAGAATAGCCCTAGGGTGGAGGCAAAGACATAAGCATGGGCATAGGTATCTCTGAAGAGGGTAGAAAAGATTGAGTATTATCTTCTACCCTCCTCTTTGGTTTTCGTTCCTTTTCTCGACCCCGAAAGCCAGTAGGATCATTGTTACCTCGACCATTGCCTGTCATCTGCATAATATAATACATATTTAGATGGAAATATATAAAGAAACTAGCTATAAACGAGTGTTATTAAAGAAACCAACCTTTTAAAGCTCATCGACGTAGTGTTTCCCGTCCGAGAATTCTTCTTCCTCACTAGTTTTAGCTTAATAAGTTGATTCTTCTTTCTCGTTTTCTATAATTCTTACTTCATATATATCAACTTCTTCCAATATGTGTTTAGGATGTTCCAAATTATTTTCTAAAACTTCGTCAACTATTTGGTAAACACTGGAGATATTGTTTTGATATGCAACATCTAACACAGTCTCGAATTCCACCCTACCTACAGGTTTAGTTTTTATTACAACCCACCAATCGGATTTATTCCGCCGCAATGGATAAGGAGCATAATACACTTGCCTATATTATGTGCAATTATGATTAGTATAGTGTATTATATATACTAAGTGCATAGTATACAAGGTATATTCGATATATATATATACACGAAGTGTATAGTGTAGTGTATTATATATACTAAGTGTATAGTATGTATATGTAGATATAGTATAGTATATTATATATACTAAGTGTATAGTATAGTGTATTATATAATCACTGTATTGTATAGTGTATTATATATACTTAGTGCATAGTATACAAGGTATATTCGATATATATAGTATAATATATATACATCTGAGTAGGTTATAAGTCGGTGAATTACAAGTGTCAATACCTAAAAAAAACTAGCCGTATGTTTATGAGCGCTTCATGTTCTTATATGTAAATTCGCTTTTTCCTTTTTTAATTCTTTTATTCTTGTCTAACCAAAGCGAAATAGGTGTCCTTTTCCTTTCCTCTTTGCATGTGATCGGTCACCCTCCTAGCTTTTCCATCCAAGCATTAATGCTTTTGTTCTCTTTTCTCCTAACCCTACATATATAATACGTGACAAATGTTGTAATATGGTTGTGCACACAATCAGAAAATGTTGAGCAAAGCCGTTGGCCTGAAGAATGAGGCAAATTATCCGTAATATAATTCAAATGATGGCTGGCTGCTAAGCTCACTCTGGCCTCACGGGGGCGAGCTCCTACGGTTATCATGGATAAAACTATCACCCTTTTAAAATTCAAATAAAAAGGGGCACCTTGTTATTATGAAAATGTCAGCCTTTGTCTTTCGCACTCCATAGCTCTAGCTCTGAGACAGGGTCTTGGTTATTAATTTCAACTGCTTGAACTGGAGCCCTGCCCGTTGGTCTCCAAATAAGTTTTTTTTATAATAGTCAAAAGCATCTTAATACCGCAAATAAGTTGCCATAAAGAGCTTAAATGAGATATCACTGGCCTGCTTTTCCTAGTATTATTATTATCATTAAGAACAGGCGCAGTAGCTCTCTTTTTATCTACTGAACTTTGGCAACTGAGTGTCAAATGCCTCTTTGGTCCGTTCATATAAGAAGCCTAAAAAGAGAATATATGGTTAGACCTCTCTTCACCCACATCCACTCTTTTCCCGCTATAACAAGGTATTTAGGGATTTCACCTAGAGATGGACCATTTCTTGATCCACATTAAGACAAGTAATAAGAAAATCAAAATAGAACAACAGTGGTAAAGGAAATTCATATCATTATTCATGAAGAAAAGACCATTATTCGTAATACAAATAATAAGCATACAGTAGTATTAGCACACAGAGGCAGATCTATGTGTAATATTGAGGGATAACCGAACCCCGTAAACTTCGGCAGAAATCTTGTATATGTATATGTGTGAATCTTGAAAATGGTTAAGTTAAACCACTTGGCACCCTAAACACTAAAAGCCTTTAGGGGGCACTGGTTGAGTAGAATACCCCCCCCCCCCCCCTTGCGTTATAATCATCTGTCCGCCTCAGTGCACATTTGCTGATCTCTAGGCTTTCATTTGGATACTGGCCATTCTTCATCTCTTTTTCCCATCATATTTAAGAATTACATTTGAAGCCAAATGAAAATGCAATAGTGTGTGATACCACTATCATATGCTCATTCGGTAACAACTTCGGCAGACAAGAACAGAATTTGCTCATGATTTAATGCTCCTGGAAGGAAACTGGAGTAAACGCATGGAAACCATGACACAGTCTAAGTGCTTGGGACAATAAATTCCCATTGCTCATCCACCTCATCGTTTCTAGAAGGGTGGATATGAGCATATTATATATACACTAGTTTAAGATATTGATTGCACATTTATAGCTCCATTATTCCATTCAAAATGGTAGCCTGAACATGTTTAGTTCAGTAGAGAAATATCATGAAATGCATTGGTTTGCCTTACTTTTACCTGTCAGGCCAAGGGCATTTCTCTGACAGTAACCTTTGGTTTCATAAGCATTTGTATACAAGCATTTGATACTACAAAGACAACAAACAAAGTTTTTTCAGCATCAAAGGAGTATCTGCTTTACGTTGAAGGGCATGTAAGAATGACAGTACTGAAGGATTTTGAGCATGAATAAGCTAACTAATTTCAATGAGAGCAGAAAGATCAAACCTGTGACTATTTGAAGTTCCATTAGCACTTACTATTGTCTTCTACCGTCTTCATCAGTAGCTTTCCATGCAAAATTCTGAACCTACCACGAGCATTTGAAAACATGATAATCACACACTCCGTTCCGTCATGGGTTTGTGATGGTAATACAGCATAGCCTTGACAAAAAATTAAATAACCAAAATGTGCAATAGGAAGACGTTAAGACAATCTCTCATAGTAGCCCGCCACTTTCCTGAAGTAGTTTAGGATAGAAATTACGATCAAAGATAAGTAGATTAACTGCAGCACTCCAGCCAAATTGGCGTACCGCCATAAATTATAGGTACCAAAGGGGACCATGGCCAAAGAACTAACATAATCTATGATATGCTTTGGGTTTGTTCCTTTTCTGGCGCTCATACAAGCTGCATGCTCTTTTTAACAATACACATTTCCGAAAGAACGTATACTTATACACATAAACACATGTCTGTGCATCCAAGCTCGAAAAGCAACCACAGAAAGTGCAGGGGGTTCCAGGTTTATTTCGAAGGTTACTGTGCTGTAATTTTCATTCCACTAGAAGTCAATGCTATATTTAGGCGAAGTGAACACCCAGAAGTCCGCGAAAATAAAGAAAAAACAAAATTCTTTTTTCTTCTCAGTCAGGGAAATAAAGCTGACAGGACTTGCCCCGTCAGATCAGATCTAGTATAGAAAGATAAAGTTTGGACATCAAGAATGATGAGACCTTGCCCCACTATCTGATTTTGCTTTGGCTACAGTTACAATGTTAAATAAAATGGTATCATTATTACGGTTTTACGAGGTGAGTAAAACATCAAAGTCGCTCAGAGTCCATTCTGCCACTTCATCTTTGTTGCTAACAAAAATTTCAGTCCCTACATCCAGAGATGTCCATATTCTTCTAGCAGGAGGTGTACCTGGATCCTGCGGCCAAAAAGAGCAAGGACTGAATCATACAGGTTGGTCTGGCCACTTGTTATTTAATCTTGAGCATTAAATGCCTCGTGCATTTCTGTCTGATTTTAACATGGTTTTTGCACCGTATTTTGAGAAAAAAGTTAACAATCCCACTTACCTGATAGAAGTAAAGTCTGCTGGAAAGGCCACCAACGTCAAGCTCCCATGTTCTTCCATCCCCAACCCAGCCGTCTCCTTGTTTGGTTGGATAGCCATAGTCTGCCCATATTGGATGAGGCAGCAACTGAACTAGCTCCTGTGCTTGGGGATTACTGTAAGGATCACATGTGCTATATGGCTTTTCCAAGTGCTCGGCATTCCCAGGAGCACAATAATAGTGATAAGCTGAGTAAGGGAAGTGAGAGGTGTCATTCCTGTAGATTTTAGTATTGTTCGGTGTGATGTGAAAAGGTGGGCAGTTGCCAATATTTGTGGGGCTGCACCAAGCTGGAGTTTCTGGATTAATGATCATCTCGCTGTATCTGGTAATATCAGTGAGCACATCTCCATCACATGGAGCACCATTGTTCTTCCAGCAGCTGCCAATATCTATCAAGTAAAACTGGCTCTTTGGTCCTCCCCCTCGCTTCACATCCAAGGTCAATTTGACCTTAAAATTAGGTGACTCTGGGAGCTGAAATAACAATAATTGTGCTGTTATCAGGAATAACATTGAAAAACCATGAAATTCTTCAAACAGTAGAAGAAAATAAAATATCTTCGTATTTCATTTGTAACACTTGGTTTAGAAAGATTCTTAATAATCTTGCCACTGGATTTCCTCAATAGCCATATGTATATCAATAGTATTCTCAATTCTTTGCTAATACTACCAGACAGACCATTTATATAACGAATTCATGTCAGGCCCAACACTCCCCATGCTCTCTACAGCCTACTCATCTCTTTATGGTAAACCCACCCCCTTAATCCTAATAAAGTATTAGCTTAAGGTCGCCAAGTTCCATCGTACTAACTTCAAAACTGACAGCAAAAAATGCAACCCCAGTAATGGCGTTAATTTTTAAATCTACCCATCAGAGGCCTGGTGACCAACCAGGGAGGTTCACAATTAAATCACCTGCAGTTGTGCTCGGAATTTTAGTGGTAGAGTAAGACATATAACCAAATGATCATGGTGTCAACAGCCATTCAGGGCAGGCCTATTTGCTCCAATGTGAACAGCCTCTTGAAATGGATTTTCTCTCTTTTGATTTCTTATTTCCTCTTTCACGTAGGCGGATTGACATTAAGTTGATGAAGAATCAAGTTTACCCCTAATTGTAAGTAGATTTTTAATGTCAGGCATCAAACGTTCCCTGATGCACAAAAAAAAGAGTCTTCCTGCAGAGCTTCATGCTCTATTGTTTAACAATAATGCTAGTAAAGGCAAACATAACTTGGAACCAATAGATATTTATAAGGCCTTTTTTTATTTATCAATTTTCACAATCAAAGTGGTAAAGTTATCAAAGCAAGCAACCCCTAATCAGTTTTTTGATTAATTTGAATGGAGGGAATAAAAACATATTCCAAGGACAAGAACAGTGAGCTTACAGTTTTTAACATTCCTCTGGTATCATAGTGGTAGCCTCCAGAGAACCCTTTGGTCGCGTCCGCCCTAAGATACAACATCAGCCATGGATACAACTTGGAGGTTCTGAGTTTGTGCTTAAATACCCAACCCCCTGTGCCAACTTTCTTTTCCCAGAGCACCTCAAAGAAGGAACTACTACCATCTGCTGTAGAACCCAAATCATAGGTACCATTAAAACCTCCACGCATAATATCATCGGCTAATAATGAAGTGGGCTGGTGATACAAGATAGGTTGATTCATACATCCTTTCCCAAAACAAGGAAATCTTCCAGGATTAAAAGGAGGCACTTTTTTCCCATTTTCCGGGCAAAGACCAGATTTTGTGTCATAATTTCCGTTCTTCAACATTATCATCCAAAATTGCCATGGCCTCGGCGTGTCATCAACTTCACACAATGAACCAAGATAGAGTTCCTTTTCAACAGCATATAAGTCCGGATTATTCATAGCCTTAGGACTCAAACCAGGGAATGTCTTGCCAACTCCTAGCTTATTATCCGACTCGGTTACCTTGTGACTCAGAGAACTGTCTGCACATCACACAATCATTGCAAAACATAACAAAAATAGATCAGATTATAGGGTCAGGGTCTACAAAAATACAACCTTAATAGCTTAGATAATCAAATCCAATACTCCCTATATCCCAATTTATGTCACTTCCTTTTTTAGTATGTCCTATATTTAGAAATAGTATAACTTTAAACTTCACATTATATGATTTATAGTCACACAGATATGTTTCAAAAGTTATTTAGTACTCAATGCCTATTACACAAGGAGTTTTTTACTTGCAAAAAACAAAAAACAAAAAAAGGGTTAAATTGAATTACCAGAAAGATGAAAGCAATCAGCAGCTCTAGGGCTACCCATTCCAGGAGCTTCTTGACCAACTTCATTACAAAAATTCCAAGCTTCTAAAGCAATCCTTAAGGAATCTCTTTTCATTCCTGGATCTCCAACAGCTGAGGAATGACCACTCTCTACTCCTTTACAAATTACAAACACTAGCCAAATAGTCGTTAATAACAATGGTGAGAAATTCGCCATGGCGGCAGCCTGTACTTGCATTGCATGTACAAGGAAAGTAGCTGGACTATTTATGGCTACTGTTTTCTCCAACTGTTTCGGTATTTATGCTTTATTGAAAAAGAGATAGAGAGAGCGCGCGGGATCCAAATTAAAGGAAAAGAAACGCGTTTTAATGGCTTTTTGCGTTTGGCAGCTGAAAGTGATGGTGACTGGAATGGCAATAGGGTCGGTAATTACTTTTGGCGCTTGTTTGGCTCTACTTTCCAGTTTTACTTATTCTATTTTAAAAAGCTTTTTCGTAAATAAGAAAATTGTATTTTCGTTAAGTGATATATTTAAAAAAGTACTTCTGGATAGTGGCAATTTATATTTCTCCATTAGTTTTATAAAAGAATTTTACATTAGCTATCAAAAAAAAAAAAAAATTTACATTTGGCATTTTTTTTTCTAAAAGTGCTTTGGGAATTAGTTTCATTTAGATAAATAAATGATTTGGAATATTTGTTATCAATGACTTTAATTGAATTTTCTAATTTTATTTAATTGAAATGTACAAAAATAAAATTATATGATAGAGAGGGAGCATGTGTTATCAGATTTTGGTCCTAAACGTGTCGTCGACAATGCATCATGATATGTGTTTTCTGTTTTATTGGGTATGGAAAAATTCTTGGCATGGAGCGCTTCCCCTGAATGGGGTCCTGCACGGCGCAAATTTGGATACAATCGGGCTCCAATGTGGGTATCGGACACCAGGTAAGAAACAAAAAAAAATGTATTTTTTACCACATAATTGGGAGGTAAATATATATTTATTTAATGATATTCTTGTTATTCTGACAAAATTTAAAACAACTTTTCTTACGAAAAGCTAGTTTATACGAATTCTTTCAAAAAAAAAAAAAAAACTACAACTCAAAGGCACTCATTTTTTACCCAGAAGCTTGGCCAATAAAAAATGTAATTCTCCAAGATCAACACAACAAATACAAACATTCCTAGATTCCTAAAAATTTGGCAAAAAAAAAAAAATCACATGTGTTTGGTTTATGTGCTAGTTATGTCAATATTATAATAGAATTCATGTACGCAATGAATAAATAATGTACGTATTATTATACGATAAATAGTAATGGTGAAAAATAATACATAAAATTATGAAAACTAAATATTTTTTCTATACGATAAATTATTAATACTAAAATAATGATTATAAAGTTTTTGTAATGTGGGTCTAACTAATTAAGGATTATAAGTAAGTGTTTGGTTGATATAAATGATTTGCAGTTCCTATCAAAGAGGATTATTTTTGGAAAGAACACATATTAGGAAGATGGGAACGGGGCAATCCAAAGGTGGCATAATAAGAAAATATAGCGTAATAACTTACTCTCGGCAGGGATATTTTGAAGCAATTATAGATCCTGAAAGATGATTTTGAGTGGTCGTGAATAAAGATCATTTTCAATGCTTTATTTATTTATAGCCAATTTATCATGAAAAGTAAAAAGAAATAAAGCATATTTTGTGAACATCTTAAAATGTTTATTGTATCATCATGAATATACAAACCATGATTATTTGTTATTGTTAAATACCAACACTTGGTGCAAATAAGTACAGAAATTAATTCCACTGATTCCGGTAGGCGGTAAATGACTTTGTTTCCAGTAGCTACCAAATAAGTTAGAGCTTCAACAACTTATGGAACTTTGCTCTATGGACAAACTATTCTACTCGTGAATCTTGCATTCCCATCTTGTCATCTGACCAAAGTGGAACCTGTACAGTAGTTACTACAAACCGACAGAGCTGAAGAAACTTAGGAATATCATCGTCCATGAGCTAACACATGCATATGTGTTTATAGTTCGGTTTGGGTTGATTTTTCCCTAAAAAGAAACCAAACCAATTAAGTTAATTTTTTTAAATATTATAACTAAATCAAATGAATTAAGACAGTTCAATTTTTGTTGGCTTTTCTATTTTTTCTGTTATTTATCGATTTTTTTCTTAAATATGAGATACACAATATCAAATACATATTCCGACGACTGTATTTTCAAGGTAACGCTATCAAATCAATTGTTCTTTGAGAAATCTATCATTTACCGAGATATATTGATGATAATTGAAGTAAATAGTAATGAATAATTTAAGTACTCAATTAAAAATTTATTATTTTTATCATGAAATAAATTCGTGTACTTAGCAAAAGAAAACTACCAATCAAACTAGAATATAAAGGCAAAGAATTAGATTATTATAATAGCAAAGAACTAGACTAAAAATACAAATGACTAATATGTATAATAAAAATTTAGAAACTTTATATAAAAATACATATATATATATATATATATATATATATATAGGTGTAATAATAAATTTAAGTAACTACTCTCCGTTTGGTTCATGTTTTCGGTTATTTTTTTATTAAAATCAAAATCAAATCAAATATAATCGATTTTTAAAATTCAAAACTAAAACCAAACCAAACCTAAAAAATATCGATTCTTTTGGTCGGTTTCATTTAGTTTTCGGTTTAGTTCGTTTTTCGGGTTTTAATAAACACCCCTATATATCATCATTCACTCATCACACAAGACAATCTTAGATATTTTTAACGCAAAAATCATCATACTCATTAACGATAAAGTCGCCAAGATCATCATCACAGACCACGACGGAGAAAGAAAAATAAATATAGAAACTAAAAAAATTCAACCTCTAATATATATATATATATATATATATATATATATATATATATATATATATATATATAACTGGATAGGTAGATTAAATGAAGAGAAACTACCCTCTATAGCCCCTCAAAATTTTAATAGCCCATGTTTTGACCCACTTTCAAAAAATGGCTATTCGGCCCAAACATATTGCATATACTAGCCGAACAGAAACAGTATAACAATATAATTGCTTGTAGCTAAGTGGGTAGAGCGCCTGATTCCTAAGCAGATGGTCGCAGGTTTGACCCCTACCTAGTGCAATGGAGAAATTTTTTTTGCAGTGTATAAATATTGTATCCTAAGTTCGATAGTGTATCATTGGTGTATATTGAGTCTATCTCAACTGTGCTTGTGTATCTAAAGTGTATATATTTGTGTATCCCAAATATAACTTGTATCGTGAATGTATAATCTGTCTAAAAAATATATAAAAATTGTGTATAATGTGTATTTTCTAATATTTTGGAGTGTATCATGTATTTTTGTATAGTGACAGTTTTTTTTGTATATATTTTGTATAGTAACATCTATTATGTATATTTTTTGTATAGTGACAATCTATTTTGTATATTTTTTGTATAGTTACATCTATTTTGTATATATTTTGTATAGTTACATCTATTTTATATATTTGTTGTATAGTGACAATCTATTTTGTATAGTTTTTGTATAATACCAATTTATATTGTAGATATTTCAACTTTTTGTATATCTATTGTATAAAAATTTTATACATGATTGCGGTGAGAATGAAGAACTTTTTAGTCAATTTAACATGAGTACTTCATTTGGATATTCATTTTTGTAAAAAGAAGAGACATCTCAACTTATAAGCTCAAAACCGAAAATTCAAAATATTCAAATAACCGATTAATGTGAAATCGAACTTAAAAATCTGATCCAATCCGAGCTTATTTGGATTGTCATTTCGTGTGTCCGAAAAGTGAAAATCCAAATAGAAATTTCATATGCGGCAATCCGAACGCCCACCCTACTTTATCCACTATTTTGTAGGGGAAAGTTGGTTTTCTTAAACTAATTTTAGCATAGAGTTGGAATACCAGTAATTGTTTCTATTATTTTTTCTTATTAAAAACAGGAGGCAAGTATGTAACGTGGTATGTAATATTTGAGCCTGAGATTACCTTCATAAAATGGAAGCAGAGGATGAGTGCTTGATTCTTGCCAGTGAAATGGCGGGTGAGATGGATAGTGAGTGTCTTCGAGAGGAAGATCCGGATGAGGACCATAGCTTCAGTCCTTTGGTGGAAGTTGATCGCATATGAGCTATATATACATTAACAATAGCACTGCTTACTCGTGCTAACCTTTTAATTAGTTTTAGGCTATAAAATGCATACTACAATTTTGTGGCTAGGGGTTGATATTAGTTTCCACCGACCGGCTATAAGTGAAGTTTGCTCTATATAATATTATTTTTAACGAAGAGGGTTCGACTAAACCCCTCTTCCCCCACCTAACTCTGCCCTAACCGCTTCATGGGTAGAGCCGGAGCTAATGTAGAGAATATCGTTCTGCGATATCAATAACTTTGATCCAATATATATAATCATATATAATTCATACTAGATGATGCACTCGAATCATAAATTTGAAATTTTCATTATCGTCGTTATCGCTAGGTGACTCACGTAGGCTTGGGCCCAATCTTATTGCCATTTCTACATATGGCTATTTGTGTTGCTTCCACTACGATTGTAGTTTTCTCTACCACAGAGAGCTCCATCGTCTTTCTTTTATTTTTATTTTATTACTTACAATTCGATCGCGACTAATTTTTTGATGCCAAATGATAACAATGAAAAATTTTAATTTAAGATCTGACGGCTTTAAACTAAAATTTTCCTGAGCTTAAGAAATTTTAAATTGGTTATAACTTAATTATCATTTACTGATAATTGAATATATCATTTTATATTTTTATTTAGTAATTTTTTTTAATGTTTATGCATAGTGTATACGGTAAAAATCGGAGCTACCCAATTTCGTTCTTTGATGGAAAATACGATACCACGTCGAGGAGCCAATACGCCGAGCTCAGGATCGAGGTTCCTTTCCAATGACGGGGTCGAGGACGAAATCATTTGCCGCGGCCGGAAGAAGACATACCTCGAGATAATGCCGCTATGGTTCAGTAACAGAAAGAGTTAGATACCCACACGGCCCGAAGATCACGGCGTAAATTGCGGAATGAATTGATCATTGGCGGTTAGATAGCTGTCAATTATGGTTTCTTACTATAATTAGAAGCCTACCTTATTTAGGCTCTCCTATTTATAAAGGGGAACTCATTTCATTTGTAAGACATGTTTTGACTGATAATATAATATTTACACCTCATTCTCTAGCTATTTCACTGTTCATCGGAGTTGCTTTCTAACTTGCTATTCTTACAATCCCATCTCGAGGCCATCATAGCTCGAGATCAAGATTTGTTTTGCACACTCGTTTGGCTTATCTTATTCTTCAATTTACACATTCAATTCCTGTTTATCAAATGGTATTAGATTAAGTCACATATCCTTAAAACCACAATATAAGTTTAATTGTTACCCGAATTTTAGGGTAAATATTTTGGCGCTCACCGTGGGGCTAAGGATAATAGTGGTTGTTTTAGTGCTGATTCTGATAATACACGTTATTTTCACACTTGTTCTTGTCAAGAATTTTTGTTCTCAGATTAAAACATGTCAAACTCACAAAGCGTACCCGTATATGGTGATGATGGTCTTGGATTTCACTGGAAAAACGATAACGTAAATGCTCCATGAGATGGGGTGCCACCGGCTAATCTCGGGGGAGTACTAGTCGAAGATCTAGCCGATATCAGTTCGCACATTGCTTTGAATGCGAATTTAGGCGCAAATCCCGAAAGGAGTATATGCAGGGAAGGCTAATCTTGTGGTCAGGTACACTGGGCAGAGGAGACGGAGGAGTTAGTCTCTAGGTAATATTCGAGATGCTAGAGGCTCAGCAGGTTGCTATCACTTAGCTTCAAAGTCAATATAAAACTCTTGAGTGTAGTCGAACCAGAAATCACTCGTCGTACCGATCCAATGCCAGAAAAGGTCGAATGGTAATAGATCGGGGACTGATCCTATAATTATGAAGATGCTCGAGGAGCTCACAAAAAGAATCGAGTCGGGAGATAAAAAAATTGAAGATAATGACAAAAAAATGGAAACATACAACACCCGAGTTGATCAAATACCGGCGACAACCCTATTAAAAGGTTTGGATGTAAAAAAGTTCGTGCAAAAGTCATTTCCTTAGAGTGCACCTCCGAAGCCTATTTCTAAGAAGTTCTGTATGCCGGATATACCTAAATACAATGGAACAACCGATCATAATGAACACATCACTTCGTTTACATGCACGATTAAAGGAAATGACTTAAATGATGATGAGATCGAGTCGATTTTGTTGAAATTTTTTTGGGAAACTTTGTCAAATGGAGCATTGATTTGGTATCACAACCTGCCACCGAATTCCATCGACTCATTTGCCATAATAGTAGATGCATTCGTGAAGGAACACGACGGGGCCATAAAGGTCGCAACAAGGAAATCGGACATTTTTAAGATAAGATAGAGTGGTGATGAAATGTTGAGGGAGTTCGTATCTTGATTTCAAATGGAACACATAGAGTTGCCACTGGTCACATATGATTGGCCGTTCAAGCTTTCACCCAAGGGTTGAACGAGCGGAGTTCGATAGCATCACAATAGTTGAAACAAAACTTGGTCGAGGATCCAACTATAACCTGGTAGATGTGCACAATCGATATCAATAGAAGATCAGGGTCGAAGATGACCAATTAGGAACCCCTTCCGGTTCAATACATCCAAACAGATTAGCAGCTAAAACCTAGAGTGACATCGACAGGGAACCAAGGTTGAACAGGGAGTGATATCAACCATATACATCGGAATGAAGGAATAATGGCGTGGGACGCAAGCCCCCCCCCCCCAGAAAATGATCGAAGATAAAATTCTCGGGGACATATGAATAAAAGCGATTTTGATAAACATGCTGATCCCGTGGGGGCACCTCGATTATCGAAATATAACTTTAAAATTGATGGATCAGGTATTGTATCGGCAATCGGAAGGATCAAAGATACCAGATGGCCCAGACCCATACAAATTGATCCTACCAAAAGAAACCCAAATTTGATGTTCAAATATCATGGCACGCATGGTCACAAAATCGAGGATTGCATGAAATTAAGGAAGGAGGTAGCCCATCTATTCAACGAGGGCCACCTTTGAGAGTTCCTCAACGATCGAGCCAAGAACCATTTCAGAGACATAGATGCCAATAAGAAAAATAAATAGGAGGAATCGCAACATGTCATTCATATGATCATCGGCGGGGTCGATATTCCACAAAGGCCTGTATTTAAACGTACTAAGGTGTCAATTACTAGGGAGAAGCGGATCGGGGATTGCATGCCCCAGGGCTCCTTTTCATTCAACGATGAGGAAGCAGAAGGCATTTCTTAACCACACAATAACCCTTTGTAAATTCTATCTTATTAAATAAAGTTCAAGTTAAGCATGTTTTAGTGGATCCATGTAGTTCAGCGAATATCATTCGATCGAGGGTCGTGGATCAACTCGGCCTACAAGATCAAATTATTCCCGCATCTCGGGTCTTAAATGGCTTCAATATGGCCAATGAAACAACTAAAGGCGAGATTAATCTACCTGTGAACTTGTCTTGAACCATTAAAGATACCAAGTTCCACATGATCGAGGGCGACATGAGGTACAATGCCTTACTCGGGAGGCCTTGGATCCACCATATAAGAGTAGTTCCTTCGACTCTTCACCAAATGATAAAATTCTCGTTGTCAAATGGTGTGAAAATAGTGTATGAGAAGCAGCATGCTATAAAGGAAATATTTATAATTGACGAGGTAATATTGATATCAACATTATCAACCTTGGAAAAGTCGATCATGAAAGGTAAACAGGAAACCAAATAGCAGTCACAACCACCAGCCTCGACTGAAGCAAGAAAGTAGGAGATAGAAGAAGAAGAAGAAGAAGAAGAAGAAGAAGAAGATGATGATGATGAGGAGGATTTTCTTAATCCTCCAAACTTTATTATACCTGAACACTCCGACACAACCAAATCAACGGTCGAGGAGCTGGAACATGTTATATTGATCGAGTACCCACCCGAGTGAAAGGTATACCTGGGAACCGGGTTAACCCCCAAACTTGGGAAAAAGTTATTCAATTTCTTATCGACAATATGGATTGTTTTTCTTGGTCCTATTTAGACATGATAGGGATCCTACTAGAGATAACAACATATCGGCTAAGCCTTGACCCTAGGTTCAAATAGTTGAAATAAAAAGAAGGCCCCAGTTCAAGGTAAAGCACGCATTCATAAAGAACGAGGTAACTAAACTTCTAAAATAGGGTCCACTCTGGAAGTAAAATACCCTGAGTGGTTAGCCAATATAGTCGTAGTCCTTAAAAAGAGAATAAACTTAGAATGTGTGTAGATTACAAGGATTTGAACAAGGCATGCCCTAAAGACTCATTTCCATTGTTGATCGACTCCAACCCTATACCACTATAAAATGGAAAAGAATGGTCGATGCATCTTTTACCCAAAAAGTCGGGATCGATATCCATAAAGAGTTAATATAGGTTGGGAATTGGGTTTCAATCTAATCTAGCTACGCATGTTGTTCTTAAGCGCTTCTAATCATGCTTTGCTTTGTTTCTATTCTACTTTTAATATTAATGAATGCTAATAATAGTAAAGTATAATATTTTTGTAAGGATTTTCTCAATTGGTAGAAAGCACTAGAGAAGTGACTTACACCTAGGTGAATATATGACGAGGTCTAAAACTTAGGACAAACTTGTTATAATTGGGGTAATGATATAAACAATGCACGTAATTACTCAGTCTATACCTCTCAGTAGTTTGAATGACTTTTACCTAATTGACTTTCTCAAGCCCAATTGGGTGTTCAAACAATGCAAGCAAAATTGGCTCAAGTCGGGTATTACTATCTCTAGGTTTAACTCTTTAATTGGGGCTGTCAATTCATGAATGCACCCCAAGTCCTTGTTAGCCTGAATTTCCTATACTTAATCTCTCTTTCTCAAGAAGAGTCTAAGTCATAAAGGTGTGAATCAGTGTTTGCAACCACCAATTCAACAATTAAAGCATAAATCAAGCTAAATATCATTAACACATAAATAATTAAGACTTAAAAGTGAAGGCCCGTAAAATACCCACTCTAGGATTGGGTCAAAACCCTAGCTAATGAGTTTAGCTACTGATAATAAGGTAGAATTCAAAGATGGAGATGAAATATAAGCCATAAAAAGTAATTACAAGAGTAGAATCTAAGATTAGTAGCTAAAGATGCTCTAAATTACTCGAAGAAGTAAAATACGGTTGTTCACGTGCTCCCCAAAACAAAATATACCGTAAAAATCTGAAAAAGATCTATTTATACACAGTTGAAATTACTGGAAAAAATGCACCTACGGAGGTTCAACTGACAGAGTAATAATGGGTGCCTCAACGCTTGAACTTTCGCGGCCGCATAAAAGCAAGCGTGGACCGTTTCATATAATACAAAAATGGAGTACGAAGGATAGTGGGTAGGAACTTCACTTACGTTTAGGGTTCCACTTCTCAAGGAATAACATTTTCTCCTCCGGGATGATGTCGCAGGTCCTCACTAGCATGAACCAGATCATCCAACCCCTATCTTTATCCTCATCATTACTAGCAAAGAAGGCCTTGGTCGACCAGTGTTGGAGCTTGATCAACCTTCGGAAAAGCTGAGGCCGATATAGTCGAAAAGATGGTTGAGGGTGAACTCTAGCCCTCGACCTTGCTGAAGGAGAAATAAAGCATGATCACATGTGCCAGAAAGAAGGGTGGATCTGTTTGAGAGTGACCTGATACCTCTTGCAGAAGTCAATGACTACTGGATCGATAGATCCCCTGTGAAGGGGTAAGTATAGATACTTAGGAACCCCTCCACATGATTAGTGATACTCTCCTCAGGGGCGGGGATCTGAACCACAACTTCATCCCCCAAGCAAAATACCTCTTTATGGCCTCAAGGTGTTTCTTCGTTATTGAGCAAATATATCTCGATACATACTCACATTGGCCCAGAATTGTAGGGAGATTCTCGACTTTGAAGTTGTTCTTTGTGACACAAGGGTTGGGGACAATCTCATGAAGGGTCAGCGCTTTATCATCGGCGGACTGGGAAGAAAAGAAGAAAGCTTTCTCTTTTTGAGAAACGGTTTTGGGGGTTTTCGCCATTGATTCGGGTTAAAGGAAGCGGAAAAGGTTAGAGTTTGATATTTCTTTGTGCTAAAAGGGACAGGTAGAAATAGAGAAAATATTAAGAGAGGAAGAAAACAAGAAGAGTTTGAGGGTGGAAGTAAAGGCTTTGATTCAAACAACCCCTAATATTTATAGGTACACGATGATGGTTCGGCGACGCTAGTGGCCGACTGCCACTGGCAAGCATTTAATGTTTGGAAAAACAAATCGACTGGACATTTCGGTCACCTCGAGCGCCTACGTCACGGGGATGAAATTATCATCAGGGCCTCCGAAAAATTGAGGTTCAAATATTTTTCTATCATTTTATTCTAAGAAACGAGGGGACTATCTGTATACGGTGAAAATCAAAGCTACCCGATTTTGTTCTTCGGCGAAAAAGATGATACCACATCGAGGAGCCAATACGACAAGCTCGGGGTCAAAGTTCCTTTCCAATGCGGGGGTCGAGGTCGAAATCATTTGCCGGGGTCGGAAGAAGACATACTTCGAGATAATACCGTTATGAATCAGTAACAGAAAGAGCTAGATACTCGCAACGGCCCGAAGATCACGGCGTAAATTGCGGAATGGATTGATCATTGTCGGTTTAGACAACTGTGAATTATGATTTCTTACTATAATTAGAAGTGTACCTTATTTAGGACTTTCCTATTATATAAAGAGGAACCCATTTCATTTGTAACACACGTTTTGACTACTAATATAACATTCACAGCTCATTCTCTATCTATTTTTCACTGTTCATCAGAGTTGCTTTATAACTTGTTATTCTTATTATCCCACCTCGAGGCCATCATAGCTCGAGGTCAAATTTCGGTTTGTGCACTGATTTGGCTTATCTTATTCTTTAATTTACATATTCAATTCCTTGTTTATCAATTGATATTGTATTAAGTCGCATATCCTTAAAGTCACAAGATAAATTTAATCGTTACTCGGATTTTAAGGTAAATACATAGTTAATTGATTAAAACTTGTAATCAGACTACAAAATTTTACTTAACATTTGGACATGAAAGATGCCACAATGTTGCGTTGTAGCAATATTGTCTAACTATAGTTAGTGGAAACAAAAATACAAGAAGAGAAGTGTGTATTGGGCAGAGTCTTTTGTCATGGGCCGATATTATCATAAGGCCGGCTTAATTGCGACATCATGGGTTGCCTCATTAATCTCCTGTCAAACCAACTTCTATGAATCATGTATACTCCACCACTTAATTATTGAATTTTTTAAGTTTGAATCTAGGATAAATTAGTTATTTAGGTGAGGTTTGTTTTAAATTTTAAAAATAAATTGAATTTGTTACTTCAATTTTAATCTCATTAAAAAGTATTGCTCGAACTAAATCTTCATTTTCTTTTAAAGAAAATTATAATTTCAAAATTTTAAAAAATTTAAACACTGAAAAGATGTCAGTTGTTCGCAGCTTTGCGATTCCAAGAAAATAAAAAATAAAAAAATCAAAGACAATAAAAGAAAGATTTGATGCATTTCGGCAAGTTTGACCAAATATTTTTCGCCAGTCTTAGTTGCAACATTACTTCAGAAAGAAGCTGTGCAGTATTATCTGAAGAGCAAGCATTGGGTTGGGCACGAGACATTTATGGCAATTTTATCTCCAAGTTTATTAAAAGAATAAGAGTATTCACATTATATTAAAAAAAGAAAACCGTATTGAATAATCTGACAAATTGAATGCGGCACTGATATATAAAATGCTACCTATAATTTGTTCCATTAATATGATACAGACAAACAAGTAAATTCTTAATTTAAAATTTAATAAAGGTAGAATATATTTGAATGATAATGTCAAGGACAAATTCAGGTCTAGTATGAAGCAACAAAAAAAAAGCCAAAAAAAAAAAAAAAAACTTAAAAAGAACCTAACTTCCAAGGATTCTTTTGTTGCTCATGCATGTGAGTTAATAACTAGGTCTCAAATGGACGATTTAGCAGGAAAATAAGTTAAGGCGCAATATATATGCCCTAACGTTATGCCGTCAATATTAGTTTAATTTCATGAAGAATATAGTTTTGCACAGTTAAAAAACATTTTTAAAAAAAAAAGGTATAGTATAATAAACAAAAGAAAAAGAGAACTAATCTTTAGGTATTGTGTACGGTAGGACCTAAATATTGATGGAGAGCATATGAATATTAAGGAAACCAAAATAGATGGCACATTTGGCGTGCCTATGTAGTATAATTCATAAAGCTAAGTTACATGTATATAACATATTGTCACCTAACTAGGAAAGTAACAAGGGGTTTGGCTAAGCTTATAAGCGGGTCATAGTGGCTTATAAACACTTTTTGGCTTATCTACGCGTTTGGTAAAATTAAAAGTACTTATAAGTTAAGTGCGTATAAACCAAAAATAAGTCAAAAGTCATAAGTTGGTCTCCCCCAACTTATCAAATTTCAGCTTATAAACACTTTAGGTTTAACCAAAATATTTATTATTTTATTCCTAAAATACTTTTTTTTTTAAAACAAAACTCATTGTATACACAAGTTTTTAGCTGCTTATTATTAATTTCAATACTTTTATCCAAACACATAACTACTTATTTTTTAAATCAACTTCAGCACTTAAAAATGTTTGTGAGCATCTTGCTACTCTAAATCAGCTAAGCCAAACGAGCTCTAAATAAGAAAACCTTAATATATTACTACCCTACTCCCAAATGTCAAGCCAAAGTTTGAGTTTCATGGACTTACAAGCCAAGCAAACAGCAACAGGTTTAATAGCAGGACTGCTAGCTTCTGGATTACTTCAACTGGCCTGAGTTTGTTACTTGTTGCTACCGCTATAAATCTGTAACTACACAGTTACGTTAGGAATCAATCAAAATATAGAATATAGTACATGAGTTGCTATTAAATTGAGGTGAGACAACGTACGTTTATCCTTTCTAGTTTTGTTTTTTGAACCTTTGTTTGTTTTGGAAAAACAGGATTTGACTCGGGATCGCTCATCTTTGTTAACCCTAGCATTCATATAAGCGATCACTTAGTAAATTTCCATATATACGATGATGATCGACTTTCTGGTGGCGAGAAGGGGAAGAGGAGGAAATTTAGTAACACCTTCAGGACAAACTCCAAATGGTGTGCTTGATCTCTCAGTTATAGACAGTTTAGCAGTCCTTCGATGCAATGCACGTACGTTGCACGTGTTTAAAGGCGGAAACGCTACACTCATTCGGGATGCATTTTCAAAAGCTTTGGTTCCTTACTATCCTCTTGCGGGCCGTCTCAAAATGTCAGCGGACAGTAATGACCGGCAGCTTCTTCAAATTGATTGTTCAGCACAAGGCATTTGGTTTGAGGAGGCTTCTGCTGATTGTACTCTTTATGATGTCAACTACTTGGATGAACCTGCAGCTTTGGAAGATAGTACCTTTCATAAACTTCTACCTCAGCCTTATCCTATTGGTCATGATACTTTCATGGACCCATTGGTGCTTGTGCAGGTAAACTACTACCTATATATTTAGTCTCATATATATATTTATCTCAAATTTTTGTTGATTAATTTTTACGATATTCAGCTCACTTTTATATGTTGTACCTTGTTTTATTTGCAAGATTACCTATAGGCATGACAAATCAGACAATAAAAGAGAAATATATCAAAAGTGACACAAACATTTAACGTGGTTCGGTCAATTGACCTACGTCCATGGCGGAGATGAGCAATCCACTATATATAAGAAAGTACAAAATATCGAGAGAACAACCTCACGAAGAGGCAAGCACAAGTGACACACCAACACTTGTCCCGAAAAGTTCTCCCCTTAAACACTACTCTCAAGCCCCCTATGGCTACATAGTGAATGCTACTAAATAAGAAGGAAGGATCCTCGATTTATAGAAGTCCAAACCTTTTCCTACAAGAAAAGGGACTAGCCAAATATGGAAGAATTTCTAATACCCATTGGTGCTTGTGCAGGTAAACTACTACCTATATATTTAGTCTCATATATATATTTATCTCAAATTTTTGTTGATTAATTTTTACGATATTCAGCTCACTTTTATATGTTGTACCTTGTTTTATTTGCAAGATTACCTATAGGCATCCTTCGAGTGACCTGATCGTGTAAAATATGCAACTAAACAATAAGTATTCGGTGTAGTAAAAAGGAGGTATACCTAAAATTATCCCCAAGAATATATATCCAAAAGCAGGGTATGAAAATCATTTATTAGGTTTAGGTATACCTCCTCTCCATTTTTTTAGTCCCCAAATATGTATATCCAAAAGCAGGGAAAAGTCAAATATATAAAATATATACCCTGAACTTATCCAATTAGTTGTTTATGTCTCATTAGTGGCCACTCCTTAGAAAACATAGGTGTGGTTATGGGTGTTAAATGGGTGGGCCAGGTCGAGTCGGGCCTGTGTTATTTGGACTCGTACGGGTTTGGTTTCGGGCCTGTTTCGGGTTGGTTCTTAACGGGTTCGAGAAACATTAATTTGGGTCAACAAAGGGGCACAGAGTATTTGTGTGATTATAAAAGCTTCTCATTAAAGGTAAAATTGTAAATTTAAACTAAATTATTTTCAAATATAAAAAGGGTTTATAACGGACATAAAAAAATAGATTTACGTATACGATAAAATGGAGGAATTAATAGTAATAAAGAACTAGCTAACAATAACAATGACAAACCTCATAAATTCTACAAGTGGGGTTCTAGGGAGGGTAGTGTGTTCGTAGACCTTATAACCCCTACCTGAGTTAATATTGATCTAATTCATTACTCTTATTAGTTACATGATGTATTCAAAAACTAGCTAGGTATCATTAAATAGTTAACGATATTGTAATTATCATCATATGCAGGTAACTGAATTTAAGTGTGGTGGATTCGTTATGGGACTAACTTTCTGCCACAGTATATGTGATGGATTGGGAGCTGCACAATTTCTAAAAGCAGTAGGGGAATTTGCTAGGGGTGTCGAGAAACTGAGCACTACACCAGTGTGGTGCAGGGAATATCTTCTCCCAACTCCATCAGCTCAAAAAGGATTAATTGCATCAGATCATGAGACCAAACACAACTCTCCACCCTTCATTATTCCTGTTCCAGATCAACGGCTGGAGCATGCCAGTTTCGACATTCCAATGGATGACATCAATCAGCTCAAACACAAAGTAATGCAACATCACCCTCAAAATGCGTTTTGTTCCTCCTTTGAAATTATAGCTGCTACTCTGTGGAAACAGCGAACCCGAGCCATTTTAGATCTAACAAACGACGACAAGAATTCCTCCTCCTCGACTAATTCAAGCTTTATTACTACAGATAATGCAGGTCAGGGGTGGAACTATGGTCGGCTATTTATATATATCAAATATTACTTTATACATGCTCTTTCGTCCAAATTTACATGATATCGAATTCGAGAGTCAAACTTTTTAAATATTGGACATAAAATCATTATTTTTTTGAAATAAACTTTACATATTTGAAGCCACAATAATTAAATTCAAAATGTTTAAAGGCATATGAAAAAATTACGATCAAATAAAAACTCACGAAATCCTAATTGCATACAAAGGTAATATATAGGTAAACTATTACTTTTTATTCATATATAATATTAAATCCTGAATACTTTTAGCAAAATTACTGGCTTCGCCACTAATGATGCAGGTGATGATGAAGTGAAGCTGGTGTTTTTCGCTAATTGTCGGCAACTGGTGCCGCTACCGGATGGATTCTACGGGAACTGTTTCTTCCCAGTGACAGTAAAGGCATCAAAGAAAATTGTGGCACAAGCATCTCTTGCTGAGGTGGTGAAGCTGATCAAAGATGCCAAGGCTAAACTACCAGCAGAATTCTCACAATGGCTTAATAACAAGACCTATAAATGTGTGAATGAGGATCAAAATGATCCATTTGCCCCGGGCCCTGGAGTAAGTTACGACACACTGTTTATTTCAGAATGGGGAAGACTGGGATTTAACGAGGTTGATTATGGATGGGGAAAACCTGTACATGTGATACCAGTACAAGGATCTGCTGTTATACCTGTGGGAATTGTTAGCAAACAATCTCTGCCCCAAAATGGCATTCGGCTTATGACCTGGTGCGTCCACGGTCAACATCTCCCTTCCTTTCTAAACATGATGAACAAAGGAAATTGATGATGCTCTAATTAATTTATGTCTCCTGCTATCAAAAGCGTGTTAATTAATATGTATGCTTGTGAGAAATAATATGTGATTATGTTAACTAATTTGTATTTGTGTGCCTTATCATTCGTTTTCCGCGTACAATTGTATCAAAATTATGACTAATTTTTTTGTCAACAAGGTATTATAACAATGGTACATTTGTTATGTTCTAAGAAGAGTACAAAATCCTAACCTAACTCATTGGCTTCATCCCTACTCCAAAAAAGCAAAAACCTAACCGAGGATGAGAAAGCTACTTAAACCATACTACTAAACTTCATGTTCTCTTTTCTGCATGCTTCTTCTTCTTTTTTGCGTTTTAATTATTTCAATCTTCTTGTACATTTTTTCAAGAATTCCTCCTTAATAACAAGCTCCGTACCAACATAATCATTCGATTCCCTTAAGAAAGACGAACGATTGTCTTCTTGCATCTCTTTTACGTTTAAGGGAGTATAGGCATAGCTAGCTGTTAATTTCAGGCATAGGCTTGACCTGCCAGTTATACCTATTTCTGTTACAACCAGAAAAGGTGCATGATCTTGTAATTACTTCTGAAAAAACTTAGAAATACTTTGTGATTCATATACAAATCTACTTTTGATTCTCCATCAACCAATCATGTCAAACTATTAAGACAGAGAGCCAAATCCCCAGCTGTCCTGCAAGGGATTCAATTAGGAAACTGAAAAAAGGAAAATAAAAGACAACATAAAGTCATAGGGCTATCAAGGAGAGAATGTTAATGAAACCAATCAACTTGATGGAATGGAAAAGCAAGAACATATCATCCATAGATGATGAGAAACTGGAAATTTGATTAAACTAACGCAAATTATAATTGACATATCAAGATGACACAATCAATCATCATCACTTTCAACTCTCCTACCCCTCCCCCTCCCACCTCCCCCACCCCTCCCCTTCCCGAAGTCTCTAAAAATTGACACAATCTAAAGGAACTAATGTGATGCTTTACTTTTTAACGCAAAAATCGCGTATTTCCGAATCGGTAAATTTATAATTTCTAAACCCGTAAACTTTCGAACTCATAATTTTGGAACTTGTAAAATATTGAGTCTTTAAATGATAAATAATAAAATTAAAAACTGAAAAATATATTTTAAAATTTTTTTTTGGGGGGGGGGGGGGGGGGGGGGGGGGGGGGGTGGGGCTGGGGCGGGGGGTGGCAGTAAATCGAAAAAAAATAAAAATTTAAATTACAAAAAAAAAAGTAATTTTTTTTGTGGGGGGGGTGTGGGGGGGGGGAGGGTGGGGGGTAGGGGGTAGGGAGTGGGGGTGGGTGGTGCAAAAAAAATAAGAAAATAGAAATTTAAAATTATAGAAAAAAAAATTAAGGTAAAAGAAATTCTTTTACGTTTAAGGGAGTATAGGCATAGCTAGCTGTTAATTTCAGGCATAGGCTTGACCTGCCAGTTATACCTATTTCTGTTGCAACCAGAAAAGGTGCATGATCTTGTAATTACTTCTGAAAAAACTTAGAAATACTTTGTGATTCATATACAAATCTACTTTTGATTCTCCATCAACCAATCATGTCAAACTATTAAGACAGAGAGCCAAATCCCCAGCTGTCCTGCAAGGGATTCAATTAGGAAACTGAAAAAAGGAAAATAAAAGACAACATAAAGTCATAGGGCTATCAAGGAGAGAATGTTAATGAAACCAATCAACTTGATGGAATGGAAAAGCAAGAACATATCATCCATAGATGATGAGAAACTGGAAATTTGATTAAACTAACGCAAATTATAATTGACATATCAAGATGACACAATCAATCATCATCACTTTCATCACTATAGGAAACCAAACCACCTATTGTAACTGGTTCACGGTTTTCATTATCAGCAATAGGTCCTTTCACAAATCTCTGGGATTCTTCTGTGTCATATTTGGATACATTATGAGTATCTGATGAAGGCTGTTTGTTATCATCAGTAGACACTTTGATATCTGTTAAAGAATCACCTGAAGCTTCTGGATCCATCTTTGCTTTCTTTGCTTGTGGCTTGACTTTGACAATCGTTCCCAATGGATTAGGTGGACGACTCTTCCTCCTAATTAATGTTGGTTCCTGCATCAACCAACAATCCAATGAAAACCAAAAGATACTGTGACCAGGGTCAGACGCATATACCAAAATAGGGATTTATAAGTTTTATCCTCCATTTTCATTAAGGAAACTAGTAACACGTGACTTACGTCTTGCCAAATATTGTTTCTTAACGATGCTGATATACACCACACAGAATTCAATGCCAATTATTAGCCCAAATTGGTCATGTAACAAGTAGTCCCCTTTCCCTTGTAGAATGGCACAGTTAGAGAGAGTAGAATGACAGGGAAGTCCATTTGTTTCTCGTATTAAACAGGAACCTATGTCCAAAATGAGAATGTGAAATAAAGAAATATGCAGCAAAACCTACCATTCATCCAAAATTGATAGAAAAAGGCAACTTTAGGAATTTAGGTAAAGCCTAGTTAGAAAAGCAAAAATTCCTGTTTGCAAAAGTTTACAGCTTAACGAAGCTTGCTTTAGCACTAAACAAAAACATTTAATCGAGAAAGAGCTGTAAGCATATAATATGTAAACTGAGAACTAGATGCAGGATTAGATACAAGAGAATGTGAAGGAAGAGATGAACCGAAACATGCAACAAGAGTAACGAGACTGAGACAGGAGCCCCGAGAAGGTGAATCAAATGTAAATCATTGTTACTTCTTGATTTTGACCATTTAAGCCAAATCATGAACATAAAAACAAAAGAGAGAAAAGAATGAATAAGAAAAAGAAAATAGAATAACCATGGAGGCCAAAAAAAAAATCAACCAAGTTGTAGATGATTGTGGTACAGAAAAGGAGATTAACAAGGAGGGGAATTATGGAGTAGTAAGAATTTGAAGCACAATTGGACGTTCTCCATCTTTTCTCTTTAGATACGTAATAGGTACAAATCCAGACTCCTTCCTCTGTTGCCTAAGGGGAAGGAGATGAACAAAGGAGGGGAATTATGGAGTACTAAGAATTTGAAGCACAATTGGACGTTCTCCACCTTTTCTCTTTAGGTACGTAACTGGTACAAATCCAGACTCCTTCCTCTGTTACGAAAGGGGAAAACATAGGAAAGCCCAAAGGTCTAATGGGGCTGTAAGTGCAGACCGCAATTAAAGCAGGGATCAAAGATGAAAGGCTAATAAAAAAAAATTCCATTTAAATATACATGTAATGCATGAAAAGAAAAAACAAATAAAAACACAAACTAAATGATATCAACATTGGATTAACAAAAAACACCACAATTAAGTGAATATCAAGCAGTACTTTATAATTATACGAAAAAGTGAATATAGAAAGTAAAAAATCACCTCCTTCAAGTTCAAAAACCATTTAAATTTATGATTCAGATGCAAATATGCAGTAACTTTCTAATTAAGATATAGTAACTAGCTTTCTAGTGTAGTAGTAACTCTACAATTTTCTTTTTCTTTTTACCTTGCCAACTATATCTAGCGATGCTCTACAGAACCCATGGATGACGACACATGCACTGAAGCACCCTTTAAGCGAAACGAAACGCCAGCCTGACTACCTAGCTGGCTAGCTTTGTAATTTTCAACTTTTATCTGAAAGCTTAGTGCTATGAAGTACAGGTATTCATTTTAGAGAGACGTGTATGAAATCATTAAAAAGTGGTAACTTGCCAATATATGTTAGACAAAAGGCCAAGAACCATTTTGGTATTAGTGCATCACACATGTCGTATCATTTGACCATATAAAGCCATCTCATATAAATATGCGGCCACACAGCAGAAGTAAAGGCAGACAATTTCCAACATCGGGTGAGATGCTGATAAAGCAGTGGCTAAGAAATAAAAAGTCATGAACACCAAAAATACAGTGCTTTTCTCAAGGCAGATCCAGCTATTGAGACTAACCTGGACTCTCAGAACAGGAGGCATCTCCTTGATTTCCTGTACAATGGTCGACTGTGCAGCAACAGCAGCCTAAAAAACCCAAGAGTAAGATCAGCATTCTTCATAGGCCATAAAGCAAACTTCTAGGCAATGACGTCGAACAATGACACTAAATTACTTGAAAACTTCGCAGCTGCTCAGCTTCTTCATCAGCCACTTGCTTCTCATAATCTCTCCTTGACTAAACAATCAAAGAGTTAGAGCAAAAAGTATTAAATATATGATGTGTGCATAAATATGTCCATGTTACGTTATTTGTACGCATAAGCAAATGCATTGAGCAGAGAAGAGATCAACAAGTTAGAGAGCATCAAAAGGTTATATCTTTTATCTTCTTCTAATGCAAATTAACTCAGCCCAATACCAACTTCTCGAGAACTGGTCTTTCCATTGCAAAATAAACATTGGAGCTCACCGTCCATGTATTATCGCACAAGAACATCAAGAGTACACAAATAAGGCTTTCCTAAACTAATAAACAAATAAGAGATAGGAATAAATATATTAATATAAGAAACCAAATTTCCATATATACCACATAGAATTGTATAACTTCACAACACTATACTAAATGGAAAATGTCATAAAAAGCAACAAAATAAGAAGCTGAAGAAATCCAAACTCCTGCCATGATGATTGATAATAGGTAAATTAGACTATAATTAGGCCCTAAAGAACTACATTTTTGTATAATTTTTACGGTAAAAAGTGATAACAAAATGCTATGATTAGTGCTTTTCATGCTTTGCAGGAAATAAAAGAAGTTTGTCGAATACTTTTGGGATCAATTACGGAGAAAAGGAGGCCAATCATACAATATCAAACAAAGTGCACCAAGCGAAGGGACAAAACCAGAACTGATGCTGGTCTGCCGCTATCTGGGCGTAACCGCGGTAGGATCGCGGCAGAACACTGCTGCAGATTCTGAAAGCCACTCTGGCCGTGGTCCTGGCATAACCGCAGTAGGACCGCGCCAGGACGCGTAAACTTTAGAGACCAAAGTGCAAAACAGGGGATTTTAAGCCCTAAACCCTATATTAAACGAAGGAAGCTGGCCAAGAAAGAGGAGAATGATTTTTGGAAGTGAAAAACATCAGAAGGAAGGGCAAGAGGCAAGGAGGATCATTGGGCATCAATCTTTAATCTTCTTCTTTTTGTTCTTTTTACCTTTGAATATGAATTCTTTTGTGATTTTTGTTATTTTCATGAATAGCTAACTTTTCTAATCTAAGGTTTTGGTGGAACCCGTTGGGGATGAATTTATTCTGATGTTAATATAGTTTTGATTGGTTGTTAATCTCTATTTTTCCAACTACATTCTTGTTATAGTTGATTGAAGGGACCTCAATTAGCTGTGCCTATTTATTATGTATCTACTTGAGAGAGAGTGCATATTTAGGTAGTTGTTTGAACAACATCACTCCCGGAGTATACACGAGAGTCATAACCGAAGGTTTAGAGGTTGGATTAGAGATAACGATACCTCGGGTGCAATATAAGTGAACTGTAATGCGAATCTAACTAGCGTAGCTTGAGAGAGTGCGTCTAGTAAATTATCATAATTGCTTGAGAGAGATTTATGATAGCTGGAGAGATCATGATTGATAGAGGCAACAAAGTCAATGATATAAGAAACATATAACCAAGGAAATCAACATTGATAGGTTAAGTCCATGCGGGTCGACTCTGGGCATAAATACTCAGATTATATTTTGGGCATTAAATATGGGAACAGTAATAGAAACAAAGGCAATTTATTGAAGGCATTTTTTTTAATTCAAAGGATAAATTTTCTTACTTAAGTTGCTTAAGATTATCATCTGGGTGTACATAATTTTGTTAGGTATGAAAGACAGTACTGTCGATAGTGATCCTATATTCCTATATGATTTAGATCTATACATGTAGTTGGCATAATTTGGGTAAAAGAAAATTGAAGAATAAATATACGAGTAAGTTGAAATCGAAAGATTATAGACTAGTTGAATCACTCATAGCATGGATAAATATAACTCAACGAATTGATGGTAGAACATAAAACTAAGGATTTGGAATCTAAATTTAGCTATGAATTAGCTCAAACAAAGAAATTAATACGAGATCAATATTGATGTGATTATATATTGATTGAAGAAAGTCGTACAGATCGCTCGTGGCGACAAGTTTGGTATTTCGACACGAGTACATTAGTAATCTTACCGCAATTTGTGTTTACATAACCTGCATGGTTTATATATTATTTTGAAAATAAAATGTGTTACCAAATATTTAAAAATGCATGTGGGACAAGTCCTTTACTTGATATGGTACTAAATAGTTTACTTGAGAGGTTAAGTTATTTAAAATGTTCTCACTGTTTTGAGATATGATTATTGTTACCGAAATTGGATTACATGATTTGATAAGAAATTAAATGCCTTGTACTATTTTTAAAATGCTTTCATGTGAACATTTATTGTTTACAAAGAAAAGTATAAATAGGAGGAGAGTTGAAGGATCCCGTAGCTAACGGCGAGTTCGTTAGACCTGGTGCACCTTGTATTTACAGATTACTAATTATAATTATAGCCCTCGCTAGTGGGAAGGTAACTAGCATACAGTTATAGTTTTCCCTCGAGTAGGGACCTACAGTTATATTTGACTCATTTTACAAAAGGTCCACATAGTAATACAAATTACTTGATCCTTTCTTGGAAACCTCCCAAACATAAAGATTTACCATGACATAGTATTTACCGAGTTTATTACTGATTTGTTATATTGATTTTTGTTATAGGAAACCCATGAATAGACTGATTATACTTATCGATTTGAGAGGGCATTTTATGTTATGATAGTTTTGATTATTATTATACAAGCATGTTTTCTGACTTGTCCCAATTAAAAACGGTTGTGGTTAAGGGATATTACTCACTGAGCTAGCGACTCACTCCTCGCTATTTTTTTACAGAGACAGCAGTTGACGCAGACAAGAAATTCGTAAATGAGAGCGCACAGGTTGATAGTTCTTGGTGAGCCCCACACTCATTTGCGTGGGCGAATTTGCTAGTCTTTTCTTTTGAACTCTTCGAGTTGCTCCATCGTTATCTTATTAGTGTCGTGAGTATTCATTTATTAATATGGCCTAGTTACTAGTATTACACTTTCTTTCTGTATTTATAGAGTTACCTTTGGTTTTATTATGTTGAAAGTGTTGATAATATTGGTGGAAACCCATTTGTGGTTAGTTGATGAAGATTGTGACTGATTTAGGTGAATATTGATTGGTTGTTATTTCTTTATGAGACAGGAAATTTTTTGGATAGTTCAAAAACAGGGAAAACTCTATCATTTTTTCTGTAAAATACCGATAAGGCTTACTTGGGAGCACTTGCTCCTAAGCGCCAGTCACGGTCCTAAATTGGATCGTGACACTAGTCCACCCTAAACTACAAGCATGAATGCTATACCTCTCAAGCTAACTTGTCTTGTTTTATCCTCTAAGTAGTTCTTGTATCTTCTGTCAGATGAAAGTATTTCTAAATTTGTATACTACTACAATCAACGAATTATAAATCATGAATCATTATGCATAAAATAATTGTAAGTTTAAACTCCGCGATCAGAGGGTTTATCGCTTGGAAGTGAACTACAAGGAACCTTAAGTTGAGATAAGAAGCTGAATTTTGAGATAGTTATTCACTAAGCTCCCACTACTCATATAAGCATCAAATCTCAAATTAGATGAGTCCATAAAGCAAAAGATAGAATGTTCCCCATCAAATATGAAGAAATGACGACAAAGACTAAGCATAAGTAGCTTAAATAATGTGGACAGGACATCATGGCAATGACAAAGCATGTACAGATTATCTATTAGTTGTATCTCAAACAAACATAAAGACCTTAAGCAACATCTAACCATTTCAAGCTTATCAAGGAACTCGGTCTCGTCATCATCCAAGGCTTTAGGTGGTCCTACAAGAACATTAAAGATTTACATTTCCAAGCAATTGTAAATTAATAGCCCAAGCACCAAAATGAGTAACCCACAAGAAAGAAAAAAGGAAAAGGGTCCTTAATTACTCACGGTGTTTAAATCTCTCATTAAATTCAGCATCTTTCCTGTCCTTGTTTTCCTTCAAAATCTGCAGTTTCAATGAAAAATATAACACAAGCTGGAGAGTTTGACATTTGAAGCACATATATACCAGAGAGCATAAACATATGGAACACAGCTACCTTAACACAAAAGATTGAAACCGGAAAGGATAATCAATGAAACGAAAAATAATGTCACTTAGCATAATAGGAGGTACTAATTTCCAAAATTATTGCTTTGACAACACAATTCCAGTAATGTTCTATTGAATTCCCTTGGTCGAAAAATTATATTGTCGTGTAACATAAAAAATAAAAAGATTTGATCATATATGAACTGTCGGATCCCCTTGACATAAGGGAAATTTTTAGTGTAGTGATAAAGTGGGTTCAAAAAGTTGCTTCAGGTCACAAGTTTGAATTCTAACAATGAGATTCTAATATCTTTTCGAATTCCTTTATAGAAATTTCTGGTTGCGCCACTGGTTGATACTAGGATATCTGATACAGGTGTTTGTAAGTATCCTGAAGGTACATGCACATTGTTGCCAATCTTTATAGAGTATTTTGAAGAATTTACACAGTAACTAGATGGGAAGGAGATAGAGCAACAATAAGTGACAAGCAGAAGGGAGTTTATTGAGTTTTGTCGGACCTCATAAAGTGGCCGATCTCTCTGAGCTGTTCCGTCCTCGACCCGAGCACCCCGAGTTCTCTTGGCTTCTTCCAACTACGAAAAAACGGACGTTTGAAGCAAGCAACTAATGGCAGAAGAAACCCGTGTGAAGAGAGGAAATGGGAGCAAGGGTTTACGGTTTACCTGTTCTTCGGAGACAAAACTCATCAACCTTATAGCAGGTGGTAAATCTTCGTCCGCCATTGTCAAATTCAGTTGTCGCGCTACAAAGTTGGATTATCTGAGCTACTTTCCCTTTTCAGGTAACTGTGTTTTCCCCCTTTCTTTTCCAATTTCAATCCCTAATTCTCTTCCCAATATTCTCAATCAATCCACAATTGTGTCATCGAAGTATGTGTTGTATTTGTATTTTTAATGATACATCGTGATTTAAACATTTATTTATAGAAGGAATAATATATTTTAATTAATTAAAAAAAGTTATTTATAATAATGTATGGGGTCAAATATGGCTTTACTTGAGCGACGTCGCTTGTGTTTAGGATCCTCTTAAAAGGACGTCGACCACCCCTCAACGGTTTATTGTTTTAGTAAGGAGGCCCCTCTCTATGTAAATAGAGTCCCTGTTGTAAAGGATTAAGCAGTTACTCTTAAAGTTATCCATTTTTACTAGTATCTTGACATTGTAATCACGTTGATCTTATACCTAGGTTCATTATATTTTATTACGATTTACCCATTCCTTATTTTTTGATTGTCTCAATCTCACAAAGTAACGATACTTTTTAGCCAAACAATTTGGCGCCGTCTATGGGGATTTCGAGAATGAAAATCATAGTATCCACCTAAAGCTCAGCCAACTATCTCCTCTATATCACGCGAAAATAAAAAGTGACCGAAAATGACGCAAGAACCAAAGCAATAATGGGGGTCACAACCAATCTTCTTGGCCCTCTCAATGAGGTCAGCGACGACGCTGACATCAATACAACCCCCGGCACCGCACCATAAGTAGAGATCTCACCTTCCCCTGATCCAACGATCTTGCATGACAAAGGAGCTTCCACATCCGCTGTCAAATAAGCGCCCTCGGTAGTCAGAAAATTGTTGGAAGAATGGCTAACAAGCACCATGAGTGGCTTAGTCGAAAAAACACCACAAGGTAACATAAAAGCAATACTAACGACGAGTATCTCCACTGCCACTGGTGAACAAGAGGAGACACGAGTAAACAATGAACCCATCGAAGTACAGACCCATGATGGCACGCTGACCGCCATCCTGAGGAAGATGGAGGAAATGGAACGCGAAAATAAGGCTCTCCGCAACCAAATGAAGGAGCACCAGGAGAGGGTCGACAAAATTCCCGGAGCCCCTAAGTTGTTTCCAAAACGCGACATGGGGAGGTTCGTAGAGCAGCCATACTATGAAGAAGTTGCCCCCTACTCCATCTCGAAAACCTTCAAGACGTCCCCTTACTTGAGGGTATACGATCGGACCACTGATCTCGAAGATCATCTGATCCATTATGTTGCCGCCGTGAAAGGCAACGACCTATCAAAAGAGCATGTACCATCAATGCTACTAAAAAAGTTCGGCAAAACGTTAACCGGAGAAGCCTTGACATGGTACTCCCAGCTGCCTGCCAAGGCAATATCAACGTTCGAAGAAATGTCGGATAAGTTCGTCACTGCCCATGCGGATTCAAAAAAGGCAGAGGCAAGGGTCAATGACATCTTCGCCGTCAGATAAACCGCAGGTAAAGGGCTCAGGGACTTCCTCGCCAGATTAAACAAGGTAAGAATGAGCCTGCCAAACGTATCGGAAGGAATGGCAGTCACCGCATTCCAGAACGGACTAAGCAGGGACGGTTCCAGAGCAACTAAGAAGCTGCTGAACCGCCTCATGAAGTATCCCCTACGACATGGGATAAAATCCACAACGCTTACTGCGTTGAAGTGCGAGCGGACAAAAAAGACCTCAACGGGCCGACCCAACGGTTAACAACGATACAATCGGAAACAAGAAAAGACTGACGCCACGAGGGACATCGAGAATATCCCTACGTTCCAACAGAGAACGACATCATCCATACACGAGATCCTCCCATCTGCCGCCCCGGCATATGGACGCATTACAACGGTACATCGCCCCCGCTCCGAAATGAAAGAGGTACGCCCCCTTATTATCATCACATAACTTTTATGTGTCTCCTTCTACACACTAGAGAAGCTTAGCACCTAGGTGCAATGGCCTCAGAAAATGAAGTCAGATCCTGCCACAAGAAAATCAAACGTTCTATGCGAGTTCCACCAGGAACGGGGGCACAGGACCGAAGATTGCACACGTCTGCGACAAGAGGTCGTCAGGATGCTGAACCAAGGATACCTGAAAGAACTACTCAGCGACTAAGGGAAGATCAACTTTGCACACGGGCGAGAGCAGCCCCACGGGCCACCAAAGTCACCTTCCCCGACGCGGATGATAAACATGATCGTTGGCGACAGCAACGACTCGACAATCAACCATGTCAAATTTGCCAACACTCATAGACTAAAGCGAACCATCTCCCACGAGCGGTATGATGACTTTGAAGGTAGTATCACCTTCGACAAGTCTGATGTCGATGGTTTGTGTTTTCTTCACTATGATGTTTTAATTATTACTTTACGTATTATTGATACGGATGTCAAGAGAGTCACGCCCGATGACGGAAGCGACGCCTGTATTATCCACCTGAGGGTCCTTACATAAATGGGACTCGAGGATAGGGTAATACCATGCTGCATAACACTAACCGATTTTAACAATGTAATGGAACAAACGTCCGGAGAGGTGACCTTGCTCGTCCTCGCGGGATGGGTCACGTTGGAAACAACTTTTCACGTAATGAACCAGAAGACGACATACAATGCCATCATAGGGCGCCCATGGATACATGCCACGTGAGCAGTCCCTTCAAGCCTATACCAGGTGGTCAAATTCCCTACCCCGTTGGGAATATTAGGGGTGTGCATTCTAATCGGTTTATCGATAAATCGAATCGATTATTTGTTATCGAATTATCGATATCGAGTTATCGACTTACCGATTTCGATTTCGATCAAGAAAATTTTCTTATCGAGTTATCGATTTCGATTTCGATTTTGTCCTCTCGAGTTATCGACTTATCGAATAATCGATAAGATATACCAAAAAACAATTATACCCTTATTCTATATTACTTTTTCTTTTATGCTAACTTATTATTTCTATTTTTCTCTACCTACCCATGTTATTCCGTAATTTCCTCTACCCTAGCCACTTTTTTCATTAATGTTGTCTCTTTCTTAATTTTTTATCAATTGTAATACACTGCAGGTTCTGTGCATGTTTGTTCCAAGCTTCACCCGTTTAAAGAACAATATCGGTATATTGGTGTGTTCAACTGCATTTTACTTGAGAGCTTCTTTTAAAAGATGATTTAGGAATAAGTCTGTTTATGTGGTGACACTACTAGTTAATACATTGCTTGGAAGATTAAGGCAATTCTTCTATTGCTAAGTTGCAGGTTCTGCTGCCTCCATATCTTGGAGGTGCATCAACCCGTCCTTTATTTGTAAGCTCCAAATTTGCATTTTCTAACTATCTGATAACTTGGTTATAATTTTAAAGTGTGTGCACACTTTAAAGTTCAGATATCCCAATTGGACAACTACTACGGCTAAACGGTATAATCTGCCTTATTGAAAATCGATAAATCGAATCGATAAGCCCCCAAAATCGATAAATCGAAATCGAAAAAATCAAAACCTTATTGAAACGATAACGATAAGCATATGTACAAATTGATAATCGATAAGAAATTATCGATAAGGGTCAAAATCGAATCGATAAATCGATTGCACACTCCTAGGGAATATTTAGTATCAAGGGAGAACCGTGCATCGCACAAGAGTGCTACAATATAACACAAGACCGCGCTCACACCCAACAACTACAGGGAGCAAGCGCGGAGGCATAGCAATTATCCATGTCAGGGACTAAAACCGACCCGACGGCAAACACCATCCAATATCCTGACATCGCGGAAGCTTGTAAAGCGACGATCGAAGATCTTGACCCAATCCAACAGGACAACACCAATCCCGCAAAGAAAGCCTACATCGGCCATGGCCTCGCCAATCCAAGTAAGTACCATGAATTCTTAACTAACGATGCAGACCTATTCGCCTTTTCACATACAGATATGCCTGGGATTTTGCCAGATATCGCCATCCATAAGCTAAATGTCGACCCGTTGCATCCGACAGTACGGCAGATTAGAAGAAAGTTCAATGCCGCAATCAATGAGGCAGTCCGCGAGGAAGTAGACAAACTACTCGCCAACGGCTCTATCAGGGAGTCAAAATACCCGCAATGGGTCGCCAACGTCGTCATGGTCAAAAAGAAAAACGGGAAGTGGAGAATGTGCATGGATTTCACCGACCTGAATAAAGCATGCCCTAAAGATTCGTTCTCCCTTCCCCATATCGACCAGTTGATCGACGCCACCGCTGGACACGAACTGCTGAGCTTTCTAGACGCATATTCAGGTTACAATCAGATCCGGATGGCCGAGGAAGATCGGGAGAAGACAACCTTCATCACCCACCAAGAAACCTATTGCTACAAAGTGATGCCCTTTGGGCTCAAAAATGCAGGGGCCACCTATCAAAGACTTGTCACCAAGATGTTCAAAGAACAGCTCAGTAAGACCATGGAAGTCTACATCGACAACATGCTGGTGAAATCACCTCCTCGAAAATTTGCAGGGTCATGTCCTGCAACCCTAATGCTTGACCTACAGACCTTTCTATCAAGGGTCATGTCCTCGAAAATCTGCAGTCGTACCATGTCCTGTCTGATCACCTCTCCCCAATACTTCTTAGGACTCCCTCTACCACTTCTCGTGCCCACCACGGCCAACTGCTCACACCTCCTTACTGGTGCAT
>JASVEL010002956.1:0-35143 GCA_032618575.1 Nicotiana noctiflora
GGGTTGTTTGATTAAGTCATGTAATCACTGATTATGTAGCTAACTTCTTTATAAATCAAGGCTTAGATCCGAGCAAGTTTAAGAGGGGAAATAATTAGATGATAAAAGCAACTTGATTAGAATCAGATTCGTGAGGTTAATAGGTTTAAATTCATAATGAAACCAGTGTTGTAGTTAAGCATATGTGAATAACTCTTTTAACTTTTCTGGATACTGTAGATAGTTAATCAAATCGTTTTACTTTGATCAAATTCCGTAGATAGTTAAGCTGTGGTATTAAACCTTTCAACTAGTAAGCAATTGTGTTAGTATAAATTCTTAGTTATGAACTGATAGTGATGACAATTTTTGAGCTCTTATATACATAGACAATTGACTTAGAATTACTGTTTTGTGTACTGATTTCCTTGGTGATAAATAAAAATGCTAATTGATTTCTTATTGTTTCCATATGTGTACTTTCATTTATTTACTCATATAATATTATTCTTATTTGGCTTGGGCCCAATACACATCGCGGGCCTGAACCAGGGCATAAAGCCCACAGTACCTTTGCACAAGGGTTTAGGAATGGCCTGGGTCTGTGAGACCTAAGCAGATGCGATACCCATTTGATTAAGGAATCAAGATTCCAGGCCCAATGAAGAAAACGAAAAGGGCCTGGGCTTAATACTGGAATGCCGGATAGATTGAGGAAAAAACATATGTATAGAAAATATAGTTGAACAAGTAGGATTGGACTTTAATAAGTAATTGGGATGAGCCTCGCACGATATTAAACAGCGGGGCCCCCTTTTTGTAATGAGATAACACAACTAGACTCGGGAAGACTATTAACAAATTTCATAGTCTTACCCAAATAATTCAAAGCCGATAGACTGTTTAGGGAATAACCTAATATACTTTCCTATGAACGAGTGTGCACATGGTGCAACTCAAATATTAAATCCCGGCAAAGCTGAAATATACCAAAAGTCACAGGCGTACTGGTTGCGGTGTGACTCGAGGTGTGTTTTCGCGATGTCGCAATTCTATAAAAAATAAAGTAAAAGCGCATATATGTTGTTAAAATCTGTAATGAGTCAAACAAGAGTCAAGAACGACGATTGAGCGACCGTGCTAAAACCACGGAACCCGGAAATGCCTAACACCTTCTCCCGGGTTAACAGAGTTCCTTATCCAGATCTTTGTTTCGCGGACATTAATAAAAGAGTCAATTTCCTCGGATTCGGGATTAACCGGTAACTTGGGACACCATTATTATCTCAAGTGGCGACTCTGATAATTCAAAACAAAATTCCGAACCGATTGTCCTTTAAGTGGAAAAACTCCTTCCTCTATGCTATTATATCCGTCTCGGGTATTTGAACATTGAGGTATACCCTACAAGCACACATACTTTTTGTGTCCTTTCTGCGAGGGGTAGTAAAAAGGGAGGTGTGACACCTATTACGCACAAGAATAAAAAGAAGACTCTACCTTGCGGATAAATATCTTGTCCTTTAAAAAAAATCTTTTCTCTTAAGGAACTCTATAACAATCTCATTTGTTTCGAATTTTTTGGTTGTTATAGATAATTACTATTATAGAGAATATATAGTATAACATAGAATGAAAATTGAATCCATAAATAACTTAACTTTTATAGTGAATGACGGAGAGGTTTGATTGTAGCACATAAACAGAGTAAATACTCAATTAAGAGAAAATATATTTTAAGGCATAAATAAGAATAAAATAGTCTAAATGTCTTCTAATTAATATTTTCTTAAATGACGTATAAAAAAGAAATACGACAGATATTTTCTTGCAGTTGCTTCTCATCAATGCTTGTGGAAATCAGGATCTTTTACTATAGTCACTGGACAGGCCGCATTTGCCAATACATAGTTTGTTACACTTCCCAACATTATCCTGTTTTTTTTTAAATCACCAGACCAAAAAAGGAACAGTATTCAAACATTATAATACAGTACTTATAGATTAATGAAAAAAAAGAGAGAATAGAAATGGATTAGAGTTATAGAAAATAAAGTACCTTTGGATGGTACTTAGGCCTCTGCTCCCCATGACCAATGAATTCAACTTCAGATCTTCAATAGAGTCACACACTTTCTCTCTAGCATCTCCCCAATACACTTTTGCCACAACGTTTATCTGTACAGATATCAAGAAATGACAAAAGAGAATGCAACAATTAGAATTAAGAAAAACATATACAGTCAAGACTCTCTATAATAACATCGCTATATAACAATAATTCACTATAAAAGCAAAGTATCTTTTGAAATTAATTTTTATGTCATGTTATAATTTAAATTCTCTATAACAGAATTTGCTATAACAACCAAAAAAGTATGGAACACGCGGAATTGTTATAGAAAGATTTGACCGTAATAAATAAATCAAAACCTCTTTCTGCTTAGAAGTTGTATCAAGCAAATCAAGAACTTGGACATCACTCTTGATATCATAATACTTCAGCACATCTGGCTCCCTAAACTCCACCCACGGAACAAGTGCTAACCAAAAAATGAATATTTACACCATCAGATCACTTAAAAATAACTACAGATGAAAATAAAAGAGATAATATTTTATAACAGATTAAATAATAGTGAAACTTACGAGAACCAGTTTTAGCCCAAAGCTGATCGCGGGACTCACTGAGAGTGTGAGTTTTGATGTGGATAATGTAAATGGTGTCACCTTTAGCAGCCAAATTTTCAATGGTCCATCTTAGAGCTGCTTTACTGCTCTTTGAGAAATCTACTGCTACCCCTATTGCCTTGTCCTTACCCATTTTTTCACTCCTTTAACAAAGATGGGACAATTACTTTTCTTGCTTTGTCAAAATAGTTTTTTTCTTTTTCTTCCACAATATTATTTTGAGGTAAGAGGTAGTACGTGAATTGTGGAGATTAAAACTAGAGAAACTCTCATCTAAGTGATGCACTGTAAATTTATAGCCACTAGGCCTAAACTTAATCCATGTTTTTCGTTTTATGGCTTTTCTTTCTGTTTTTATGATTTATGTATCCACAAATTTGATTGCTTATTTAGCATACAAAATTTTTCTGTTTGTTATCTTCAATTAGCTCACCAATAAGGAACAAAGAATGTAAGAAAAAACGTCTACTCTAATTTTTTTTATGTTCTTAGTTTAAAATTGTTAGTTGTGCTTAGGGGTGTACATGAACCGGGTTGGTTCGGGTTTTATCAAAATCAAACCAAACCAATTATATCGGTTTGGATGGGTTTGGTTTTGTCGGGTTTTTCGGATTTTCGGGTTTTTTTGTTACTTGAATATTATTTCAATCTTACGTTATTAAAATTATAAATAAAGTTTTGATAAGTGAATATATGTTTAGTAAATATGGAAAAATTTGACAAACATATAATCTATTAAAATATTCTAAAGGGAGAAATTTTTTAGTAACACATGATAGTTATTTTTTTTAGTCGTCTAACAATAATTTTTTGTTAATTTACGCTTTCAAGGTTAATACATGAGAGGATCTCAAATATTTCTACATTTTCTAAAGAAGAATCACTACAAAGTCTTAAAAATATAAATAAAATTTATATATTTATATGTCGGTTTGGTTCGAGTTTGTTTACTCAATACCAAACTAAGTCAAACCACACCTAGTCGAGTGTTTTAATCAGTTTGATTTGATTTTTCAGTTTCTGTGATTTTCCAGTTCGGTTTGAATACCCCTAATTGTGCTGATCAAATGAAATGTGGACTTGGTACTGTCCATGGAAAGTTGATCATTGAAGCTCTGATACGGCCCAAGACTAATTTGGTAACAATCCAGCCCACCAGTGATATTGTCCGCTTTGAATCTAGATTTGCACGACTTTAAAACACGTCACTAAAATCTGAGACTTGTCCACTTATATACCAAATATCTCTTCCGTATTTTATCGGGTGGGATTCGCCTATATATGGTGTCACAAATTTTAGGCATATGAATTGGTCGGTCCCTACTAATCATAGTTTAAAGTTTAAAAAATTGAATGCTTCCCCGTGATGATAGATAACAAGAACTAAAGAAAATCAAGATTTAAAAAAAGAATCAAAAGAGTGATAGCATCAACTGATGAATAATATTTCAAAGAAACCACTTTTTCGAGTAAACTACAATAGACAAAAAGAAAATTATCAACGACCCACCAGTAATAAAAAGATTTATTTAATTAAAATAAGTCGTCATATACTTCCTCTGTTGGCTATTTTTGAACACAATAGTTAGAAGATAAGTTTATATATGGACCTCGAAAAGGAATCTAGCTCCTAATACTGCGATCTTAATGGAATAGGAAAAAGAAATTTTATGGTCCTACATTAAATACAACTATCAAAAAATGACCAAAGATGAATGATATGCTGTTCCACCAAAAAATATGATCCTTAGTTCAAATATTTGAATTTATGAGATAAGAGGTTAAACTTAGTTAATAATAATATTTCTAGATGCAAATTCGAAAGTATGGTCAATATTAAAAAGGTCTAGGAAAGAAATTATACTGGTATGCAATAATTATTCTAAATATTGTGAGCAATAATAGAGCATTTAATAACAATGAATAAATATTAATAGTAGCTGAGCAAATAGGAGTGATTCACCCAATAAAGGATGAACTAGGTGGTTGTCCCTTCTGATAATATGAATGGCAGACAAATCATTGACTGTTCGAATTATTCCCATATCTGATGAAAAATACGGAATGATTCGTACAAGAATCTTGACAAAAAGGTCATGCTTGTTTCTTAGTAAGAGAGAGAATATTTAGCCAAAAGTTTGTTCTTATAGATGAATCTCACTTGCCTTACTTCATTGGCTCCTCTTTCCATTTATATGAGACATATTTCTAACAAACCCTAATAATACAAACTACAGAGAATATTTGCTAGAGTATTGAGAGAATATTATTATTGGCCCTCCACTGAAAACTTATATCAGCCGCTAGCCATAAATTATAATATATATTTTATAACCCAAAACTTATTTTAATGACTAGCCGTTAAAATCAACAAAATCAAACTGATACGGAATACAAGGGGAAACGAGGGAATAAGAATTGAAACGTAAAGTATTGAGGTGGCTCTTAATTTTTACATAGCCAAACATTCATCATTTGATTCTTTTTGGCTTTTATGCTATTTAGATATTGATATTTTATACATATTTGTGAGGAATATAAAAATAAAACTTTTATCATAAATGTTGATTTTTATCTGCTGATGAAAGGAAAGAACGTGTGTCGTGTACACAATAATTACACCTATTTGGGTCATTACATACTTTATATGCATATTAGTATATCATTTAAATTCATAGTCCGAAAAAGATGACGTCGGGAAAATGATTTGTCTTTTTTCTTATACGAGTCCAAGATGTGGCCATGCTATAAGTGATCGATGGATAATTAAAACTTCACAAAATCACTATTATTGAGAGCATTTCTATGATCACACATTCTCTAATTACGTACCAATATTAAAATGATTAAATTACATCCAAATTATACACGATCACTATATATAAAAATATATATTTATATGACAACAATCTTACTATAGAAAAATTATATAACATATAATATTACTTATACAAAAAATATACAAGTTTATAGAAAAAGTCAAAAATCATAGCATATTTTTACGCTTTTTACACATCATTATCATAGAATAGTATATACGCTTTGAATATACAAAAAAACTCGAATACTTTAATGCTACATTGGGAATACATCTTAAAATACATGATACACTCTAAATATATGGTGTGTACACATTACACATATAAAATAGTCCGTCACGATATAATTTATATACAAATAGACTATCAATATACAATTTATATACAAATAGAAGGTCACCATACAAAACATATAAAAAAATAGAATGTCATTATACAAAAATTATACTAATAGACTGTCATTATACAAAATATGTATAAAATACACTATCACTATAAAATATACTTTATAGACTGCCACTATATAATTTATATGCGATTAGCTCTCACTATACAAAATAGATTGTCACTATACAAAATAGACTGTTGCTATACAAGATATATACAAAATAGGCTGTCACTATAAAAATAGACTGTTATTATACACTATACAAAAAATATACAAAATAGACTGTCACAATGCAAACAATATACAAAAATAGCTTGTTATTATACAAAAAAATATACAAAAATAGACTGTATTATACAAAAAAATATTCAAAAATAGACATTTCGTATATGACCTGCATTACATATTTCATTCAATTGTTAGCTAATACTTATCAGATCTAGAAGTACATTTAAAAAGGCAAAAAAGAATTGCTCTATCGTGCCAGATAGGGTCGAAGCTACGACCTTCAGCTTAGGAAACATGCGCTCTATCCACTGAGCTATAGGCGCTTGTATTCTCATGCTTATTCCTTTCGGCTACTATATGCAATATGTTTGGGCCAAAGGGCCATTTTTGTAAGTAGGACAAAACATAGGCTATTAAAATTTTGAGGGGCTATAGAAGGTAGTTTTCAAAATTAGTCGTTACAACTTCATTGGTAATGCTCGACCTCGACCATTGTCGGACATCTTGCCCACGGCTCCCGTTGACTTTTCGGCTACAAGTATTTCTGCTTCCTGGCCTACCTCTAGTAATGAGAACTCAAGAATTCTTCCTTCTAGGTAATCTTATTTTGAATATTATTAGGCAGATTTTGACCCATATAGTTAGTCCCTCCGCTTATTGAGGTCGGCATCAGGCGGGCTTGATGAGCGGACCATGTTCGTCGTGGTGAAGAGGATTGGAAGAGTGGGTCGGGTCGTGATGTTTGAGACATGCTAGCAACCTAGCTTTTCACGAGCCGCAACTTTTGGGGTTACATTGTTCCAGATCAAAGTGATGTCGTGATGTCATACGTCATTATGGTGCAGTTTCCTTATGCGTTGCGTTGTTTCACGTATGCCTTTTGGTTGGATCTGCCATTTTAACAGTGGCGCTAAGTAATGATGACCTAATTTCCCGCCCAACGCCTGAGCTCTTATAAATAGGGATGTGAATACACACTGAAGTTTTACAGATTTCCTATATCAAAACCTTGTGTCTTCTTCTTCTTCTGTTGTTGTGCATCTTCATTCCTTGCCCTAGAGATCCCTATTATTTTTAACTCTCCATTGCTTTGAATACCTCTCTTTCATTGGAACTATGTCAAACGTGTATTTTGGTCCTAGCAATGAAAGTTACCCAGTTTCCCTAGAGATAGTTTTCCCTCCTCACATGGAGGGCGTCTTCGTTGCCCCTAAGGACGAGAACTTTCCTAGAGTGGAGGAGATTATTCCTCGTAGTGACAAAGTCAGGTTTGATCATACACAAAGCGCCTGAAATTGAGCCCTAAATATGTGAGTTAGTGATGAAAAAGGCCGAATATTTAGAGCTTAGGGCTAAATATGGCATTCTTGCTTGCATCGAGTTGGTCCTTTCCAGGTGGGACTTGGTACACGTCCACTGCCCTGGGTATTATGCGTTATACGCTTACCCCTTTCATGTTAGCTACACTCTTCCACTTCTTCGATTGGCAGGGGAGTTTTTCCATTTCTTTGTCATTTGCACGGCTCATCTCGTACCGTATAGCCATAAGCTGATAAAGGTGCTTCCTAAGCTTGTGGAGTTGGTCGAGGTTCAAATTACACTTCGGTATTTGATGTATCTATTCGACCCTAGTTTCTATAGGTGCAATGTTAAACCCTCACCATTGGGTGGGGGGGAGGGGGAACAAGTGCCTGGTGGTGAAGATGGATGACAAGGCTAACCGCTAGTTCTAGTACAATCTTTTCTTCATTATAAATGAGGATGTGATGGACAATCCAAATGGCTTGCCTGAAACATGGAATTATACGCTTAACCGTCTAACCTTTCTTTGCTGAGGCATTTGGTTTACTTAGCTTAGTGGTGGTTTCTGACCTCTTGCTCCTTTTTTATGCAGCCAAGACTTCGCCCCCTCCTTTGGTCAGGGACATTCTGATTGGGTCAACCGGCTCCTCCTTCACATTACCGGAATTCGTGAGTGGCCAAACGTTTTCAAGAAGTTTGGGCTTGTTCCTTCCTTGACTGGTGAGTTTCTTTAATTTGGCCTCTTAGTTGCTTACTTTTTGTGGCTTATTATGGTTGAACTTTTTTTTTTGCACTTCTCTTAACTCCAGCCGAGGGTTTTCGAGGACGCCGAAAACTTCCCACCTGCATTCCGTAAGAGGAAAGCTGCTACCTCTTCGGCCTATTCCCCTTCTACGACCGTGGCTGATTCTGCTCACTCCTCAATCCCACCCGGTTCTTCAGAATAAATTCCCCCTTTAACTGTGAATACTTCGGCAGCGGAACCTTTGACTTCCCCTTTGTACCATCTTGTGGATTAAGAGGAGGAATCACTGTCAGGTGATAGAGATCTGATTCCCTGTAATAAGAGATCGGTGGATGTTGGTGATGGGGTTTCCCGAGTCGTGGACTCTGTGATGGATGACTTTTCCTTTCGCGAGATAGCAACCATTGACCTTGAAGATAATGTCACACTGGCGTCTGAGATTTTGAGATTGGCAGAGGTCGATAAGGGTCCCTTCTGTGATGATTGAGGCTGAAGGGATGACCGCCGAGGCTTCTGATTCTTTACGGTAAGAGGGGCTATTGACTTCGCATCCAGATGATAATAATACTTTGACGGGTGATGGGAAAGACAAAGGCATTGCCGAAGACACTTATGAGACGGGATCAGCCATTGATGTTGCTGAGTTGAGGATGATGAAGGAAGCGTTTACCCAACTCGAGGTGAGGTTGGAGGGATCTACGAGGACCACTATGATCCTCATGGATAGTAATATATAAAATAATATGAAGAATAAGTCCCCACCGTCAGCCTTCTTTGCTCGGACGTGGAAGGTGAAACCTTTAGATAGCTAGACGATGTTATTCTATTGAGGAGAATAGTCGGCGTAGGGTGAGTATTTTAGGAATTCGTCTTTCTAACTTTAGTTTTTTTGGTTGTGTTTTGCCTTTGCTGGTGGGGGAGTTCTTATTTTTTTCTTTCCTTCCTTTTATTCTTATGTTTGCACACCATGATTTTGGTGATTGAAAGCGCTCGAAGGGAGGAGAAGCATAAGAAAATATTTGAGAAATTGGAGTGCAAATATTTTGAGTTCCGCGGTAAGTACTGGGAAATTCGCAGATGTTTTGGCGAGGGCGACAACTTATAGGCCTTTGGTGATGAGGAAAGATAAAGATGAGGAGTTGGTGAGGGTCATCGAGAATTGTAGTGTCCTTTAAGGGACGTTGAGAGGTAAGAGGAAGAGCACGAAGTCAGCAAAAGGGTTGAAGCCCAGTGCATCGATCTCCAAGCTCAGGTGGTTTTGCTGCTTGCCCAGCTTGAGGAGTGTCAATTCAAAGCGGATGCTCTAAGTGGCAAGGACGCCAATAAAGCAGATGATCTTGAGAAAGCGAAGTTCGCTCGATCGTAGGCTTTGAGGAAGGTAGAGGCTCTTGAGGTAGTGATCCGGACTCCCCATTCTGAGCGAGAAAATAACTTGGAAATGGCAAGGCTAAAAGAAAAGCGGCCATATGAGAGGATTAGAGAGTTGGAGGAAGAGACTTCTAGCCTTTACGATCGAGTTTATGCTCTTGCGGTCAAGAAGGCTTGATTACTGGCACAACCGGCCTCTTGCCATATTTTAGATGTTCCTAATGTTCTTCAAGAGTTGTTTGAGGAGTGGATTCATGCGGCCTTGTTGGATCTGTTTTGAGATATGCATACGGTGGGTCCCGTTTCTGAGGATGCCTTTGAAGATGCTCGTGTTAAGGCCCATGAAGCTCGAGTCACTCACGGGTATGACCCCGCTATGTGGGAGGCCTATGAGGACGAGAGGATAAAGGTGTATACCGGCTCGAGTAGAACGTGATGTAAAAGAAGAATCTATGTTAAATTTTATTAATTTTGGCCAAGATAATATTTTAGAGCTTAAGTCCAAACATATGAGATATTTTCAAGAAGCCAAGAAATCCAAGAAGCCAAGATTCTTTCCTTCTTAAAATAGGATTTATTTTATTCCTTTTAGAATATGAATTTTTCTTTTAGTAGAATTCTAATTTGTTTTCATTGTAGAATAGGAATTTTACCTTTCTTGTCTTTAGTTAATTTATTTCATTATTAGAATAGGAATTGTAGTCATCAAAAAAGAGATCTAAGCCTATATAAAGGTTTGTTTTGCCTTGTAGAATAAAGAATTCACAATTTTAAGATTTGCCTAGTTTTACAATAGAGTATTTTTTCTCCTTTTTTCTTCTTTATCTTTGTTTTTGGGTCCAAGCAAGGTAGTGATAGTCTTTATCTTATTTTTAGTTGCTTTTGGTATTTCTTTATCATGTTAATTGATTTCAAGTGGTGACTTTAGGAACTTGTTTAGTCCTTGATCTTTGAAGAATACATTTCTTGATCTAAATTCATTCTTTTGATATCATTGAACTGGTGCAACATCGTTATTTACTTGTTTTGAATGAGTAAATAGTCTTTCTTATAGTTCAGGTCATCATCTTTTACCTTATTTTTTAATTATCATATTCCGAGTCCTAAAACTTGAGATACGTTGTTTCTTGAAATCGGCCCACAAACTATGTTTTTATTTCAAGATCTTGATCCTAGTCGATTGATTCTTTGTTAACTCGAAGAATTACATCAATTTGGTATTAGAGCTTATAATTCATAGGTCCCAAGTTGACAAATTTATCATGGCCAAGATTCAACCAAGAGGAATATTCTTGGTTCAAGAAGATAAAGAACCGTGGTAACATGAATCTCTTTTTCACACTAGATGTACCTCCCAAGGAAATGTTTGTTCGTTGATTTTTGATCGTGGGAGTCCCATATATATCATTTCCGAAGAGTTGGTTACCAAAATTACTTTGTCAACCAAACTCATCTATATCCTTGCAACATCGAAGTTGAAGATGATGATGCTTTAGAGGTAACTCGTCAATGCCTAGTATCTTTGTCTATTGGTAAGATCTGTAAAGACAAGATTTGATGTAACGTAGTGAAGATGGATGCTTGTAACTTATTACTTGGAAGACCATGGGTGTATGATATGTGTGTTAAATATGATGAAGACCTTAACATCTATTCTTTTACAAAGGATGGGCGTAAGTTTATCTTAGTACCATTGAATCCAAAAGAAATTGCTAAAAGTTTGAATCCCAAAGATGATTCTTTTGTGACAAAATTACAAACAATTGGTCAAATCAATAGAGAAAAGTCTTTCAATGTTTGTAATACTATGGAAGAGCACAGGAAGGAACATGCACTGGATCCACAAGTTGAGGATTTATCTCCGAAGTTTGATGAGTATCCATTGGAGCATCCCATATGTGACTTAACCCTTCACCTAATAGTGATTCTCAACATAATAATAATTTGATTGTGGATTCTATTATTCAACGAGGTAGCATATTGCATTAGTTCAGAGGTCCATGAAAATTTACAATACGAGAGGGAGGGTTGTTTAAAAAGGAGTCCATAATGGAGGGTTGTTCATATTTTGTTCCAACTTTTTTCCTGCCCCGCAAAATGATGAATATTTTTAAGAATATGTAGGAACAAAAAATCTCAACACAAATTCTATTTACGGTTATGATCTAGTTAAATATGAGAGCATTGTTGCTGATGAGTTCTCAAGAAGATATAATTTGATCTCCAAGATAGATCCAATGGTACTTGAATTTGATTTTTTTAATGATTTTTGTGGTACTAAATTGACTTATTTGGGAATATACCATGAGAACCACATAGATATGGAAAAGTTCAAGATTCCTGAATATAAAAAAAAAAGTAACTTAAGATTATGAATTAGTGTTTGAAAATCCTTTTAAGAGGGTTTATTGTAGAAATATTGGTACAAAGTTACTTTTGAGAAAGTGGAATATATCTCGGTCACAAGCTAAGATTTGTTACAATAAGATGAAGCTCTTTGACAAATTAGAAAAATACAACTTAGAGCCTAGTGAATATGCGTTCAATCAAATTATGGAAATTGCCAATCTTATGCCATTTGTGGAGCTTTTAGACTCGAATACAAGTTTTTCTCAACCAGGGAAAAATGATGTAAAAGAAAAATATATATTAAAGTCTATTAATTTTGGACAAGATGATATTTTAGAGATCAAGTCCAAATATATGACATAGTTTCAAGAAGCACAAGAAGTCCAAGAAGCCAAGATTCTTTCTTTCTTAAAATATGATTTATTTTATTCTTTTAGAATAAGGGTTTTTCTTTTTGTAGAATTCTAGTTTCTTTTCCTTGTAGAATAGGGATTTAACTTTTTTTATTTAGTTATTTTATTTCTTTATTAGAATAGAAATTGCAGTCGTCAAATAAGAGATTTAAGCCTATATAATGGGTTCTCTTGCCTTGTAGAATCAAGAATTCACATTTTTTAGGTTTGCCTAGTTTTATAATAGAGTGTTTTTCTCTCTATTGTCTTCTTTAGCCTTATTTTTGGTTCCAAGCAGGGTGGTGATAGCCTTTATCTTATCTTCAATTGCGCGTGATATTTCTTTATTATGTCAATCGATTTCAAGTGGTGATTTTGGAAACTTGTTTAGTCCTTGATCTTTCAAGAACACATTCTTGATCTAAATTCGTTCTTTTAATATCATATGATCATAATTATAATTGAACTAGTACATCATTGTTATTGACTTGTTTTGAACAAGTAAATAGTCTTTCTTGTAATTCAGATCGTCATCTTTCACCTCATTCTTGAATCATCATATTCCGAGTCCTAAAACTTGAGATACATTATTTCTCGAAATTGGCCTACAAACTATGTTTTTGTTTCAAGATTTTGATCCTAGTCGATTAGTTCTTTGTTAACTCAAAGAATCACATCATAATGCAAGGTATGATGCCGCATATCTTGAGGACGAAGGCGGAGATGATGAGGACGTTGATGATTTGGGGGCAATGTGGTTGAGGGACAAGTCCTTGGGAATGTCGAAGGTCATGATGGTGGTGACCAATAGTTTTCTCTTTTGATTTTTTGTAAATTTTCGTGTGTAGTTGATGGCGTCTTCATGAGCCTTGTAAAAAATATTTCAGGTATGAAATGCGAACTTCATTTTTTGTATTTGATTCTCTTCATATGGTTCGTTTTTCGCATTTGTATGTTTTTAATTATGTTTCTTGGTTTCTTTGATTTTCTAACCCTGATCAGTTAATGGCGAATTGCATCTAGAGGTCGGTAGGCGTTTATTCGAACAAGGTCTTAATTATGGTCGAGGGCCGGCAGGTATTAGTTCGAGCAAGGTCGAACTTAACCTGAACTTAGCCGAGGGTCAATAGGTGTTAGTCCGAATGAGTTCGAATATAATCTAACTTTAATTATGACTGAGGGCCAGTAGGTGTTAGTTTGAACATAACCTAAGTTTAACTATGGCCGAGGTTCAGTAGACATTAGTTCAAACAAGGTAGAACATAACCTGAATTTAACTATGGGTGAGGGCTAGTAGGCATTAGTTCAAACAAGGTCTAATATAACCTAAATTTAATTATGGTTAGGGCTAGTCGACGTTAGTTTGAACAAGGTCGAACATAACTTGAATTTAATTATGACCAAGGGCCAGTAGGCATTAGTTCGTACAATGTCGAACATAACCTGAATTTATTTATCGCCAAGGGCCAGCAGTGTTAGTTCGAACAAGGTCGAACATAGCCTGAACTTAATTATGACCCAGGGCTAGTAGGCGTTAGTTCAAACAAGGTCGAGCATAACTTGAATTTTACTATGGCCGAGGGCCAGGAGGTGTTAGTTTGAACAAGATCGAACATAATCTGAATTCTATTTTGGCCAAGGGCTAGTACGCATTAGTTCGAACAAGGTCGAACATAACCTGAATTTAATTATGCCTGAGGGCTAGTAAGTTGTGATGACCTGACCCGTCATCTTATGTGTTACTACTCCATTTTCCCCATTTATTGCTTTTTCATATTTCGTTATTAGTGTTTGGTGTGTTAGGATTGATTTAGGTTGGGTTTGGTAGAAAATGAGACACTTAGTATCTTTAAGGAAGGTTTGTTTTGGAAAAAAAAGTCAATCAAAAGTTAACTTGTGAGTTAGAGGGCTCGGATGTGATATCCGATGATTCGGTTAGCTTTGGGAGGTGGTTTGTGACTTAGGAGTGCAATCAGAATTGATTTTGGAGGTCCGGTGTAGAATTAGGCTTGAATTAGCGAAGTTGGAATTTTGGCGAATTCCGGTGGATAGGTGAGATTTTGATCTGAGGGTCGGAATGAAATTTCGAGAGTCGTAGTAGCTTCGTTAGGTGATTTTGGATATGTCTGCAAATTTTCAGGTCATTCGGACGTCGTTTGGTTCGATTTCGGATCGAATTCTGAGTTTTGAAAGAATTTGATAAATTTAGGCTTGAATCCGTTGGAATTTGATGATTTTTGTATTTATGGACGTGTTTTAATTATTGGAATAAGTTCGTATGATGTTTTGGAGTAGGTAGGTATTTTTGGTTGAGGTCACGTGGGCCTCGAGGTTATCTTGGGTGGTTTAACGAGAGAGATTGAAGTTGGAAGTTTTGCTGATTTTGTTAAAGCAGGTATTTCCGCAACTGCGGAAGGGAGACCGCAGATGCGGCTTCGCGAAAGCAAAAGAAGCTCCGCGGATGCAAAAAGGTGAGGGTTTACTAGTGTCTGCATAAGCGGAAGTCTTGACCGCAGAAGAGGTATCGCGGGTGCGAGTTTTGGACCACAGAAGCGGTCATGTCCCTTTAGTGAAAGTTGCGCAAAAGCGGAACTTGGTCCGTATTAGCGATTCCGCAGGAACGAAAATAAAACCGCAAAAGCGGAATGGTGAGGTCCGTAGAAGCGGACATCTCAGCGTAAAAGCGGAAGGCCTAGGATTTAATTAAAACAGCATAAGCGGTCAAGTGGCCGCAAAAGCGGTCTCGCAAAAGTGGTATCGAAAACGTAGAAGCGAAAATCTCAGAAGGGTTTAATGAAACAGTTTCTTCGAATTTCAAAAGTTAGAAAACATTTTGGGACTTCGGGAAAAGGCAATTTTGGGCGATTTGAAGAGATTTCGAAGGAGATTCCATGAGGTATGAATTTGTAGCCTCGAATAATGTTGTTATGGTATAAAACAAGGATTAAACACTTAAAATTGAAGGAATCAAAGGGCAAAAATGGATGTTATGGCTTGAAGCCTAAGAGAGTTTAAATTGATTATTTGAGGGGTCAAATGAACTCCGATTCTTGTGTATTTTATATGTACGGACTCGTGGTGAGACGAGGATTCCGAAGATGTAAATTTCATAATTTTTTGAGAAGTGGACTCAGGGCTCGGGTTTTACCAACTTTGTGGTTTTTGTTGTTTTTCGAGTCTTTTCGATTGGGTTATGGTTTATTGGCCTATTGTGACGTATCCGTTATGGTATCGATCAGATTCTATACACGAGGAGGTAGATTTGGTAGGGAAAGACTTGGCGAGCAAGATTATCGGCCGGCTTGAGGTGAGTAATACTTGTGAATGATATTCTTAAGGTTTAATACCCTGGATTTGCACATCTTAATGATGTATTGAGGTGACGTGCACGCTGGACCTGAGCATGTGGTAGAGAACCATTGCGAATCGCGACTTGGTCCATCTCGGTTGTTGGTTTTACCGTGTATTTGCAAATAATTTGTTGCTATCATTATGACTTGGGCTCATTGCCATACTTGGGGCTTATTGCCAATTGTTTGAACTCTTTATGAACTATCATCATCGTTTCCCTCACTATTTGAAATATTATTTGAACTCAGTCCATGTGATTTACACGGTTTGAGCTGAGCATTATTGTTTTACTGATGCCCAAGGGGCTTTTGACTATTTTGGACTGATTGAAGCCGAGGGCCTTATGTGAGGGCATGAAAAGTGATGTGAGGAGGATTTCAGGCCTCGAGTGATATGTGAGGAGGCTTTCAGGCCTCGGTTGATATGTGAGGAGGCTTTCAGGCCTCGAGTGTTATGTGAGGAGGCTTTCAGGCCTCGAGTGTATCGTGAGCAGGCTTTCAGGCCTCGTATTGATATTATTCAGGCTTTTAGGCCTTGTTGTTAGCACTTGGGCTATAGGAGCCCCTCCGGAGTCTGCACACCCATAGTGAGCACGGGGTACCCCTTTAAAATGAAGTGGTAACAATGACATTGTCAGATGTGTTTCGGTCAGGTAATAATGACTGACTAGTCAGGTAATAATGACTGACTAGTGGTAATAATAACACTGAAATACACTTTGATCAGGTAACAATGGTTGACCGGTCAGATAACAATGGTTGACCTTACTTTTGTATTCTTGTTTAATTTATTCCTTTCAAGAGAATGTCTTGTTATGTTTTCATGGATTTATACTGTCTATTTGGTTTACTGCTTGAGATAATATTATTTGTGCCCTTTTGGGATTTTATACTTTTAGTCTTATTCGCTTTTATTACCACTGAGTTGGAAGTACTCACTTTACTCCCTATACCATGTCTGCAGATCCAGGTCCTTCTTCACAGGTTGAGTAAGCATTTCAGTGATCAGCAGGCTTGCTTATTCGGGAGAGTTGAGGTAGCTGCACGACATTCGCAGCCGTTGACTCTTCCTCCTATCAATGTCTTTTATTTTCCGCACTTCCAGACATTTAGATAGTTTACGTAGTGGGATATTATGCTATTTTGTAGAGGCTCATATTCGTGACAGCGGGTCCAGGGTTGGGCTATATATTGTGTTTTGCTAAACATCGGTATTCGTATTAGTATTTCCGTATTTTCTTAAATGGCTTATGCTTTCAGTTTCATTTATCAAACACTTCATTTATCAAACATTGGTTGCCAACTGGGTTGAATATATGGTTAATGGTCGGGGTTGCCTAGTAGTGTGCTAGGCGCCATCAAGACCAGGGTTGGGGTCGTGACAAGTTAGTATCAGAGCCTAGGTTACTTGGTCTCGCGAATTATGAGCCAGTTTAGTAGAGTCTCGCGGATCGGTATAGAGACGTCTGTATTTATCCTCGAGAGGCTGCAGAACCTTTAGGAAAACTTCACTTTCTTGGAATTCTTATCGTGCGCACTACATTCAGCTTGAGATATACCTCTTGAAATTCCTTCCACACGTCTGTATGCGCATGTGAGCGCTTAGTAGTATATGTGCCTTGATTGCTTTTGATTCCCTGATCGAGGGGCGAGAAGTAATCATTGTGAGTATATTGGTCCAGTCTGGAGGACTTGAGGCCGGATCTTTGCTTATAGCTAGAGCACCGAGGTGCTGATTGTGTGAGCAAGTATTTTAAACTTATATGTTCAGTATTGTCCTTATTAGCCGGAATGGCGGTTGGGCGTTCATGTGATGAGTATGATAGTACTATGAGGTGTATCTATGTGATTTTTGGTATTGACGAAGAAGTCTGCTGGATAATAGATGAACTATTAAGCGTCCTTTTTCCTATTATGATCTGTTGTGTAGCCCTGAGTTATGGGCGCGTGAACAATATTTTTATGTCTCCTAGTTGGAAAGTGAGGTGCAATATATGTGGCGATATGAGTTCATACTCGGGAAGGCTAGATGGCTATGTTATGTGTAAGTCGGTAAAAGGTGTGCTGAAATACCGAACTGAGGCGAAGCAGGTAGATTATCTCCTGCGGAGTGTTTTTGAGTGGTATGATCCTTATGTGTATGTTATAAGATCTCATGTGTAATTGAAGGGTATGTGTTGAAATTTGAGAATTTGGGACGCTTAAGAAAGCGGACTCAGCTGATATGGTAATGAATGCGGGGTTTGTAGTTAGATGATCTGTGTATTCACAAAAAGCTTGTAAATGATTTGAGTTTGATGTCACTGTGGCATTGTGGCATCATTAGAGTCAAAGTGCTATGAGTTGTTAAGAGTGCCTTGATATATGGCTTCGAGCCAAGTTGGGGAGGTTGCTGTTGGTCATCTGATTGCACGGTTATGTGCTATGTCGGTTCCGTTTCAATGTATGATGGTGGATTAGTTCTGGTTACAAAAATTGAGCCGAGGATGGCCCGTGTGAAGGAAATTTTTTACAAAGGTTATATGGTGCTTTCATAAATGTGAGAAAATACTAGGATGTTTTGAGCTGTTGTTGATAAAGAATGGTAAGTGTATAGAGAATAAAGATGGTTGTTTATATCTGTATGCAATCCTGTTCTGCGGGGTCAAAGTACTAATAAGGCACGAGTGGTTCCGTTCATTTAGGTCAGGTGAATTATAGTTGAATAAGAGTGAATGATTGTCGAGAATAGTTTTACCGTATTCAAGATTTTGCATGTAACAATCAGATATGTTAAGATTGTGTATGTGGCTAGAGACTGTGTTTTCATTAGGAAAGATCAGGACTTGTGGTACTTTATGTTAATCATGGGATTCTATGTATCCGCATTTGGAAGGTAATGGTAACGAATTCATATTCGCATGAAGTTCTTCAAAGTAAAGTATTCTGGAATGTGGTATTTCTGGGAAACGTTTGAGAGGGTATTCGGTGGCCTATGGGTCTTAGACAGTGTGGTCTTATGTGCGAGTCTCGTGTGGTAAACTTGAGTTGAGGTATTGTGGTGCTACAATAAGGGAGAATATCAAATAAATGATGAATCAGTAAGGAAATTGGATAAATGGAATATCTTGATAATAAACTGAATCGGTATGATAAGGATATGATTAATTCTTTGCATGTGTTCTAGGTAATGAGTCTTACAGGTGTTGTGCAATAAAGCTCTTTAGTGCTGGCAGTTTAGCTTGTGCAATGAAATTGGGATAAAAAATTCTTGATGTGTTTTACCGTAGTTTGAAGATGAGTATATATCCTATGGGTATTCGAAGCATGGAGTGTGTAATGATTTTTCCTTTTATATGGGATCATGAAAGTTCTTGACTAGTTGAGTGCGTCGATATCTGCGACGTAGAAGAGAGATAGAAGTCCTCATGTTATCCTAGTGTGGTATGTATGTGTTATGATATGGAGAATTGAGATTTGCATGTTCAAGGTTTTGGTTCAGTTCATAATGGGAAGTCAATAATTCTTGAGCAACACAGGCAGCTGCAGGTGATTTAAGAACCGACCTTCTGATGATTAAGGAAAATGGTGCTGCTATTCTAGTGATTTGATGAGGGTATATGTTCAAAAGAAAGGGGTAAAGTAATATAAACTGATAATACTTTGGTGGTATTGCGGTATTCTCACGTTGGATCGACTGTTGATAATTGAGTTGTTGATGGCGCCGGGAATTTTTTGAATATCTTTCGTGGTATGAATTGATACTTGATGTGTGTTATTGATAATAGGTGAATTTGACTATATTAATGCCCTAAATAATCACGCTTTATTGTTGTTTTGATATTGTTTATGATAACAAAATGCTTTTATTAGTGTTATTAGTGTGTTATAGGTACACTTGAGCTAATGAAGACTAAAAGAGCAAGTTTTGGAGTCAAAAGATGGTGAAAAAGGCCAAAAAGTGGTACAAGTCAAGAACTTATGTTGAAAGTAGCCGGAAAGGTGTGATTCCGAGTTATATGGATGTTATGTAATGAATTTAAGTGATTTGGAGCTTTGAAGTCTGAGTAAAAGCTCAAGGAATTAAGCCGGGATCGAGTTCGGGGGTCAAATTTGATAAGTGTTGAACAAGCGAAGAATGGATGAGGCATATTGTGCACTGTTTAGTAAATTGGACATAACGTTTCGTTCAGATCTCCATTTTGGTTCCATAATATATGGTTGGAAAGATAATTCAAAGGGCTACAACTTTCCTGTTTTGAGTTTTTCCAAATTCGCAACGGAACAGGGTCAAAAACCGCGGTTTCTCCGCGACCGCGGATGAACCGCGGAAAAACTGGCTCTCTGAAGTTTTACTGTTCGCGGTCCGTCCGCGGCCGCGAACGAACCGCGGAAGTCACCGCTGCAGCAAATCCCAATTGGACTCAAACTTAGTTTTTAAGCCCTAAAACCTCTATATAAACTCCTAGTTTGCCCATAGAGGCATGTACTTTATTTCTTCAATACTTTTGCAAGGTTTTAGTAGGAGAGATTCCTCTCAAACTCTTTCTTTATTTTTATATCAAGCAATTCTTTATGATTTCAATTATTATTCTTTTTGTTTCTTCAAGCATGAGTAGCTAAATTCTTTTCTAAGGTTTTGATGGAACCTATTGATTGATGAACTTATCGTTTATGTGAGTACAAATTGTGACTTAGATTTCTATTTGTTCAACTTCATTCTTATTGTAGTTAATTGGTAGACGTCCCAATTAGCGGTGCCTATTTAGTGTGCATAACTTGGAAAAGAGTGCATATTTAGGTTTATTGTTGAACAACACCACACCTAGGTTATTAGAGGAATCTATAATTTTAGGCGTAAAGACGGGGTTAGGAATAACGAAGTCTTGGGTGCAATCTAAAGTGAACTATTCAAATTAAAGCTAGCTAGGGTAGCTCGGGAGAGTGCACTAGTAAATTATTGTAATTGCTCGGGAGAGGGTTACGATACACATAGCGTTCATGATTGATAGAATATATTAACAATTTCTATGAGCATAACGATAAGGGATTCCGTCAATAAGGGAAATCAATACCTTAGTCTTTCTCTATATTATTTCATTCAACATTCAAGTCTTTCTTTTAAAGCATTCTTTAATTCTTGCAAACTAGATATTCGAAAATCATACACAAAGATATTCTAAATTTTGGGAACTTGATTCGTAAGTACTCTTGGGTTGTGAAAGTTGTGATTGATAGGTTAATTCTCCGTGGGATCGATCTTGGACTTATTAAACCAAGTTATATTGACTACGACCGTTGCTTGGACGTGAATCAATTTTGGCGCCGTTGCCGGGAATTAACGGAATTGTCAATTGCCATTGACAGAACTTCAAGATTCTTGTGTATTCAGGTTCTTTCTACACTCTACATTGAATATTTTGACGTTTGTTGATTTGGGTATTCGGGTGCATGCCTAGAAAATCTGCAAGGACTGGAGAACTAATTGAAGGACTCTCAGACCCCGAGCAAACCTTCCGGGTGCGCAACAAAGCCATCAAACAAATTCAACAATCTCAACAACCAATCAAACTAGACTTCGACATGGGTGACATGAACGCTCAAAACCAGCAAGTCGGGCTAAACATGCAAGAGGCACAGGAGGCACAAGAAGGTGCATTGTTCGACTGGGCACAACCCACAACGGATAATTTGGCAACTGCCATCGTTGTGCCAGCAATTCAAGCTGAGTCTTTCCAGATTACCAACAACATGCTTCACTTGTTGCAAAACAAGGGATTATTCTCTGGGTCTCAGGTTGAAGATCCACAGCAGCACCTCAAAAACTTTCTATCAATATGCAAAACACAAAGGCAACCGAATGTAACTCCGGAAGCTATCGGATTACTACTTTTTCCATTCTCAGTTACAGGAGCAGCACAGATATGGCTAAACTCACTCCCAATAAACTCCATTGCAACTTGGGATGAGTTAGTCAAACAATTCCACAACAAGTTTCATCCACCCAACAAAACAGCTCAACAAATTGATGAGATTGTGAGCTTCAAACAAAAACCATTGGAAACACTACATGAAACTTGGGGGCAGATTCAAAGGCATGCTTGTTATGTGTCCTCACCATGGGATTCCTGAACAGATGTTGGGTCAAAGGTTCTACATGGGACTTTCAGACAGTATGAAGAATATTGTAGATGCTTCAGCAGGTGGGGCTTTTCTGAGCAAGACTTGGAGAGAGGGCCAAAATTTGCTAGACAAGATGGCTCAAAATTCCGGGTGGACGTCCAGGAATGCTCCTATCACACCAGTAGTACACTCTGTACCTCTGGATCCATCCAACACTCTGGAGGAGAACGTGGCAACTTTATTGACACAAATGAGCATCCTAACAAAGAAGGTGGAAGAATCAGGGGTTAAGCAGCAAGTTCACATTGTAGACACTACCAATGGTGGTTTGTGCACATCTTGCATTAGCTAACGCATAGGTAATCCATGGGCTGCAGACCAAGAACATCATCACCATCATGAAGACATGAATTATGTGGCTAATTATGGAGGGCAGCAACAGGGTAATCCGAGTTGGGGTCAGCAGGCTCCACAGCAATACAGGCCTCCACAACTACAGTATAATGAAGCAAGTATGAGGCCACCACACAACATGGCTCCATATCCTAGACCTCGGAATTTCGGCAATCAGCAGCAGGGATATCATCCACCTCCACCACAGCATGGGGGTAGACATGACGATGGGTTTGCAGAATTGAAAGCTATGATGCAACATGTAATCGGGTCAAATGCCAAAACCAATGAGAGGATAGATGCCCATGATGCAGCCATCAAAAATATTGAAGTACAGGTGGGCCAGATTGCTATGTCTCTCAACAATCGTCCTCAAGGGACATTGCCTGCAGCCACACAAATAAACCCAAAGGACCAAGTCCCAAAGCAGATGATGGCAGTGACTCTGAGAAGTGGTAGAGATCTTGATGCTGAGAAAGAAAGTGAGAAAATCGACACACAAGCTGAGACACTCATTCCATTGCCCATTGAACTGGATGAGTCCACCGGGTTGACAGAAATTACAGTCCAGCCAGTTGCTGAAAATAAAGAGATGCAGCAGGGAACGGAAAAAGTAACTAAACAGGTAGAGCAGCAGATTGATGAGAAAGTAATAGAAAAAGAAAAATCCCAAGTCACCGGGAAGAAGAGGCCTCCACCACCATTCCCCCAAAGGTTGGCCAAACACCAGAAGGAAGAGCAATACAAAAAGTTCTTTGATATGCTCAAGCAAATCCAGGTAAATATTCCATTAATTTAAGCTTTAAAAGAAATGCCTGGTTATGCTAAGATGATGAAGGATTTGATGTCGCGGAAATTTGATTTCCAAGACTTGGCCACAGTTACACTTACACAGACTTGTAGTGCAGTGGTCTCTAGACCCATTGCTGAGAAGCTATCTGATCCAGGTAGCTTCACCATCCCATGCACTATAGGGAATTATGCCTTTACTAAGGCTTTATGTGATTTGGGGGCAAGCATTAATCTCATGCCCTTAGTTATCTATAAGAGGTTAGGTATTGGGAGAGCCAGACCCACCTCTATGCTTTTACAGCTTGCTGACAGGACGGTTAAGCGTCCATTTGGTATTATAGATGATGTGCTAATCCAGGTTGGGAAGTTCGTGTTTCCCGCCGATTTTGTTATTCTTGATTGCAAGGTCGACGAAGAAATTCCCATAATCTTGGGAAGACCATTCCTAGCCACCGGGAGAGCCATAATTGATTGTGAAACTCGGGAACTCAAGATGAGGTTGAATGATGAGGAGATCATCTTCAATGTGCAAAAATCCATGAGGCGTCCTAGTGAGTTTGCAAATTGCTCTCTCATTGATGCGGTTGATGTGATAGTGGAGACCGACGATGCAAAATTAACTATTGAAGATCCACTTCAACCAAAGCCATCCATAGAAGAGCCACCAAAGCTTGAGCTTAAACCACTACCATCACATCTCAGGCATGAATTTCTAGATCCTAACTCCACCTTACCTGCTATTACTTCATATGGTTTGCTAGATGTGCAGGCTCAAAAGCTTATACAGGTACTAAAAGAATGCAAGACTGCCATTGGGTGGACCATGGCAGACATAAAGGGGATCAGCCTTGCATACTACATGCACAAGATTCTCCGGGAAGAGAGGCACAAACCTTCCAGGAAACGCAAAAGAAGGCTGAACCCGAATATGAAGGATAGGATGAAAAAGAAAGTGATAAATTTGCTAGACACGGGGTAGATCCCAGGTATGTTTTCTCACCCTTCTATGCTATACATGTATTATTATGCCATGAGGACATGGCATGATTTTAAGTGTGGGGTGGGAGACTTATCTTGTATTATATGTTGTATATATTAGTTTTAGTTGTTAATATAAATAGTTGGCTTGGCCCGATGATAGACACTTGGCGACGGGTTTCTTAAGGTTCTAAGTCGGATTAAAAACACAAAAAAAAAAAAATTTGAAAATTTGAAAAAATACAAAAATATGAGTAGAGGACTCTTCTTTATGACGGACTATTTAGGACAAGTACTCTTGAGGGAAGTAGTCCACGTATGAATTTTTCTTTCTTTTATTTTCTTTTTTTTAGGTAGTGTATCATCTCCCCCTTGGTTTTTCTTTTGACCACGGTTCTTTTCCAAGGGTTTTTATTGAACCGGGTTAGGTAGATTTTTTTTCTTTCTTTTTTTTTTTCTTAGGATTAGAGGTAAAAGGGCAACATGTAACCCCGAATATGCACATTAGCAAAAGCGTAAATTGAACTTGAGAATGTATCTTCTAAGCTTGATTGTAGAATCTCAATATGCCTTAAATTGCACAGTAATGCTTGCTTGAACATTGATAGGATTTTGTAGATAAACCGGATTCCAAATGAGTTGCATGCCATGTGTGTGTGAGGTTTTTACTTACATTGTATGTCGTACATGATGCCTAGAACTTGCCCTGTGTGTTTGCAAAGCGAAATAGAAGTTATTCGGTTGTAGAAAGGATAGAGGCATTTCTTTGTGTAACCCCATATATCAATAGACATGAATTCACCCGTACATTATATCTTAGTTAACCCCTTTTGAGCTTAAAGCCTATTCTTTGATAACCCTTGAATGTTCTTCAAATTATTATATTTTGTTCTACTTTACCTCCTAGAAGCACTTGTATTGTAACGAATATGCAAAAGATTAAGTGTGGGGTGAAAGGAAGGTAAAAAGGGAAAATCAAGAATGAATGGTAGAAAATAGTAAGCTGGCCAAAATAATATAAATGTGTTGCAAAGCAATGAGAAAAAGAGTTATATAAATGTATATATGAAAATTACAAAGGCTAGTTACACCAACAAAAGAAAAATGGGGATTAAAAGCAAATAAAGGTGAATAAATGTTTATGGGAGACATAAGGAAGAAAACTAAAAGGGAAAGTGGTGAAAGAGAAAAGAAAAGTGCTTAGGGAGGCCAGTCACTATACCTAAAAGTATCCTACCCGTCCCATAGCCTACATTACAACCCTTAAAGACCTCTTGATCTATGATTGAATAACTCGATTAGTGGAGTATTACACTAGGGGCAAGCCTATGGTGTGTCTGTATTCATACGAATGTTCTTTATTGAGAGTGAGTGAATTTTTTTCAACATTTATAAGTTCCATGTATTTGAATGGTTAATGTGTGGGATTTTCTCTCAATAAATTGTGTGAGGGCATGTAATTCAAAAGGAAGAAGGTGAATTTGCAAGTTTTTGGTAATAAGTAGAGTAAGTAATAATGTGTGGGCATGAGAATTTGCGGTTAAGTAAAGATTATACATATCTTAGGTTGTTCATGTATAATAGTTTTTTTGTTACATAATTGGGGGAGACATAAATAAAATTGGCCTAAAGTATGATTAAGGTTGCTCGAGGACGAGCAAAGGTTTAAGTGTGGGGTATTGATAATAGGTGAATTTGACTATATTAATGCCCTAAATAATCACGCTTTATTGTTGTTTTGATATTGTTTATGATAACAAAATGCTTTTATTAGTGTTATTAGTGTGTTATAGGTACACTTGAGCTAATGAAGACTAAAAGAGCAAGTTTTGGAGTCAAAAGATGGTGAAAAAGGCCAAAAAGTGGTACAAGTCAAGAACTTATGTTGAAAGTAGCCGGAAAGGTGTGATTCCGAGTTATATGGATGTTATGTAATGAATTTAAGTGATTTGGAGCTTTGAAGTCTGAGTAAAAGCTCAAGGAATTAAGCCGGGATCGAGTTCGGGGGTCAAATTTGATAAGTGTTGAACAAGCGAAGAATGGATGAGGCATATTGTGCACTGTTTAGTAAATTGGACATAACGTTTCGCTCAGATCTCCATTTTGGTTCCATAATATATGGTTGGAAAGATAATTCAAAGGGCTACAACTTTCCTGTTTTGAGTTTTTCCAAATTCGCAACGGAACAGGGTCAAAAACCGCGGTTTCTCCGCGACCGCGGATGAACCGCGGAAAAACTGGCTCTCTGAAGTTTTACTGTTCGCGGTCCGTCCGCGGCCGCGAACGAACCGCGGAAGTCACCGCTGCAGCAAATCCCAATTGGACTCAAACTTAGTTTTTAAGCCCTAAAACCTCTATATAAACTCCTAGTTTGCCCATAGAGGCATGTACTTTATTTCTTCAATACTTTTGCAAGGTTTTAGTAGGAGAGATTCCTCTCAAACTCTTTCTTTATTTTTATATCAAGCAATTCTTTATGATTTCAATTATTATTCTTTTTGTTTCTTCAAGCATGAGTAGCTAAATTCTTTTCTAAGGTTTTGATGGAACCTATTGATTGATGAACTTATCGTTTATGTGAGTACAAATTGTGACTTAGATTTCTATTTGTTCAACTTCATTCTTATTGTAGTTAATTGGTAGACGTCCCAATTAGCGGTGCCTATTTAGTGTGCATAACTTGGAAAAGAGTGCATATTTAGGTTTATTGTTGAACAACACCACACCTAGGTTATTAGAGGAATCTATAATTTTAGGCGTAAAGACGGGGTTAGGAATAACGAAGTCTTGGGTGCAATCTAAAGTGAACTATTCAAATTAAAGCTAGCTAGGGTAGCTCGGGAGAGTGCACTAGTAAATTATTGTAATTGCTCGGGAGAGGGTTACGATACACATAGCGTTCATGATTGATAGAATATATTAACAATTTGTATGAGCATAACGATAAGGGATTCCGTCAGATAAGGGAAATCAATACCTTAGTCTTTCTCTATATTATTTCATTCAACATTCAAGTCTTTCTTTTAAAGCATTCTTTAATTCTTGCAAACTAGATATTCGAAAATCATACACAAAGATATTCTAAATTTTGGGAACTTGATTCGTAAGTACTCTTGGGTTGTGAAAGTTGTGATTGATAGGTTAATTCTCCGTGGGATCGATCTTGGACTTATTAAACCAAGTTATATTGACTACGACCGTTGCTTGGACGTGAATCAGTTATGTATACGTACGATGGAGTGCGGGGTCATGCATAGTGATTCATGTGTTATATGTGTTGGAGACTAGAAGTTCTCGTGATCCGACTATGCAGTGGTTGTAGAACGTATGTATCGATACCGTTTAGCGGTTATTGGAAAATTAGAGGTCCGAGTGGATCATTCTTTGCTTGGTATGTTAGATTTTGTTTATGATATTCGATTGCAGACTGATTGTATCAGTGTTGGATTATTCTAGACTATCATGCTATGAGCTATGTCAAAAAATGCCACCGTTTGCGTGGCAATGTGCATCGAATTTTGTTCTAGTAGAGTGGTTGATATTCCAAAAACCAGCGGACGGCTGGCAAGTATTGCTTTATTAGTTGGGCCTTCGTGGCGGATGTTAGTGCAGAGGTTTCTACCGTTGATTCAGTTTCGGTACTGAGGGACTTTTTTTCCGGATGCGTTTCTTGTGGCCGGGCATGAGACAATATGTGTTTATTGTAATGAGCGAATTTGGCTCGATGTGCATCTCCTTTTGTGAGATATATGTGTGGGTCGGGTGGCACACCAGGTATGTTATCTGGATCGGGTTGCACGCTACAACAGTTTGATGTAGAGAATAGTTTTCTATATGTTACTTTGTATGCCTTGCTTCCTGGTTTTTGAGGAAAGTCCGTATTGGGTGTTGCTCGGCGAATAGCGCATCGGTTGTGTCCTTTCAGGACTGAATAGTGTATATTACTTGCTTCACCGTGGGTGTGATGGATTTCTTGATTTCAGACATCAATCTGTGCATGACTGTCTATTTGAGCATGGTGACTTGAGGTGTTTCCTGTGTAACAGGGTTCAGATAGGATCGCACATTGTAATGAGGCTACATGGAAATTGGACCCTACGAGACAGATTCGGGCATTCTATTTCTATAATGTGAGACGTGGTCTCAGCCTTGTGTTGTGATGGTACTGATGAATTTGAATTACAGCCCTTCGTTTGAGTTGTTTGTCATGATATGAGTATGTTCAAACCGTTTCCTGTTGGTGCGTGTATTATGCAAGTTGAGGCTTAGGCCTATGTTGAGATGTCATATTACCAGAATGGTGTGTTGTAGTCGAGGTGATCGTTGGAGTCATTAATGAGTACGAACAGATTTGATTTCAGCTTGCTAGAAAGGTAATATCGAGGTTTGGCTTGGGAATCTGTTGTAGTATCAGTCGATGGATTCATGAATGGTTGATCTGAGAGATGGGTTCGATATATCGCATGTTCCAGTTGCTGTTGGCACTATATGAAAGTGCTGGAATAAGATTTTGGCAACAACCAAACATACACGGAAAGCACAATCAAATCAAACAAAGGGGCAATCAGTGCCCCACAGGTTGCAAACTCTCCTGCTGTCTCCTTTCACAATTCACATCAATGATTTCACAGTTTTATTCATATCAGTTTCAATGGCGATTTCGATCGCTTTCCACCCTTATTACATCGGCCACCCTTATCACCCCAACCCACACCTTATTACTTCGTGTTGCGGCGTGCAACCCGATCCCACCGTACAGTTTCAAATCACAACAATCACAAACAACAAACAAAATTACTACACAAAGATCACAAACAAGGGCAATAAGCAACTTACAAATTGGTTCATGTTTCCAAATAATTTTCAAGCCGGTACCACAACAATGTTATAATGTTTCCATATCCGAGAGTATCATCACCATTATGCTCAACAGTTCATCAACAATTCGAGTTGTTTCATTAGTTTTCCACAAGAAGCCAAGTATGTCATCACTACTATTATCCTCAATATCTTTACCAATTATAATTTCATTTTTTCATCATTCGGTTCACATCTCATACCACACCACACATGACTAAACTAATCGAGCACCCAACAACTTAATCAAAAGAATTACACAACAATTCTCATAACTATCACTTGCCAAATAATTTGTACACATAAAGGCGATTTCACGAGGATCAAAGTTAGCCATACATACCTGGAGTCAAATTTACTCATTAAAAAGTAACGATAAGTTTAAAGTCTCAATATAAGAACCAATAAAACAGATTACAGGACTTAATAGCTGCTAATCAAACTAAAATAAAATGACATAAGAAAACTAGACTACAAACCAAAAATGATTAATATGAACCATTAAATTTAATAAAGTTAATATACATATACATATGTGTAGTAAAAGTTTTGAATATGGAATTTTATAATTGATTTGGTTCTTACCTTTTTAATCTTTTTTTATTTAAAACTAAAATCAAATTAAATTTGATTAATTTATTAATATTCAAATACCAAAACTAAAAAAGTATTATTATTTTTTATCTATTTAGTTTGATCTTTCGATTTTCCATAAACATTAGATCTTCATCTTTCGATTTTAGCTAATGTAGTTTCTTAAAATTTTCCATGACTACTAATGCCTATCAGTTCATAATTTTTTTTCCTTTTTTATGTATATTTTAAAAAAAAAAAAAATATCTGTTCATGAAATTTTGTAAGTTTTTAAATTTTTTTTTAAAAAAAGGAGTTTTTCAAACCAAGAAGTTGATTTGACCACTTTTTCAAACTTGTCAAAAAATTCTCACTTATAAAATTACAATATTTTTTTCGAATGAAACGCATATTTAAATATAATTTTTCAATTTAACTTCAAATATAAACTAAACTTATTTTATGTCCAAATGCATACTAATAAATATAAATAATGCTATTGTAAATCTCGTGTATATTCACATGATCACAAAAAATGCAATGGGTAGAATTTATTAGTGGAAGATTTGCTAGCGGGCCGTGTTGTCACTTACTGACACCGCAATTGGATACAAAACTCCTTGGTTCCAGCCCCACTATATCCCATTCTCTCTCTCTCGCGCTATATATATAAACTGTGTGCTGCCTCCATTGGTCTGCTCTCTCTCCTCCTCTCACCCAATTCCTTTTGATTCTCTTTACATCACTGCTGCTTTCGTTTACTATCCCTTTTTCTTAGTGTAAACACAAGGGAGAAGGTGTTGTGTATAATCAAACCTTAAAGAGGCAGCAACCTTTCAATCAACTAATTAAGGCTCTTAAATAGTTTATCCAAACTTTTGTGAATACTTACTTTTAATTAAATGAGCTTTATTACAAGTGTTAAATAGGTCGTTTTTTTGGCTATTTTGGTGAGGATTGAGATGGCGAAGAACTTGAATGATTATTATGAGTTTTGGCTTCCTTCACAGTTTTTAACTGACGATGAGCTTCTAATGGACTTCAAGGTTAGCTCTATTGTAGAAGGGAGAAACGACGGCGTAAAGTGCCTTGCACGTGATTTTCAACATGGGTTTAACCCGATTGGACTTCAGTCGGACCTGAGTTCGCCCATTGAGTCAGCAGTCGGGTCAGTGGATACAGAGAGTGATGAAGAAGAATATATCACTGAGTTAACTCGTAAAATGGCTCACTCAACACTTCATGACTCCGGTTTCGGCTATCAAAACACAAAGGTATTACTCATTTTTTGGTTCCTTTTCTTTTTCTGGCATAATTTATTTTTTTGGTTGATTAAGATGAGTTTTTGGGGGGTTTTGCTTTTTCTAGGGCTGGAGATTGTTAGGTTCACCTCAGTCGACGTTATGCGGGTGTAAACAGGGCTCAAGTAGTGAAAGTCCAAACTGCCCTTCACAGCCCTCTTCCCCGCCGCCAATGAACCGAAACGATAGGGCTTTTGATCTTCTTTACGCGGCTACTGAAGAGGTGGCTAGACTCAGGATGATGGAGGATGCTGCTGGACTTTATCAGACCAAAAATGGATTAAGTGCTACGCCCATGAAAACTACAGTCGCTGTTCCTCCAAATAACTCTAAACCATGTTTCGGGTCATTGAACTCAAATCAACTCTCTTACCAGCAGTTGCATGTAGCTCAAGTAAGCCTTAATTTTCTGTATTAGATGTGAGTCCCTCGTTTCAATTTATTTGAATATGTGTTGGAATATCAAATTGACTAGTTTTCAGTTTGAATTCGTATGTAAAATTTCTCTTTTTTTTTTCCAATTAAAATTTACATATTTAGAACTTATATAAAGAGTACGTCAGAATAATTAATAATTTAAAAAATATTTGTAAAAAATATAGTTAAAGAAAACCTTGTTGTTTGATTCCTAATTTGAAACGAAAAAGATATGAACTATTAGAAAGCGGCAGGGTGGCTATGCTATCTACTGAAATTCAGTCCTAAGCTGAACTATTGTTATTCTTTCATATAAATATCTATGAAATGCAGTTTCAGCGATTGAAACAGCAGCAGATAATGAAGCAAGGGCAAGGAGTTTTAGGTTCGGTTAAAGGTGGATTTGGGCAGTGTCTGCTCAACCAAAACAACCAGAAATTGAGTCAGAGCAGAGGCCAAAATGGAGTTGCTAGGCCTATGAATTCTTCAATTTCTAGCTGGCCCACGTTGCAGCAGTCTCAGCGACAGCAGCCTGGCTCAGGGATGCACTCTGTTTTTCTAGGAAATCCTGGTCCCAAAAAGGAGTGTGCTGGAACTGGTGTTTTCTTCCCTAGAGGAATTGGAACACAAACTGAAACTAAGAAGAAACTAGGTACAGTTCCTTTTTTTCTAATACCTATTATGTGTCATTTGGTACTATGAATAAGTAAAAATAATCCTAGGAAAAAAATTTAATATCACCTATTAATAATCTTGTGATGATTTATTACATGATTAAAATTAGTACGGGATAACTTATACTTGCCAAAAGGTGGAATAATAATTTCTTGATAAGTTATTCTACACTATAGCAGTTAAATTGATAATCACAGGATTAAATAATTAATTATAGCATAACTAATTTTGACATTTATGTTGCTCGGACTCTCCAAAAATATCTTCACCTTTGGAGGATTCAATACGGATATGACATTTTTGAGAGTCTGCGCTAGCCTAGCATAACTTTATGGTTTCGTAAGTAGATATTATCTGAATTATGTCATTGATTAGTGTAAAGTGGTTATGTATCCTACTTTAATTTACCGTATACAAGTGGGGATGGATGGATTTGAAAAACTGGTACTTAATGAAGAAGATTTGGGTTTAATTATGTTTAAATGTACTCTTCTTGATGGTCTCTTGGCACTAATAGTGGAAGCTGACCCTAATTTTGGACTGTTGTTTAGTGTCAGGTTCGTGTCATATGGATGATTTTCAATTGGTTTGTGTATTCTTGGGTAGGTGTGAACATCAAAGACCGATTCAATTTGTACCAGCTAATCAATTTGACCATAACTATCATTTTTCTTTCATTTATTTACTGATGTGTGACTTTGTGTGTTCGAGAACTTTTTTAGTCTATTCCAAAATAAACGGTATATTTTTAAAATTGAAAATAATTTAATTTTAAATTTTTATTTTATTTATTTGATGTGAGAAGCTTTTATAGCCACACAAATGGTATAGCGCCACAAACCTTTTACACATTAAGCTTTTAAGTCTATAACTTTCAAAAGTCTTTCCTCCTTTTTCTAAATTTCGTGCGGAGTCAAATTACATGAAACAGAGGGAGTATGTTATACACTGATATGTATTCAAAACATTTGTTGGGTAATTAGCAGGGAACACGGCAGTTTTACTGCCAGATAGAGTGGTCCAGGCCCTGAACTTGAATTTAGGAGCTATGGTTGCTCGGTCCCAGACTCAGGTTCAACCCAGGTGTTATGATGGCGGAAGTGGCTCAATTCCAGCTAGTGGTTCGAAATGTTGGAATAATATGGCGGCGACACAACAAAGAAATAACAGTATAACGGAAAATACTTACTCACAGCGAGCAACAATGCCACAAGAGCTGCTTCTTCCACAGGACTGGACTTACTGACCATTTTCAAAGAAAGATTTTACAGTATGATGTTTTAGAAGCAGAGGAAATTTTGTTGTTTTAGTTTTTGATAGTGGAGATTAGGGGAAGAATAGGGTAGATAGTTAAAGAAGAATATGATGATGAAAAGAATGTTTGGTTTAGATTTAGAGAATTAGGTATGAAAGAATAAAAGTTTTGTCCTTAAGTGGTGAAAAGGAGAACGAAGGTAGATGCGGATACTTTAAGTAAAATTACAATAATTGGTCATATATTTATATTTAGTAGATTTTATAATGCGCAAAAATTACTTGATTTCCATAAAGTCATATGTCATACTCTAGATCTGCGCCCGAAACAAGTCTGGTCGTGATTGCTTGGAGTTACTACCTTACTATCTTCACTTTTATCGCCAAGTGTTGTGCATAAAAATGATATTTACTATGACCTTGTATGGCCGGGGAATCGATCAATAATTTTACCATTAATTATGTACTAGTATTAATATCCTTGGGATGCACGGACACAAATTGTGTTAAATCATTATTTGAATTATTTAGGTTATGTGCAAATAACCTTAATATAAATTTTCACATAAAACTTATAATTAATCATTAGATATTAATTAGAAAGAGACATGAAATCATTTCTCAAATATCTCTTATTCTTCTACATTTTTTTTTCTCTTTTTTGTTCTTTGTTATAGCTATTATATTACACCTTACTTCATATTGTTATATTGTCGTGTGATCTTTTATTAGTTTACCAACTGATTTAGTGTCTTGAGTATTATCCTCTTAATAATCATCAATACATATAATTTTCTTTGTCTTAAGATTTAATGTATATTTTACACTTTTCCTCTTACTCATAACTCTTTCAATCATTTAATTCTATCAGTAATATAATATTATTTAATTAATTTATTTAAATTAATTCAAAGTATAAGTATCTGCACACTATCATTATTTTTCACATTATATATTATCCTCCCTACTATAGAATTATAATTAGTTTAATACATTAATATTTTACTTATGGTCAAAATATTAATAATAAACTATTTAATTGTTATATTCCAAATTAATGAGCGATGGAGAATGAAGCCCCGAGCACTTGTTTGTATCTCTTAGATTGGTCCTTTTCCTGATACAGAAAAATATACGGGACTCGAAAGTACGCTTTATAGATAAAGACTGCCTAACCCGTGTATATTTCCATTAGATTAATATAAACCTAGGCTTGAAATTTAAGAATTTTCCATTTTGCCGTGTGGGCCGTGACTCATCATTTGGCTCGAGTTAGGATTTTTGCCTAGCATCTAAAATCGTTAGTAACACCTTAATAAATCAAAAGAAAAATTTAACAATAGGATACCTGATTGTGACTACTCCCTTAGAAGTAACATCTCTTTTATATGTTCATCATTACAATGTGAAGGTAAGATCTTACCACTCATTGTCTCTAACTAGTATGTCGCCTTCTTTGCTATGTTACTTATCTTTCCAGAGTCAACAGTCTTCATGGATTGGAACACCTTTTTGAGCACCAAGTCCCCATTTTTAAAGTACATGAGACTCGCTTGTCGGTTGTTGTACCGTTCAATTGCTCGCTTTCGAGTTTCCCTGGCTGTAACACTCCCTAGTATTTGATTAACAACAAGGGTTATGCTAAGTTCCCTTGCCGATTTCAAACCTGAAATCACAACCTCATGCTCTACTTCATTGTTAGTCATAAAATGACATTTTATAGTTCGTCTAATAAATCTAAAAGAAGTACGAGAAACATTACTAGGCCTGTGTCTTTTATATTAGATGAACCATTAGCAAATAAAATCTAAGTCTATGGGTTAGAACCATTCAGAACTTGTTACTTTTCTTATAGATATAGTCTTTGATTGAAATCAATTATGAAACCAGCTAACTCTTGAGATTTTATAACAACACCAGGCTGATAACTAATTTCATATTTGCTTCGTTCTGATAACTGATGTTTATGCAAAATGCTTCATAATGGAAAAAGCAATGCCCATAACAATGGGATGTGATTGAGAATAAGGTCTCAATTTTCTAAATGTCATTATCGAAGCTAGTTTTTTTAGTTACAAATATCGTGTCTCAGCATCTAAAATTTACTTACATAATAGATAAAAGATTGTTTGCCTTGATCTTTTCGAATTTAGACAACACTTACCGCAACTTCTGATAAAAATAAATGGA
>JASVEL010002957.1:0-65000 GCA_032618575.1 Nicotiana noctiflora
TTGGAATCTCCTTTCTTCAACTCTCACTACAGAGGATAATCTTCGTTTGTTTCCTCTCCTCTGCTTTGTGTAGGAAAAATAAATTTTCCTCAAACTCCACCTGCTTAGAAGCACCGTCATCTTGTTTGGTATCTACGTTTGTTACCTTGTTTACCATAGCGGATTCATCGAAGGTAACATCCCTGCTGAATATTACTTTTCTTTGTCATAGGACACCATAAGCGGTATCCTTTGACTCAAGAAGTAATCCCCAAAAATAGCCTTCTTTTCTCTTGGATCCAATTTTGACTACGTCACATGATAATATGCGGTTGAGCCAAACACGTGCAAAAAGTCGTAATCTACGGCCAGGCTTTCCATACCATTTTTCAAATGGTGTATTGCCATCAATAGCAGGGAGATGGTAAGCGATTAATGAGGTGGCATGCATATGTAATTGCCTCGACCCAAAGTTACTGCCTGACTTGACATTGGACAACATACACATCGCTTCTCCGACGAGTCCGGTTACATGCGGTCTGCTCGCTCCGTTCTGTTGTGGTGTATGTCAGATTACGATGAAGTGTCGGACGATGCCATCATTTTCACGAGACCTTACTGAAATGATCATTTTTGTATTCACCTCCAATTGTATGTGCGAATAGACTTGATCCTCCTGCCTGTTTGATTCTCCACCAACGTCTTCCATTTGAGAAAAATTCCCGTCACTTCATCTTTGCTCTTCGTTGTATACACCCATACTCTTCTGGAAAAATCATCGACAAAGGTTACAAAATAGTGCTTCCCTCCCAATGAAGGTGTTTTGGATCCCAAACATCAGAATGTACATAATCGAAAATGCCTTTAGTATTATGGATTGTTGTACCAAATTTAACCCTGTTTGTTTCCCTTTGACACAATTCTCGCAAAACTCCAAATTGCAAGCCTTTACTCCCTTTAACAATCCTTGATCTGATAGAGTTTTCAAGGATTTTCCTCCAGCATGTCCCGAGCGCATGTGCCATAGCCTGGTTGCTTCTGCCTCTTTGTTGTCACTGGACGTCACTGTCGCTGTCCCAATAACTGTACTACCGAGATAACGGTGCATGTTATTGTTCTTCCGATTGGACTTCATTACCACTAGTGCACCGGAGCATACTCTCATCACTCCATTTTCTTCAATAATTTTGAACCATTTTGATTCCAGGGCTCCCATAGAGATGAGATTTTTCTTCAAACCCGGTACATATCGAACATCTGTTAATGTTCTCATCATTCCATCATGGTTCCTCAATCGTATTGAACCAATTCCATATGAGGTAAGAGGGCTGTTATCCGCTGTTTGGACGACTCCATATTCTCCTTCTTGAAAGTCCACAAACCAATCCCTATTGGGACACATATGATAGCTACAAGCCGAGTCCATCAACCATGACGACTCCGTTGTAACTAATGAGAAATCTAAATCATCGCAATCAGCTACATTTGAATCCATAATAGCCTTTCCATTGTTATATTTGGCCTTATTATTCAACTTCGGACAGTCTTTCTTCCAGTGCCCCTTTTCTCGACAAAAGGCACATTCATCTTTGCTTGGTTTAGATCTTGACTTAGATCTTCCTTTTCTTGTCCTCGTTTGATTTTGAGGACGACCTCTCACGAACAGTGCTTCTCCTTCTCCGCCCTTCTGTTTTTCTCGCTTTCTTTGTTCATAGCTGTACAAAGCCGAACAAACTTCTTTGGAGAAACTTCATCATTTTCATGGAGTAGAGTAGTTTCAAGGTGCTCATACTCGTCAGGAAGTGACGCTAACAACATCAAGGCCAAATCACCATCATCATAAGTTTTATCCATATTTTGCAAATCCGTGACCAACTTAGTGAAACTGGTGATATGTTCATTCATCGTGGTACCAGGAACATAGGTGAAGTGAAACAATCTCTTATTCATGTACAATTTATTTTGACTATTTTTCTTCAAAAATTTATCCTCCAGTACTTTCCATAATTTACTAGCAGAAGTTTCCTTTGTATACGGATATTTCTGCTCCCTAGCAAGGTAGGATCGAATGGTACCGCAAGCAACACGGTTGATAATTCTCCAATCTTCTTCTCCAATAGCAGCTGGTCTCTTTTCTTCAATGGCCAGATCTAGCCCTTGTTGAAAAAAGACATCTAAAACCTCGCCTTGCCACATCCCAAAATGTCCGGATCCGTAAAAAATTTCTACCGCAAATTTCACATTTGACACAATTTTTGTCATAAGCGAAGATGCCAATGATGACGTATTGCTCACACTTGATGTACATTCTTCTTGTTTATTGTCTCCCGTCTTTGACACAAATATTATTTAATAGCTGACGACACAAATCAAGATTATTTCCTTTCTAATGTGGAAGATCAGACTAAGCTGTAACCACAGAGCATCGAGACAGAACCTTGACTCAGTTACCAAGATAAATCTTTTCTGATGTGGAAGATCAGACTACGCTGCAACCACAGAGCATACGAGATAATACCTTGGCTCTGATACTAATTGTTACGGAAGCCAAATGTATATAGTGTGAATGAGTCACAACTACTATACCAAAAATTATGGCAGCCACCAAATAATAAATAAGACAATAAAGCAACAATATAAAGAACACCAGAATTTACGAGGTTCAGCTAATTTTGCCTACTCCTCGGACACAACCAATATTTTATTCCACTCCAAATACAAGTGAAATAATACTAAAGAAAGAAGATACAAATGTCTTAAGAAGATAAGAAGGCAAATGAGAGGTGTGTATCAATCCTAAACATTATGCCTTCTTTCATAGGGGGAAAATCCCCCCCTCCCAAACTTACTACCAACCGATATGGGACTAAATTGTTTGTCAAATTCAACAGTTCCTACATGTTGAATATTTTCTTTTCAAGCACTCTATCTTCTGTATCAATTGCTCGTCCTTCTTTGAAACTACGCGATCCAACCAGGCATTGACTCGCTTGTTTTGTGACAAAATAGCAGTAATTGAACCAAAATTTGAACCTCCATCAGAAGCAATGGAGAAATTCATGAACACAAAAAAACTTGCATCCAATGACTCTTGTAGAAAACCAGTGAAATTTCTTTTTCTCTCTTGATAATCATTTTGCTGTACACATGCCTACTTTATATACACATTATGAGAATAAATTAAAGTACATTTACACCTATACAAATAAAGTGTACAATATTAAAATATAGTGTCCTAATCATATTTGCACTATAACATTTACAACTAATATGGATAGTGAAGTTCTGCTTGGAAAAGAATGCCTTCCAGCTGTATCCATTTATGCTACAGAAAAATGGACCGGATGTTTTAATATTTTGGGCCAGAACTCATTGGGTATTTTGGGCTTCCTATTTTCTTATTGGACCAATATAACATATTGGCCCAAGAGTCCAATATCTGACACTACTAAAAATTACTTGTTTACCGACATAACAGTACCGACGGACTTTTTCTCGTCGGTATTCCGAAGGACTTTCCGACGGAGTCTCTTGATACTTTAGAATTTTTTAATTTCTAATTTTTTTTAAACGAACCGACGGAAGTCCGTCGATAAATAATGATATTTTGACCGGTCAATATTTAAATCACGGACTCCCTCGGAACATTTTGTATTTATATTTTTGAATTATTTTTTTAGATACCGACAGAGTCTCTCGGTACTTTAAAAAAAATGAAAAAGAAAATAAAGTTGTGGACGTATACTAAATCTCTGTTGCATTTACATAATATTTTGAATTTTGTTCTTATAGTACCGATGGACTTCCGTCGGTAATATTATATAATTATTTTTTTATTATTTATTACACACTACCGGGGGAGGCTGTCGGTAAGTCCCTTGGTAAGTATTTACTTAGCTATCTTAGTGGTTCATTAGCCTATTTATTGGAATTTATACTAAGTGGAGGTAATTACACTACTTAAAAATATATTGGTGGCAATTAGTTTAGTAATTTATAATTACACAAAGTAAAAGGGAATTTGTAGTATTCTTAGCTACATTGATTAACATATACATTAATAATTACATACTAAGAAGAACTATATTAGTCGTTTTCATAAAAAATATTAATGATGGTTTATTTTATAAATTGATAATTACTGTAAGCATAAGTGTATTAATGGTGTCATTAAGTAACGTTAACAATTAGTGAACTAGTGGTATCCTTATATAAGTAACATTAGTGATTGATTAGCCGATATATTGATAATTATACGCTAAATGGAAGTGTGTTATGATATATGTGAGAAATATTTGTGATTGTTTATATTTACTTTGATAATTAAAGTAAGTGGAGGTTTATTAATGGTATCATTAAGTAATATTAGAGGTATTTTAAAGTAACGCTAGTAATTCATTAGCCTATACATTAATAATTATACTAATTAAGTATGTATTAGTATAGTCTTAAAATATTATTTTAACCACTGACTCTCTATCTTCTTCCTTGTTTGTGTCGACTTCTGCTCTTCATCTATATACCAAATATGAACAAAATTCCATCTGTTAATTATTTTATTTGATGTAAAGAATCGGAAATTTTCTTTGAATGGGCTAGCTAAATACAATATGTAAATATTTATTATTATTTTTAATATTAGCTTGTAATTAGAAGGCGGTGAAAGGAATTGGGCAAAAGAACAAAACCTACGCAGCTTTCTCCATGATTATACTTTTAATTTCCTTCCCCAGACGGTGAGCTAACTCCCTCCAGATTTTAGGCTTATTCTCCACTCAGTGCTCTCGCCGATGTTCTAAGCGGTCATCTGTGACCTTCAGGCTATCTAGGTGAGCTGTTTTCTCTCTATTTTCAAATTATTTCGACCCTAAATCTCAAAGTTAGGGCAGTGTTCATCTTCTTATCGTGTGTTTATGACTTCATGTAATCTTGTCGCTTTTGGATTCTTCTAGGTCAGTCGATATATCATTTTAATCACTAACTCTGTATCTTCTTCCTTGTTTGTGTCGACTGCTGATGCTCTTCATTGAGCTCTTCTTGATTTTGAGCCCAAGTTCTGGATTCCAGTCCAACACCTCCCCTCAAGTTGGAGGGCTGAGAAAGCAGACCCAACTTGGAGACGATAGCCTTGTGTAGAGGTCTGGAAAGCGATTTTGTGAGGATGTCAGCGATTTGGGATTCCGTCGGAACAAAAGATAAAGAAATTAGTCCGGTGAGGAACTGTTAGCGAACAAAGTGACAGTCAATTTCTACGTGTTTGGTGCGTTCGTGGAAAACTGGGTTTTTGGCGATGTGAATAGCTGCTTGGCAGTCGGAGTGAACGGATACCCGCAAGGAGGGGAAAATTGAAAGGTCCGTGAGGAGGCGTACAAGCCATGTAAGTTCTGAAACAACCTTCTTCATAGAGCGATATTCTGCTTCTACTGATGAAAGAGATATTGATGATTGTTTCTTTGATTTCCATGAAATAGGAGATCCTCCGAGGTTGATATAGAAGTCACTGACTAAGCGACGAGATTCCGGACAAGTGCCCCAATTAGAATCACAAAAAGTAGCTAATTTCAAAGAAGGTTCTCAATTCATAAAGATCCCAAGTGAAGGCAAAGACAAAAAATAACGAAGACAGTGTAAACCAGCATTTAAATGAGGTTGACGCGGACATTGCATATACTGGCTGAGATGCTGAACTGCGAAGGAAAGGTCAGGGCGAGTATTGGTAAGGAAATTGAGCTTTCCTATCAGTCTTCTATAGACAGTTGGATCTTGAAGAGGTGTCCCAACATTACCTTGAAGCTTGCAATTGGAATCTAGCGGAGAAGAGACTGGCCGTGAATTAAGAATACCAAAATCAGAAAGAAGTTCCAAGGTGAACATTTTCTTAACTCAACACTAAATTTGATGATGGCCTATACATGAAATGAAGACATGTCAGTCAAAGGAAAGGAAAGAAAGAAAAATGATAGCAATGAAAGTTAGTATTACCCTGATAGAGGAGATGTTGAAACTTTTAAGAGGGTGGATGCATCATTAAGGTTGGCGGCATCAAGGACCCCTGCAAAGAAACCCTGAAAGGGGTCTTCTTCAAGTACCTTGATTGGATCAGGCTAACGTAAACCGTTAGCATCTTCTATTACCTTCACTAAATAAGATGGTAGAGAAAGGTAATGACCCATTGTCACGACCCTAAGCTCCTCACTCGGGGCGCTCTGATTAGTGTCGGCCCTCTCAGCACTTGTCCTCTCTGACATACTTGTTGGAAGAGGAGGAACTATTTCAATCTCGGGGGACTCGATGGTTTTACCCGAGTCTTTCTTCGGAGTTCCTTCGCTAGGAGGCAAAGTTTCAACTTTAGGAGGGGGGGGGGGCTCGGAGGCCTCGACTAGTTTCCTAGTTCAGGGAACCAGCGCCGATTCTTCACCCTCGTTCTCCTCATCCTCCGGGAGTTCAATGGCAGAATCCAATTCCACATGGGCAGGCTTCTTCCTTGACTTTCGAGTAGGGGCGGCTTGTCCTGTGTACCTTCAGGCTTTAAAGCCCTTCAGGCTTTAAAGCCCTCTTTCTTTTACTGTCCTTCCCTGATTTCATGATCGAGGACGTAGTCTTCTCCCCGGGCAGGGCCGACCTCATTTCGAAGACGTCCCTAATGCCTGTACCAATAAATATGAATGAGTTGATACCACTAATTTATGAAAAGTATCTGAAACTTGGGAAAAACTCATACATTAATTCTTGGCCTTCCATTTGCCCTTCAATAAATCATGCCATTTGCGCTCATCATACGAGGATGTCGCGGCCAACTTTCGGACCTAGTCTTCAAGGTTAGGGACATCGTGAGGTGTCCAAGCAACAACTGCAAAAAAGATATAAATATTATTATGGGATGAAGAAGTAGTATATATAGATATTGGGAAGAAGAACTCTAGTTGCGATTAAAATTCCATATCTACGGGAACGGCTTTTTGTCCCGGGGGATTACATCCGAAGTCCTTACTCTGATGAAGTGGCTCATCCAGCCTCGATCTTTGTCTTCATCGTTGCTAGTAAAGAAGGATTTCTTTGACCGACTTTGTAGTTTGATGAACCATCAGAAACGTTGAGGCCGATACATCCAAATAAGATGGTCGATGGTGAATTCCAACCCCTCGGCCTTTCCAAAAAATAGCACAGCATGGTCACAGTCCGTCAAATGGAAGGATGAATCTGGCTGAATGTGACGTCGTATGTTTTACAGAAGTCGATCACAACCGGGTCGAGGGGATCCAATGTGAAGGGATAAGTGTAAACACTTAAAAATCCCTTCATGTAGGTAGTGATGGTCTCCTCGGGGCCCGAGATCTAAACCACGACCTCATCTTTACAGCCACGGTCCATCTTCATATCTTTGAGGTACTTCTCTGGTATCAAACTAATATATTGAGATGCATGCTTGCATCAGCCTGGGACATCAGGGGGAATTTCGATATTGAAGTCCTTTTTAATCACACAAGGGTCGAGGATAATTTCTTGAAGAGTCAGTGGCACAACCGATTTGGCCAGCCAGGAGGAAGAAGAAGAAGGCAATTTTTTGGGAACTATTTTGGAAGTTTTAGGCCTAATTTTAAGCTAAAGAGTACAGATAGTAGCGGAAAGTGGGGTTTTACGAGAACTTGGCATTTTCCGGCATTAAAGGGGCGGTGAAAACAGATGAAGAGATGAATAAGAGAAAAAATTAGAGTAAATGTGATAAAAGAGTAAAGTTCTTTATTCAAAAGAGGAGCCTTGTATTTATAGAAGAGTGACGGCGGTTCGACGTCACTAGTGGCCGGCCAGTATTCACGTGCATTTAATGCTTTGGGAAACCGGACCAATGGGACATTTCAGTCACTTCGAATGCATGTGTCACAAGGATGACATCATTATTATGGACCCCGTGGATCGAGGTTAAAATCGCTTCTTATCATATTATTCTAAGAAATGCGGGGAGTATATGTATACAGTCAAAATCATATGCCTCCGACTTGTAGGCTCGAGGGTCTGTCCTAAGTCCGAGTCCGGGCAAGGTCGGGCTTGAGCCCCGTGGACCTGACTCGAGCTTGAATACACAATGCAATGATCGGAGATAGGAGTACGAGAAATACCGAGGCCAAGTATGCTCGGCCCCGAAATAGTACCGTTATGGATTTGTGACATGAGCTAGATTCCTGTTATATCCCCAACATCATGGCACAAATCTTGGAAAAGGATTATACGGTTTCGTACTAGGCGGTTAAACAGTTGTACCAAGAATATTCCTTATTGTAAGTAGAAATACAACGTATTTAAGGTTCCACTATTATATAAAGGGGACCCCAATCATTTGTAACATTATTTAAGCATTGAGCAAAGAATATACTTGTCTATTGTTAATCAGAATTGTCATTTATATTTATTATTCTTACTTTATTGTTCTTAGTTCATCTCGAGGTTACTAAGCTCGAGGTCCCTGCTGCTGAGTAACATTGATTTGATTCACGTATTTCTTTCATTTGTACTTCATACTTCTTGATCACATGTATATCTTTAAAACCGCTAATCAAATTTAATGTTACTCGTATTTTCGAGGTAAATACTTTTACTACTTGAAACGTATTATTAAATGTATATATAGAGGAGGAGACATGACAACAATAGGATTTTTTATTGTTTGTGTTATATTAGCATTTGGTTGTTTAATTCCCTTTTCCTTTCATTTTCGGCCTCCTATTGGCACTAAAATTAGTACTAATATGGTAATTTTAATACCACAAACTTTACAAGTACAAAGAACTTGAAACAAGAGATAGTTAATGCAATCCAAATAGAAGCATATTTAATTCAAGTTGTGTTGGAAAAAGAATTTCACGGAACAATTTTCAACTAATCCAAGGGAATTAGAAACAAATCAAAATTCCCCCACATCCCTCTTTCATTGTAGAAAAATACAACATTAATGATAATACTTGTTTTTTAAAGGAACAAAAAAATTGTATGAAGTATATGTTGTATTAATTTTTCAGATGTATAAGTAAATTAGAAAGAAACTGGGGATGGAGCTGGAGCATCAGCTACATCTTCGAGTGCAGCTCCGTTGCTTGAGAGCTCAATCATAGCACGGTGTGGGTTGCTCCTCTGCTTGTTGCATAAATCTGGCAAATACACTCCTGCAAAATTCCAACATACACAATAACATTACTATAGGAAAAAAGAATCCACCCATAACAGATGTTTCTAACTGTGGCGGAGAAAGAATTTTCAATGAGGAATGTCAAATTATATAAAAGTAAATATATGAAAAAATCTAGAAACAATTAAGGGGAATCGAATTTGTCGCGGATCTGATGGGAACAACCCCATTTATGGGATTACACTGAGCCTTTTATTATTGTTGTTATTGTATATGAAAAATTCAATGAGAGTCCGCATATGCATATAAACAAAATTACCTAGCTACATAGTGTTGTCCCATTAAGGGGAGAAATTCAAAAATAGACAGATTTATCATTGGTCGATGAAAAATAGTCAAGTTTTAAAAGTAATCGAAATTTAGGCACTTTAAATCTGAGTGAAAACACTGTTTAAACTCCGGAAAAATACGCCCGCAAATTTTACGGGATTTCCAGCATAAGTATGCTCGAACTCCCGTAAATTTTACGGGAGTTCCAGGATAACTATGCTGGAACTCCCGCAAATTTTACGAGAGTTCAAGCATAATTATGCTGGAACTCCCGCAAATTTTACGGGAGTTCTAGAAAGTGTAATTGTCCAGTATAATATACTGGAGTTTGGAGCACTAGTGCTCCAGTTTCCCACAAATTTTACAGGAGTTAGCAAAATATACCGGTCTAGCATAATATGCTGGAGTTCATACACAAATGCATCAGAACTCCTCTATATTATACTGGACGGGTCCTTGTTGCAGTAAAATAGTAGTTATTTTTCATTGACTTGGTAAATGGTAGTTATTTTTTATTGATAAGTATGCAAACTGGCAATACCATGATATTTTAGCCCCATTAAAGGATGTTTAGTTGACACCCCTTGCTACAAGGTGACAACGGCTTTTAAGGCCCACTAGGGTAAAGCCTAGTGTTTATAGTTATTAATTTAACCCTAGTTGGTCCTATATAAGTACATACGGTGTATGCTGAACATACAATTTTCCTACCCTCTTCCTCTGTGGAGTTCGGAACCTAAATAATGAGTTTTATGACATAAAATACGTTTTTACTATTTTTAGAAAAAATAACTTTTATGTCTATTTTGCAGTATAGAACTACGAATTACATTAACGGGAGAAACAGGGGGGGACCGAAGATTTTTATGTTTTGATAATGGTGGAATGCGATTTGGGAAGAAGAAGGGATGTATTATAATAGGGTATTTCGCAGTAAAGAACTACGAATTGTATTTCGCAGTTCTATACTGCGAAATGTCAGTGAATTAAAAAAATAATTATGCAATTCGCAGTATAGAACTGCGAATTACACTAACGGACGTTAATGTAATTCGCAGTTCTATACTGCGAAACAAGTATAAGTGTTTTTTTTAAAACAGTAAAAACGTATTTTATGTTATAAAACTCATTATTTCGGTTCCGGACTCTTCCTCCGTGGATATTCGATAACATGAGGATATAGGTTGTTGAATAGAGTTGATCCAATACATCGCGGTAACTCCATATGGTCCAGTTAAAAATCGTTACGTCATTAAATTGAAAGACCCATTAATTATGTCGTTAGTTGTGAGGTATTTTTTTTAATAAAACTAACGTCGTTTATTCTTTTGGATGCGTAGTTGGACGGAGGGTATTTATAAACGATTTAGCAAACGCTAGAGATAGATTAGACCTTTTTTGTTCTAATAATCACTAAACCAGAAATAGCAATGCAGGGGATCAAGAAAGAACTCAGCTATTTGGTGGCTATATATCGCAGAAAATAAAGGAAGACTGAAAATGGTAATGTTGTTACCTTCTCCAGCAGCCAAGTTGAAGTAAAGGTCAACAATGTTAGCACATTTTTGGTAACAAGAAGGGGAGCAAAGCTTAAAGGTGAATTGAGAATCAAGCAAAGCATCAGAAGAAATGCCAACAGAGTTCCTGTCACATCCACAAGCATCAACACATTCATCTGTCTCAATATGTTCCTTCATGTTTCCAACAACAACCTCAGATGTCTTGCATTGATATTCCACCTTCCCATCTTCCCCTGCTGAATTCTCCAACAAACACCTCTTCCCTGATGTCGCGATCGCGAAACCACACACATTTGTTGGCAAATCCTCACAAATGAAACTCCCTGAGATAAAATTTACATGTCGCGGTCACGGGTGGAGTCAGAAAATTCTAGGAAGAGAATGTTAAAAAGTGCAAGAATATATGCCACACCTATGATTAAAACTTGTGACTTAGGTAATTCTTGAACCATATTTGTCATTACACTAGAAGATTTCCTTAATTCTAGGGGATACAACAATTTATTTTTGTACAAAACAATTTAGTTGTAATCCTATTTATGCAATATAATTTTTCAATAAATGAGATTTAATTAAAACCCTCCAGATCATGTCGCTCTACCCCTGATCTTGAGATGAAAAATTACTATGGGTATTGAAAATGAAAACATGCATTTGACATATTCAAAGAAAACAAAAGCATGCAAAGGAAGAAGATTACATGTACGATACGTACCCAAAGTGCCTTGGAAAAAAAGGGCGCTAGCAAAGAAAATAATCATGGAATATTTCAACGTGGAAGCCATTTCTTTTTTTATTTCCTTTCTCTTTTGGGAGATTTTCCTTTTTTCCTTTTGGCTATTTATTTGTTGAAGAACTCGAGGAAAAGATTAATGGAGTTAGGAAATATATATGGGGTTTTTGAGATGAAGGTGAATGGAGGGGTTTCTTGAATTATATAGCGAAGTTAGGAGGAGGAAGAGGAGAAAAACGCGGTATGTGATTAGAAAATTTGGTTAAATTCCTAGTTGTTTGTTTATTGTTTTTATTTATTTTGTGAATATTATTGATCTTCTTTTATTTTTTAAATTTTTAGCTTATAAAGCATATACTCTGCTAAATTTTGACGAATTCTTCGAATTTGGTGTGCACGAATAGAAGGGAAGGATCTTTTGTAGAAGTTAGTGGAGCCCACGCGTTTGTTTCTGTCATTTATTTGATTTAGTTTTATTCTTTATCACTAAAGAATTAATTGTTTCGTTGAATTTCTTGTTGTTTGTAGTAAGTTTACTTATTGCCTTCTAAGTTCTAAGTTCTACTAGTTGACGCCTAACAAGAGTACGTGTTTTTTGTCTGCTATTTGAAGTTTCAAACTCTAGAAGTTGTCAATGAAAATCATATAACAGATTCTTATACTTTCCTAATCTATATTTCAATTAAATTGTTACTTTCCCACTAAAAGGTTAACGGAATTTCCATATATTTACTATAAACCAAATAATTTTTACATGCATGCTTCAATCGATAGAGTAGATTTTTATATAAGATCTTGTCTAAATATGAATTTTTGGGGGTGATTAAAAATTGAACGTATTACATTTGCTATTATTAGAAAGCTAAAATGGGAATGAATTTATTTTTCTCCTAACAATTAATATGCATAATTAGAGTGAATTTTCTATCCTACAATAATATGGTAATAGTACATGTTGAACTAAGTTGTCAACAATTAATGGACACAATTTATGCACCTAGCTAGTTTGGTTAACCATAAGTAATCTTAAGCCCCGACAGATTTAGGGCTCAATTGGTATGTGAGATAAGGGATAAGGGATAATGAATCTCTGAATTAAAGTTGAGAATTCAGTTAGGATATAATTGCAGTATAACTAATTCTGAGATAACTTATCCTGAATCGTAGGACGAGGGATAAGGAATAATTAATCTTTAGATTAAATTTGAAATGAGTTTATCTTTTATTTGTTTAGAATATAATTGTGGTATAACTAATCATGAGATTAGTTATCCCGAGATTGTAGTGTTATTTTTATTCCTATTATAAAGTGTGATAATAATTCCGGAATAATTAGTTTTGGGATAACTTATTTTCCAACCAAACCACTCCTTAGAGTACTAAATGGGAGCTCAACTGAATCCATTCGATTAAGTTCAAAATTTGTGAATTTATAAGTAAAATACAGTAAATAATGTTTTAATCGCATAATTCTAAATAATCTTCAGTTTAATAGAAAGAGTCTGAATTCATTAACTATAATATTCTGGTGTAAGTGTATTGTATCTATTTTACTCTACCGAGCCACGCTATAGTTCGTCGGGTACAACATCTATTGTGAAACCACTAATTAGTTGGGTTTATAGAACTCCACGTGGCCGGATATGATTCTACCGAGCCTTATAATGGCCGGGTACATTTTTACCGAGTCCTTTTTAAAGCCGGGTACAATATGATGATGATGATGATGCCTGTAGAGCCGTATGTTTTTAAAAGTTTATGTATGTATATGTATTATGTATTTCATGTCAGTAGCCCCAAAGGCACGCCGATGTCCCAGGTTGTATCTCATTTATCTCTCTTTATATTATTGTTCTTGTTTATGCTTTTCTGCCTTACATACTCGGTACTTTATTTGTACCGATGTCCCTTTTGCCTGGGGACGCTGCGTTTCATGCCCGCGGGTCCCAATTGATACTCTTAGTAGGCTATGACCTCAGCGGAGGCGTTGGTGCACTCCACTTGCTCCGGAGTTGCCTATTTGGTCAGTATGCTTTGGATATGTATTGATTGATATGGCGGGGCCTTGTCCTAATCTTTATGATTTTATGTACTCTTAGAGGCTTGTAGACAGATGTCAGGTTTATGGATACTTGTATGGCCTTGTTGGTCTATGTGTTGAGTTTACACATGGTTATGCCGGCCTTATAGGCCCGTACGTCACATATATAAGTTTGTATATTATGTTGGGTCATCATATGTAAATGATTCCCTTATGTTTTATTCTTGTTATCTCATTATGGGAATTCTTGATATTTTACTCATGCTAATATGAAAAGAAAGATATGTTGCGTTGGTACTCGGTTGAGTAAGGCACCTTGCGGCCCTTCGGTTTGGGTCGTGATAGTATCTCGGAAGAGTGCGTCTAGTAAATTATCGTGATTACTCGGGAGAGATTTACAGTAAAAAGAGTGCTCGTGATTGATAGAGATATTTTGGTGAATCTATATGAAACATAACCGGAAGGGATTCTATCAATAGGGAAAATCATAGCCTTAGAACCTTCTCATAATTGTTTACACTTCAAGCATGGTTAGTTTTCAACTATTTGTTTACTTTCAGTCTTAGTTATTAGTAATACCATCAACTCTTATTCACAACGTTTGGGGAAGTTGATTTCGTAGAATTTAGTAAGTCCAACGAAAGTAATTGATAGGTTAATTCCTTTTGCGTTAGACTGGCCATAAATACTCAGATTATATTTGGAACGTCCGCGTGTTCTTTTATAAGATATAGTTGGATGTGATCAGTGAGCAAGAACAATACAACTAAAAGGTAAGTTATTAGGTGAAACTAGTCTTACTTTAATAGACCCGAAATTAAGTCACAATAGGAGCTCAAAAACGTGTAGGATTCTCCAAGTAGAATCCTACTCTAACTCAAAAGGATAACTTTTCTCCCAAGCTACTTTTTACCCAAGTCTGTCCAAGTTTTTACTAGATATATCAAGATAAATTATATGATAATCTTGTGCTACATTCATCAAGATATTTTGTCCAACAATGTCTTTGATTGTGATAGTTTATTAATTATGAGAACCAACAATTCAATCTTTTGTGCATGAGCTAAGACTCCATAAACTAAATTGTCTACTACATAACTAAAACACAATGTAACAAATGATCTATTTAAAACAATACTTTATTGAATTGAATAAATTAAATAAATAATTATTTCATAAAAAATAAAATATAATATTATATCTAAACCGCGTGGTTAATAGTATATCCCAACAAACTAGTTCTATTCTCCCATTTTGTCAATGAATTCTTTAGAAAACCCAATTGCACAATCATTAGACATGATCAGACGTGAATTCAAAATTTTAAGTTAGTAAATATAACGTATATTATATACTCACTTCGTCCATATACTTATAGTAGTATATAATTTGAACTGAAAACAGTACTATCCTAGGCGAATAGACCGTTGCCATTACCCTCCAAGGTGTAGAAGTTTGTCATGGACCATTTATTCTGCAGCCTAAGATCAGAGAGATGTGAATTCTGAACTCAGCTCAAAAGCTTAACCACCAATGCCAGGATAAGTGGGACCCTCTTAATTATCCACATATTTGCCAACTTTAAATTGAGAGAGAATAAAAATCAATTATAAATTAGTAAGTATATTACTCGTTAGCTTCAATTTTATATTATATTTTCTTCCTTTTCCGTTTCAAAAAAATATATACTTTTATGTACTTAAAAAAGTTTAGCTTTAAATTTTTCATTTATGGTCATCAAAATGGTTTGTATCACAAGTTCTCTAAGTATACATGGTGTTCGACTCAAAATGTTCGCAAACATTTATGAATTCAAAGCAATCGATAGAAGCGAAGGGCCAATCATAGCAGGTCGTAACACATCTGAAATTTAACAAGGAAAAGATAATGGAAATGATTGTATGGAGAGCAGAGAATGTTGGTGATCTTTTATTCATGATAATGAATTGATTTGTCTCTCCATGAAGAGGTTCAGATCTTTACAACCATGTTTTGAAGAATCTAACGTTATTCTATTGTTTGTTTTTGGGGTTCTCACTCTGTATTTTCCTCTATATTCCTTAGAGTCCCCATGGGGCAAGAGTGGAACCCTCTCTCTGATGTCTGCTCTGGTATTTATAGACGCTTGTTGTGTGAGTTGACTTTCTTGGAGATCGGGCCCATGCCAGGGGATTATTTCGGACATATCCGGAAAATGTTGCCCTCGGCCAAGGCTTTGGGCGGATACGAGTAATAGTCTCGGTCGAGGAGACCTTGGCGCCTATTATGTTTATACTGTCGTAAAGGGCAGCCAATCTGATTGACCGTCGCGGAATCAAATTATGACCCATACACATGGTATATATTTTAATAGGCGATAGAGGAGACCAATTAATTGAAACTAAGATTAGTTGTTATTATCACGTTTTAGGTAGGTAGGTTAATGTTTAGTAGTAAGTGTTTTAGTATGATTATTTAACTAGTGAGAAATGAAACAAAATATAGACAGAATGAATATCCAATATACTTATATACATACAGTAGTAGTATTAGTTTTGTCTTGGGAGATGGTTGTTGTAGTAAAGGATGAGAAAGAAATTTTTGTGATCACAAATCACTTAGGCAAAAATCAAAAGTAAAGCAAAATTACCAATGGCAGTTTCAACTACCACAGCGCCAACTTCAAACTTTGGCTTCTCTAGCTCTCATTTCATTTCTCGGCTCTCTCTTTTTCAACTACACAAAAAGACTTCATTTTTGTGCACCAAAAACAGCATAAAGAGAAGCTGTGGACATAGAGGAGTGAGGTGCATGGTCATTGAGAGAGGTGCAACTGAGACTATAAAAACCAAGAAATGGAATGGATATAAGCTGCAGACATTGACTAGCTGGTTGTTGAAGCAAGAACAAGATGGGGCTATTGATTCTCAACTTACTATTGTTATTTCAAGTATTTCTATGGCTTGTAAGCAGATTGCTTCTCTGGTTCAGAGAGCAGGCATTTCAAAACTTATTGGAGGTCAAGGTGCTGTTAATGTTCAAGGATATGACCAAAAGAAGCTTGATGTTGTCTCGAACGAGGTTTATAACACATTCTTCTACTTCTTTTTTTCAGTATTACCATTCAAATCAGGGGCGGAGCTGGTAGCCGATCGAACGGTTTCAGCCGCACTCAGTAGCTTTAGTTAAGCCTGTACTTGTATCAAGAAACCCACTAATTATGTACAAAAATTAAATTAAAAACCTAGTTACTAACACATGATGTCGCTATTCTAAATTTTAGAACCCAGAAAGTTCAAATCTTAACTCTACTTGTGATTCGAATCATTTAGTATCCGAGTTCACTGGTATGACTAATCTGGATTCACACAAAATAGCCGACTAAGTAGTGAAGCGTTCCCTAATATAAGGTTGTTTATTTTTAAGGCTTGAACTCAAGAGCTCTAGGTTAAGAGCGTAAGGGATTCCAAAAATCCTATGGGTACAATGCTACAACTGCCCCCACGAATATTAGACTAAATTATGTTTCATAGATTAAATTTGACATATTCCTAGATCTTATAAATAACAAACTTTTGTGTTTCTAATTTATTTGATCCTCAGAAGTCAGAAGAATGGCACGAGATTATCTCTTGCAGAGGGCAATAGTAATCGTGACAGTCGAATCAACGAGATTGATGTGTCAAAAATGGATGAATGCTAATACTTTAAAAGGGAGTAATAATTATGTGTATAGCGAACTTGCTATTTCTGGCACAACATATGTTTAGGACATTACTTATCAAGGAACAAAATTTATGTATTTATTTATCTACTTGTCGCTTCAACCGAGAGGTTGTGAGTTAGAGTCTCCCCAAGAGCAAGGTGGAAAGTTCTTGGAGGTAAGTATGTCGGGGATCTGAAAACAGCCTCTCTACCTCAGGGTAGATGTAAGGTCTGCGTACACACTACCCTCCCCAGACCCCACTAAGTGGGATTATACTGAGTTGTTGTTGTTGTTGTACTTGTCGCTTCAGGGGTTCGAGGTTTCTGCATTAAGAAGTATGTCAACTTAGAAAGATTCAGGATAAATGTCTGGAATGTTACTTGTATGGCATTATTAAGCTGGTTACTGAAGGTTGATGTAAATGGCTTGAACAGGTATTCTCTAACTGTCTAAGGTCAAGTGGACGGATAGGGATTATAGCGTCAGAGGAAGAAGATGTACCAGTGGCAATAGAAGAGAGTTATTATGGAAACTACATAGTGGTGTTTGATCCTCTTGACGGATCATCAAATATTGATGCTGCTGTATCTACTGGCTCTATCTTTGGAATATACAGCCCAAATGATGATTGCCTCGTCGATCTTGAAGATACTACCATGGTACTATACGGACTGTTTATACTTTCTAGTTACGAATTGTGTTAGAACGATAGTTAAAATAGTTAACTATGGAATACCTGTCCAAAATTGCAGCTTGACAATGTGGAGCAGAGGTGTATAGTGAATGTGTGCCAACCAGGAAACAACCTTCTAGCAGCAGGCTACTGCATGTACTCGAGCTCTGTGATTTTCGTGCTCACGTTGGGAAAAGGAGTTTTTTCTTTCACAATGGATCCAATGTTGGGAGAATTTATTCTGACTCAAGAAAACATTCAAATACCAAAGACCGGAAAGATCTATGCGTTCAACGAAGGAAACTATCAGCTATGGGATGACAGGTTAAAGAATTACATCGATCACTTGAAGGAACCCGGTCCTAATTGTAAGCCTTATTCGGCTAGGTACATTGGCAGTTTAGTTGGTGATTTTCATAGGACACTTTTATATGGTGGTATTTATGGCTACCCGCGAGACAAAAAGAGCAGGAATGGGAAGTTGAGGCTTTTGTATGAATGCGCGCCCATGAGCTTTATTGTAGAACAAGCTGGTGGCAAAGGATCAGATGGCCAACAACGAATACTTGATATTCAACCAGTTGAGGTGAGAACAAACTAACTGTTACATTTGCTGTTAACAAGCAAAATATGTTAGTAGTTAATTTGGTTTCTGTCTTTGCAGATACATCAAAGAGTTCCATTGTTTATTGGAAGCACAGAAGAAGTTGAAAAATTGGAGAAGTACTTGTATTAATGCAGATGTCTTACTTGTCTTAATTGAAGAAGTACTTGTATTAATGCAGATGTCTTACTTGTCTTAATTGGAGAAGTACTTGTCTTAATGCAGATGTAAGCACCAAAAGCTGTAAATTTGTATATAGCACAAATGCCTGAATAATTATAGGCTCTTGAAAAGCTATGCAGTGATTCAATTCATTATACAATTAGAATTGAATATGTGTTCATATGCTATATATCTTTTTTCTTAACATAGGGTTCGGAGAAGGGCCCGCAACCCAAAAGGTAATAATGTAAACAGCCTACCCTAATACAGGCATTAGTGGCTACTTCCACGGATCAAACCCCTAATATACGGGTCACGCGAAAACAATTTTATCATTGCTCCAAGACTTCCATTCCAATAGACTAAGAAGTGTTGCCAAATTTTGGCTTTAATGACAATGTTAGAATATGAGCTTCCAACACAATTTAAAACAATGAATTAAGTTAACTCAAAACTTTTTACTTAATTGTGAGATACTCCTTTAGGATTGAATCCATCCTTCTTCTATTTTGTATTTGAAATGATGGACTTCTTTGAACTATGCATTACAACCATAAAAACATGAAATTTTGATTTTAACTCCAAAGAGTTCATTCTTCCCTTTACAATAAAAGCATTTAGAAGTGAAATCAACTTTTTGTTGGGATTGTAGGGACACCATTTTCATCCCTTAGATTTTCAGCCGCATATCTTTTGATCTTCAAACAAGTTGCTCTTTACTTTTTGAAACTTTAGATATTATCGTGACAAATCATGTTCACACAATTGTCAAAAATGAGAAGATAAGCTGGCTATTCAACAGTCAATTCAGACAGAGACAGAGAGAAGAAGGAAGAAATGGCTGAAGCTATTCCAAGATTTACTTGGAATACAAAATTCTCAAGCACTTCTTCTATTTCTCGTCTCTCTCCTAATTTCCATCTCCTTCCCAACAATGCCAAGAGATCACAACAGCTAAATAGTGGCAATTTCAGTTCTCATTCCAATTCAAGAATTCGATGCGAAGCAGTGGGCGTGGAAGGAGCAAAAACAACCCCAACACAGATGAAGAAACCGATAAACCGATATGAAATGGTTAACTTGACAACATGGTTGTTGCGGCAAGAACAAGCAGGAAATATAGATGCAGAATTAGCCATAGTTCTTTCAAGCATATCGTTAGCCTGTAAGCAAATTGCCTCACTTTTACAAAGGTCAAGTATTGTTAACCTAACTGGAGCTCAAGGCACTGTTAATATCCAAGGTGAAGATCAGAAGAAACTTGATGTTATATCCAATGAGGTTTGTTTGCTTTTTTACCCTCAAACAAATAGATTATTGTGAATTTAGTGCACTGATCAGATAAAATGATGCTTGAGTTGGTGTAGTTGTTCTGCAATTGTCTAAGATCAAGTGGAAGGACAGGAATTATAGCATCAGAGGAAGAAGATGTACCAGTTGCAGTTGAAGAAACTTACTCTGGAAATTACATTGTGGTGTTTGACCCCATTGATGGATCTGCTAACATTGATATTGCCTTAACCACTGGATCAATATTTGGAATTTATGGTCCAGATCAAGTATGCCTTGTAGACATGGATGATGATTCCACGGTAATTCTCTCACAATTTAACATGAAATTTATGTATAACTACAACTACACTTCAAATCCAAACAAGTTGGTATCGGCTATATGAATCATCATTGTTCATATCGCCCCATTTAAACTCATCTCAGCTCAATATTGTATATTAAAAAAAGCAGAACTAATTATGAAAAGCACAAAAAGTTGAAGGGGAGGTCTTAAAGCAACAATGAAGTTGTCTCCAAATAGGTACAGTGGCGTAACCAGGATTTTGTGCAAGCGATTTTAATCTTAAAAGTACATAACTTTAGTCATAAAATAGTAGTTGTCAAGTGGGGTTCAAATAAAATATTATACAAAATTTACACAACTTTAATTGTAATTTATACATATAAACACAGTATTATATTTTGATGTAGCAGGTTTAGTTGAACCCGCTTGCCACCACCTGCATCTGCCACTGTGTTCAAGCTATGGAAGGCTTTGTATACCTAGGACCTTATTTACATCACACTCCTATGGGTACAACTCTTCTTAGGACCTTATGTAAACAGGAATGCTTTGTATACCGAGCTGCCCTTTTTTTTTTGTATGAAAAGCACAAAAAGTTAATTGTATTTTCTATTAACATCTAAAAAGAAACTTGAATTGCCCAGAAAAACAAGTCTTCTTACTTAACATAAGAAGCTTTCGATTTAATTTGCATCTCATGATCCAGTAATGATTGGATTTTCAGATTGACCAAGCCAGGGAAAAGTGTATCGTCAGCGTTTGTCAGCCAGGGAGCAATTTGATAGCAGCGGGATATTGTCTATATTCAAGTTCAGTGGTTTTCACACTCTCAGTTGGAAATGGAGTACATGCATTTACTTTAGATCCAGCATATGGAGAATTTGTTTTGACACATGAAGATATCAAAATACCAAAGGTTGGAAGAATTTATTCCTTTAATGAGGGAAATTATGATCTATGGGATGAGAAATTGCAGAATTATCTTGACCACTTAAGACAACCAGGTCCGAATGGTAAGCCATATTCAGGCCGTTACATTGGTTGTCTTGTGGGCGAAATCCACAGAATGTTGTTGTATGGCGGTATTTATGGTAATCCTAAGAACAAGAACGCCAAGAATGGGAACTTGAGGCTCTTGTATGAATGTGCTCCAATGAGCTATATCATAGAACAAGCCGGTGGCAAAGCAATAGATGGCAACCAAAGGATACTGGAAATCATGCCTGAGCAGGTAAACTTGAGAACCTCTATTTGTAAATTATGTAATATAATGATAAAGAATGGCTCAAGCATCATAGTAGTGTATTGTTCTTCATGAGTCTATAAGACCTTAATTACTTTTCTTTGTTGCAGATACATCAAAGAACGCCTATTTTTATTGGAAGCCCAGAAGAAATTGAGAAGCTGGAAAAGTACCTTGCCTGAGAGCTATCCAATTTGATTTCATCCGACGAGATGCAAGCTATGTACAATAGATATTTTAGTGTATCAAACACATAAAATGTACCTAGAGGCTTCTCTGTTACTCAAATTCATAACTAATGAAAGAATAGTGGATCTTAAAAAGGTCATTCTATTTGGTTTCATGAATCAAGTCAGCTGTGATGAATTCTAGCATGTCAGCTTCCATATCCATCTGTCAAAGAATTTAGTCAATTTCTTGCACACGAGTTCTAATTTCTCGAGCTTCTGTTACTCTTAACTGCAAAGACGATAAAGATATAGAATCCATTAGTCTTGTGGACTCTACTAGCTGTTTATACAAAATAAAAAGTAAAGCTGAAAGTGAAGCAACTACCACTTACCAGGACTTACAAGCTGGACACGCTTGGTAACAGATTTCACAGTTCTCACAGTATCTGAACCTGAACAATCAATGACAAAATTGAAAACCATTATCATCACTTTCACAGAAAAGAAGTTCATCAAATTGCATAGTCAAGAATTTTATTTTACCTAGCAAACTTGTATCTTTCTCCGAAAAGACTTCAGTAACTGTCGATGAAATCTGTGATGTAACTTGGTTTGCATCATTTTTGGCATTTCCAGACTCGTATGGTGACCTGTGCATTAAACATAAGATGGCAATATATTAAGGATGCAACAAGAAACCTTTCTTCATACACACAAAAAAAAAAAAAAAAAGCAAGAACATTTACCCTGAAAATGAATCTGGAGAAAAGTCCAGTTTGTCCAGGCAAGAATAATCAATCCCTTGTCCATCAATGTCAAAATCACGCAGCAGTTCAGAAAAACTAAAATTTGCACCCAGAGCATCTAAGTTAGGAAAATCCAAGTCAAAAATATCTCCTTCCTTCTCAGACTCGGATGTTGAAATCATGTCAGGAATTTGTGGCATCTCTGAACTACTTGGAATATCTGAAGCATCAAAATCCAACCTACCTTTTACTTGATCTCTCTTCACAGGCCTCTTCAGGTTTGCTTTAACTGGTGAAGAATTCGAAACACAGTGATTTCTTTCTATGGAATAGTATGCTATTTGTTTGGTGGGGGTCACTTGAATTGTCTCCGAAGAGATGATCATGCGGTTAGTCGACATTAGATGAGAGGGAGTAGCTTCTTCGCTGAAAGTTGCAGTTGAACAAATATCTGGTGGAGAGATAGTTTTATCAATTTGGGATGAAGATTCTATTGGAGGTGTCTTAGGACCCGCAGAATTAGTTACAAGGGACTGAATGGGGTGGTTGAACAAATACTTGTCAGTGTTAGATCCTTGGACTTGTGACTTGTTTGGTTCATCAATGGGATCTGATAACTGAACTACAGAGCTCTTCATAGCATTGTTGTACTGAATGGTGGGCGACCGAGTACGAGATTTCTTGGCAGCTGTGGAAGCATATGAAATATCCTTGGACCCTTTTCTTTTTGAAGTTGTTGGGATGGAATTTGGAGAAGAAAATTTCATGGTATCTACGGCAGTGTTAGAAGGCATTGATGCTGACATAAGAGCTGAACCAGAACAATAACCTGATAAATTTTACAACAATATAAGTCAGTGCTACAAAGCATGTAATACTATGGATCTACGGAATTGGTTGTTTCCTGATTATTCCAGTTAATGAATAATATTGGCATTCATAACATGGAATAGCACATCTTTCAAATGCAATGGATAATGGATTATTATCATATCAAGGAATGATGCAAATTCAATCCTGTCCGATTAATAATGGTGCTATAACCCAATCTTTTCTTCAAGGTCCCGCACTTTTATCTGTGAATATATGTCCACTCCACAACAATAAGACAAGCACGCTGAACTTTATTGAGGAGCCAAATTCAGTGAGTATGACATCAGATAAATTTCTTACAGCCTATTATTGCAATGGACTAATTTGACCATCACATCAGTGTACATAAAACAAAGACTTCTTTGTGTTAAAATAAACTCTGGTTGAGAGAAATTGTCAAAAGAAGAAGAAAATCAAACTTAAGTTCATCAGTGATAAATGTAAAACCACCATACACATTTCATCCTAGATATGAGGTGGTAGCTACTGGTACAAGCAAAATACAAAGACAACAGGAAACATCATAATAGGCACGCCTATAACATCTGTCTTTGAAGTCAATACACAGATAATGTGTGACATTATCTTAAGGTCTTAATGATTTATAAATATAAGGCTGTCCCTATATCATATAGCTCCAGTGATGCCAAAATTGGGAATTTGAGACTCAAAGTGGCATATCCTAACTCCTAAGGTCTCAAGGACTTATGTCTATAAAGTTATTCCGATATCATGTTTACTCAGGTGATGCCATAGCTGGAAATTCAGGACCAAATAAGTGATTCCCAATCTGAGACCTTGAAGCTCAACATATTAAATAGTACTCAACAATCTGAAAAAAAATAAGTTTTGTTGGATGCAAACATTGTAGGCAAAATCTTGGAGCAACTAGCTCACAACTGTTAAGCAAACCACTATAACACTATTGAGACAAATATACTAACAAACAGATAAGCAAGTATATATATTATGCTTTGGGGAGGATAGTTAAAAATAGAAATAAACAGACAGAATTGGAACCTGCTGATTTGGGCATTGAAGAAGCAGGAATTGAGGGAGGTGGTGTCACAATTGCACTTGCATTATAAATGTTCATAACACCTTGCATCCCCCTTAGCAAATTCTGAACCTGCATTTTCTCTTGCTCTAAGAACACTTTCTGCTCTTTCAATCTTATGTATTCATCCAACATCGCTCCTAAACTCAATAAACTCCTCGGCGCCTGTTTAAAAAATCATAAAACAGAAAAAAATTGTTGATTCATGGGTTCTATATTGAAAGCATGGAATCTAAAATGTACATCTAAGTTTAAGTTTTGTACATTGACGATGTAAAAATTATTTACACAATCAAGTAAATTATGGGATAATTAAGATAAAACTCTTAATAACTGTTACTAATAAGTAATTTGGGGAAAATGGTAAGAATATGCAATCATAGGTTAAAATTACTTGTTAGAGCAAAAAACAAAACAAAAAATTAAGTGTCAGCGTATATAACTTTAATCCATAGAGAAATGTGCGAAAAATGTGAAACGGGTACCTCATGGATGGGAGATTTAGAGAGTAGATGTGAAGCTTCGGAGCGAAAAGTGGAGCGGGTTTCAGTGAAATGGTTATCAGAAAGGTAACGGTCGACGATGAAAGCAATTTGGACAGGAGTAACTTTGCCTTTGCCTATGTTTTCAGCTCTTCTTGATTTGCTTTGCTTCGCCATTTTCACTTTCGGCAGATCCTAAGAAGCAGAGATTGGGGAAATGAAATATGTGAGGAATTTGGGAGGGAAAGTGTGTATATATATATGTTGGAGCTGTAAATGGGAAGGAGGGAAAGAATGGGAGAACGTGGAGGAGACGACAATAAGCGCGGGACTATTCGAAAAGTGGTAAAATACAAAAGGGCGGTAAAATAACAAAAGAATAATTTAATGTTAGGGCCTATCTTCTTCTTTTTTTGGTTTCCCACCCGGTATCCGGTACCCACATTGGAGCCCGACTATATCCGGATTCACGCCGCGTAGAACCCCTTTCGGGGGAAGCGCTCCCTACCAAGGATTTTTCCATACCAAGGGCTCGAACATGAGACCTCTGATTAAGAGAAGAGCAGTCCCATCAATTACACCACATCCTATGTGGTATGTTAGTGCCTATCACCTATGGTATAGTCATAGATATAGGTGAATTTTCATATTAGTCTCTTTTTAAGTTTGTTGATTTTAATTTGATGGGTTCAAATTTTATTTTTGACCATTGTCCCCATTCCACATTAAAATTTATGGGTTCAATATAATATTTATTGAAATTTTGATGATCTTTGTATATTAAAATTATGGTTTTACTTGAGCCCGTAGTTCACTAGGTACATATGCCTTTGATTGTGTCGCATCATTTTTAAGGAAAATTTTTAAAAATAGTCAGATTTACAATTGAACTCCAGCATATTATACTGGAGTTCCAGAATAAGCATGTTGGAACTCCAGCATAATATGATGGAGTTCCAGCATAAATACTGGAATTCCAGCAAGTATAGCGCTCCAGTATAATATACTGGAGTTTGGAGTACCGGTGCTCCAGTCTCCAGTATATTATATTGGAACCAACAAAGTATAACTTGCCAGCATAATATGCTGGAGTTCATACACAAGTTCGCCGAATTCCAGTATATTATACTGGAGCGGTCTTTATTGCAGCAAAATAGTGGTTATTTTTCATTGACTTGGTAAACACTGGCTATTTTTGAATGACCAGTCCGAAAAACTGGCTATACCGTACGATTTTTACCCTTCTTAAGGTTGAGGTATCACTTGTCATTTCTTGCTTCTTCTCTTTTTTCTTTTTGTAGTGAGATTGAATTCGCATAAAAATATTTCAGAACTGACCTTGTGTAATCTAAAATCCAAATTATCGAATGCTAAATTTTGTCAAACAAATGTCTTGCTTAATTCTTTTTATGTTAAACAAGTTTGTATTAGACTATTTACGTCTTTTTAATGATAAGGTAATAAAATTAAATTCCTCGTACAAATTTAATATAATTTAATTAATGCTGGCATAAGTTAGGCTGAAGTATAAGATTTCTTTTATATATATACAAAATGTTAAATCTAAGCCAAGAAACTACTCTCAGCCATCTCTATATCAGTATCTTTATATAATAATATTTCATTATAAAAGTCAAGCTTTTTCAAAACATTTGTTATATTATAATATATGTTATTTATCACAATACTTCGCTATAATAACCAAAAATATTCGGAACAAACGAGATTATTATAGAGAGGTTTGACTGTATACGAATCTTGGAAATAAGTTCTCCTATTACAAGAGTGAAAATTCAGTAAATTCTTATACGAATTATGTTTGCTTTGTGGAGATGAAAATAAATGTATAGTGATAGATTGAGATCGATATCTTCATTCCTATCACATCGCACAGCTAGATCATAACTTTAAAATCAATATGATACTCTTAATTTGATAATTTTGCATGAAAAATACAGCTAAAATTAAGTGCCACAAAACCCAATAGTTGATCCTCTGTATACTCGATTCACCTGATATTGTATTACATTGTTTAAGCGAAAGGGACTTAAAGTTCCCTTATCGTATCCTAAATAGTTTACAAAAATTTCTCGTCTATTTATCCGTCTAAAAATATATAGAACGTTAAGTCTATTGACAAAATTGCCCTGCGACTAACGGCACTTCATGTAGGCCTCTCATTAAAGATGTGGCATTCTTTTATTTGTCCATGTGGCTCGGTGGGGTTGAAATTGTATTTGGGTATTTTCGACCGATTTGATTCGCTCCTTTTATCTTATACCCAATCTTTTAACCCTATATCCACGTATTTTACTCGTCTTCTTTCCCAATATAGAACCTAGGTCATCGGGTTGCTCATATAATCTTCTTCCCCAAATTTTCTCTTTTTCAACTAATTAATTCATGTCTTTTTCCTTCGAATCTTGTGGTTGGCCGTAAAAGTTCCACCTTTATTGAATTTAAAAAATCAAAATGTCTGGAAAATCTGTCCCTCCTAGTTCGTCGTGTCGCTGTGATTGTGATTTAATTGCAAATTATTTTGTGGCTAAGACTCTTTTTAACAGTGGTCGACGATTCTACAAATGTCCTCGTTTTGATGAGAAAGTTTCATGTGGTTTGTGAGAATGGCGGGACGAAGAGATGTCACCACATGTGATGATGTTAATCTATAACTTGAAAACTTCACTGAAGTCAGTGGAAGTTGAAAGAAATTAACAGAAGAAGATGGTGGTTAACTTGGAAGATATTGTTTATGTGAAAGACTAAAAATAGAGAAACTAATCGAAGAGATGGAGGGAATTAATTCAGCAAACTTAAAGAATGTGACTAGGATGGAGGATAAACTACAAAATATGAAGTGGTTTATTATGTTTTCTGGGGTTGTCTTTGTGTTGGTGCTAGTTTTCAAGATGATGTAGTGTAATTAGGTTATTTTGTAATTCTGTCGTCATTGTAATTTGCAGATGTTTATCTATTTGGTTTGGATGTTGTAATTCTGCAGATGTTGTAATGTTGCATTTGTAATGGTTCTCTATTGGTATAAAATGATACTTTTTACCATTTTTTCACTCTCACACAATATTTTGCATACACGGAAAATTACTAAGTCAAATAGAATCATCTCTTATAGATACACAAGAAGAACATTGTCATTAATCGAGTAGGAAACATATATTGTTTCAAGATTTGAGCACAACAAAATATTTCTATTAGACAAGTAAATGTGTTATCTAAAAATTTGTTTCACTATCACAGTATTTACTTGTCTTAAAACCTAGAGCATGAACAAACATCATGTGTCGACAATCATGTAAAAAATGATTTAAATGTATATTGCATTCATCATTTCTTGTTACACTACAAACTTTTCCCCTCTCTTTGCCTCTTCTAACTTTATATTTATTAATCTTTTATTCTTTCACACCCAATAGTTGAGTTGTTGTCTACATCCTTCCCCTTCCAGGTAGTTCTCTTTGGGGAGTATGCAATTTTGTTGGTTGTGAGTAGTGTTATCTTTCTAGTCTCAGAATTTTGTTGATTATTATGATGAAGTCTAGTCTCATTATTAGAAACAACCTTATGCCTCAAAATTGGGTTAGCTTCTGCACCAAAGTCTGCTTGAATAAGCCTTCTTCTGGTCTGAATATTCTGAGTTGGCATTTGAGTTGCCTAGGTGTACTGAGTGTTAACTTGGCATCTGAGTGCAGTGACTGAATTGTTGACTTGGTTGCTGAGTATATTGACTAGATTGTTGATTTGGCATCTGCATGTACTGACTAGTGTGCTAACTGGAGTATTTACTGGTCAACTTACTTGGTTAGCTAGCCTGACTTGGTATTTGTTGCCTTGTTGGTCGTGTGCTTTAAAACCCAAATTAGAAACCATGAAAAAAATCTGATTCTTGGTATTTAGTCGTGTGAGTGTAGTCATGTACATTCTTGTACTGTAGGTATAAACAAATATATTGTAAGTACAAAAAGTAGGTTGTAAGTATAAACAGTAGATTGTAAGTATACCTTATTGGCTAATGGACATCTTCTTTTATTTTGGTTTGGCTTACAACAAAAACCACAAGTCATTTGAAGAACCTTCCTAGATGTTGACCATTCTCGTTGCATTTACCTAGGTTTATCCTTCTCTCTTGACCTTTTCACTTTTGGTCTACCAACCATCTTTGCTAATGGTGGTGGTTCCATGGCTTGGTGTGGCTCAACTTTCCAGAATTTTTTACCTCTAACAGGTTGCAGTTTGTGTTGATACACCAACTGTCAAGCTTGTTTAGAATACCATCAGTGAATCCCAAGTGTTAAGCTTGTTTCTTATAGTTGAATGCCATGATAGAATGAGCACAAGGGATTCCAAACAAGTTCTCAAGTGTGCATGTGTACCTTTGATACTCCAGAATCACGGTGTGCATATCTTCACCTTCGCTTATTTCAAATTCCCTATCTCCGTTGAAATTTTCCTTGCACTTTGAAGTCATCTCTTTATAATTATTGTATAGCTCCATTACATATGGGTTATATTCATCTCTCTAACTACTAACTTCGTCTTCTTTATTCTTTAGTTGATTCATCACCTTCAATTATCAATCAGTAAACAAGCAGTTAGTCAACAGTAGACTATTTAACAAGCAATTATCAATTAGTAACATTCAAACTAAATCTATCCTCTAAATCAACCTTCATCTCTTTAACCTTAAACTTATGATTATTTTGAATACTTTTCTTAAAATAATATGATAAAGGAGCAGGAGTAGCTATTCTCTTCTCAAAAATATTATCACATTCATGTTCATCCCTCCGTGTTTTTATTTTTACCCATTGATCTATGCAATCCTTAGAAATAAGATGTTTAAAGGGACACCCAACCTCACACTTGTATCTAAGTCTTCTCATATCACTATTATCTACTTGAAGGCCCCTATTACTAGAAACAACATAATAACCAATAACCTCCTTAGCTTCAGCAAAATCTTTAAAAGTCATACCTTTTTTCCAATGTCTTATACCTATCAAGTTGGTCAGTTACCTCACACTTCTTCTACCTCTCAAATAAACTTAGGGATTCACTATCATAATCACTATCAACATTTTTAATATATGTATCATCTTCATTACTATCACAGTCAGAAGCCACATCAACATGTACATTATCTGTTGGTGTAAACTAGGTAAATACATGAACATTTAGAGTATCATCCAAAAGGTCTACACCAAATAATTTTACATTAGTGAAACCATCACTAATTGGAGCTTGAAGCTTCCTAGTCCCTTCATCCCCATCCAAAAAAATACCTCCCAGATGGGTCAATAAATATTAACTATTGTACCTCAACAAATCCTACCTTCTTTATACATATCAGTATAAGAGAGGTGGTGTAATACCCCATGATTAGATAGGGCATATTAGTCTTTTAATATAACATAAACCAAAACAAAAAATAAAGATGAATTAGGTTCAAGCCACCACTTTAGCGGAATAGAAGCAAAGTAATGGAATTCGGGAGAGGCAAACTCACTGGAGCAATGGAAGAGAACATTAAGGTGGGTCTTCTTAGCGAAGGGATTATCGAAGTAGGAGGACAAATTAGGTAATTAAATTCCAAATTTTTCCATGGTAGTCTATCATGAATTCCCTTTACTCAATGCCTAATATATTAATATTAGTTATTATTTCACTAATTAAGGGTAGAAACAAGACTAACAACTTAATATATTCTTATATAAAAAATAATAAATTCCTATTAATTGACTAAAGATTCTTTTAGGTTATACCGACACTTTAATGTACAAGCTAAAAATATTTAGTACAAGTACTAATTGAGGGGAAGATACATATTTTGTGTAAACGAAATAAAAATTTTCTTTTCATATACAAATAGTTGGATAGATCGCAATGTAAGAACAAATAGAGAATCACTGCTCGGTACCAAAGGAATAAAAGTGGGGAAAGTAATCTGATATGAAGGATTGGACAAGCTATGTTGGAATTCACATAGTTAATACATGAATTGATTTTGTTACAAATAGGTAATTGAAGAAGTGGAACGAAGTGCTCGAGCTGACTTGTTTTGTATTCCTGCATGAGTACTATGAGTAGTAATCTTACCACAATTTGTGTTTTCATAACCTACATGATTTATATATGATTCTGAAAATAAATCTATCACCGATGCTTTGAAATTGCATGTGGGACAAGTCCTTTACATGATATAATACCGAATAGTTTACTTGAGATGTTTACCGATTAATTTAAATATTTTCACCGATACTAAATATGTTTTACTATTACTTGAGATGCTACAATTATTTGAATTATTCTCACAATTATTAGACATGTTTTACTGTTACTTGAGACATGATTATTGTTACCGAAATAAAATTACCAGATTTGATAAGGAACGATATGCCCTTTATTATTTTGAAAATGCTTTTGTACAAATATTTACTATTTATAAGAAATAGTATTAATGGGAGGAAACTTTGAAGGATCCCGTAGCTAACGGCGGTTTCGTTAGACCTGGTTCACCTTGTATTTATAGATTACCGCATACAGTTAGAGCCCTCGCTAGTGGGAAGGTAGAACTAGCATATAGTTATAGTTTTCCCTTGAGTAGGGACCTACAGTTATATTTGACTCCTTTTACGAATGGATCCATACGTTGATACAAATTACATGATCCTTCCTTGGAAACCTCCCAAAAATAAAGTAGTTTTTATGACATAGTGCTTATAGAGCTTATTACCGAATTATTAAATTGATTTCTATTACAGGAAACACATGATGAGACAGATTATTCTTACTGCTTTGAAAGGGTATTTTATTTTTATGATAATTTCTGAATTTTATTATACAAGCATGTATTTCTGATTTGTCCCCAATCAAAAATGGTTGCGGTTAAGTGTTATTACTCGCTGAGCTAGCGACTCATTCCGCGCTAAATTTTTTTTACAGAGACAGCACTTGTCACAGACGAAGATTTTGCTAATTTGAGCGCACAAGTTGAGAATTCTTGATGAGCCTCGCACTTGTTCGCGTGGGCAGAGATTTTTATCAATTGTTATGGTCTTTCCTTTGAATTCTTAGAGTCGCTTTATAGTCATTTAGTGTCATGGATATTATTTTGCTATTAGTCTTATGTCGAGTATCATTTTTTATTATCAAAGTTAGAGATAAATTAGTATTTCTGGTTGTTAGTGGATTGGTTTGTAATGGTGAACACTATTTTGGTTAAGTAATAATTTGTCGATTGATTGAATTGGTATTAGGGTGTGTGGTTGCTGATTTGAGACAGGAAAATTTTTTGGGATGGTCCAGAAATAGGGGAAACTCTGTCCAATTTTCTGTAAAATTACCGATGAGACTTACTTGGGAGCACTTGCTCCTAAGCGTCGGTATCCTAAATTTTGTTGTGACAAATTTGGTATCAGAGCCCTAGGTTATTCATGTGACTAATGGAGAACACGTTAGTAGTAGAATCTCAATTATGGTTATGTAGCCGGCTATTGCCATAATCGTGATTCTGCGAGGGCGTGATAGGATGTGTCTTGTCTTTCTTTCTTATTCCGTCGTACGTGTGTGGAGATTAGGACAAATAATTAAGTATATCATTACTCATCCTATTTTTGTATAGCTCAAACCAATTACTCTATAATAGGATTTGGCTAGAGGTTCAAACTTCAAAGACGTCAAATTTCGCCAATGGACATGCATCTATCTCCAAGCAAAGAAATACTACATAAGTAGTATATAAGACTAGTGAAAGGTTCATTATATCATATGAGGTGCTTTCCGGTAAGATGCATAATAGAGTTCATTTTAAAAATTTATACTAGTCCACCACTATAGCGATAAAGGAGTGCCATCACAAAATTGTACTTAACTCCATGAAAAGAAAAAGAAGAAGAGATATTTATGGATATACTAGATAGACATGAGAAGAATGTGCAACATAATAGTGATCTAGATTCATCATGCACGTAGAAGATTGTAGGGAACATAAAAGTATCCTCAATAAGGTTCTTGGAATTGAAACTACCAAGTGTATTGTTTCTGATAGCTCATATGATCCTTAAGGGCTTTTGATAAAATATTTACCACATTACCAACTATAGAAAATTACATGGAGTGGTCTATGGAACAAGCAACTTAGAGACCGAAGAATATGTCGAATACATAAATTGATATTGTATTCTTAGGGATTCCAACAAGAGAAACACAAATAATTTGTGAATAATTTCACTAAATTGTTCATGAATCACCTCCTTTATGACAAGTTTCTAATATGAACTTGCATGTAAGATAGTTAAGAAATTAATTTAGACGATGGGTGTAATGATATATAGCACATGAATTTCTCAACTGTCTAGATAAGCAATATATTAAGTTTAGAGGCTTGTCAAAATATTGGTTAACTATTTTAATAAGGTAGTAACTACACATATGAAAACTTTGATCTATTCTGTGACAGTTACACTTAGCAGAAAGATCGGAAAATATGAATATAGTAGGCGTGCTCGTAAGAGGACCGAGATTAGTAAATATTTCAGTATGAATTTTAATATGGGTCGAAGATTTAAAAATCAAGGATATTTTGAGATGTTAAACGATCCTTTTGGGGATACCATTTTTTTGTTGTAAAATCTATAATAGTTAGACATTCATTTAAAGCTTTTAAGATTCAAGTTAAGCATGAAAAAAAACCTAGCTAACCAAGTTGTACTTGATATGATTGACTCTAACATAGTGAGGGGTATGGATCTTACCAAGCTATCCTAGATTATTATGGAAAGATTATTAAGTTTTTTTTAACTTTATAAGCCAGTTTTGTCCAAAAAAGGGATTATAGGTTTTAGAGATGAGCAAAGTATATATTTTAAAGGCTTAATAGCTATAAGATAAATTGTTTAGGTCTCATAGATACGACAAGGGGCACAAGAGAAGAAACACTTAGTTTGAGAGAGAAAAAATCATAATGAGAGTTTCTCTAATGTACTCCTAAGGATTTACTAGGAATACCTTCAATATGAGAAATAGACTTCGGTATTGAGTTGACACCTAACACGCAACCATATTATATGGCACCAATATAGTTGAGAGAGCTAAATAAATAATTGTGAGACCTACTGGATAAAAGTTTTATCATACCAAGAGTTTCACCATAGGGTGTATCAATATTGAAAGGAAAAAAAAAAGAGAATAGGTCCCTAAGAATGTGTATCAACTACAAATAATTCGATGTCCGCCTCTAGAACTCGATATATATATTAGGAGTTACTTTTTGATGCTTGTTGGACTGACTAGTGCTCCAGCTGCATTGATGTATATAATGGATATGGTGTTCAAGATGTTTTCGGAAAAAAAAAAGAAAAAAATTGATAGTTTTTACTTACTATATCCCGATATATTTTTGTAGCCAGGAAGAACACGCGAATCTGTTGAAAAATGCATTAAAGTCACTGCAGGAAAATCAACTTTTTATCAAGTTCTTCAATTCGCTAGACTCGATAGTATTCATAGGACAAATGGTATCTAAGAATGAAAAAAATGGTATTTTCTAAGAAGATAGAAACAATTCATAAATGACTGAGACACATTTCTCCTACAGAAATGCTTTCGCTTGACATGCTACTATAGGTATTGTGTAGGATTTCTCTAGAATAGAACCACCATTCACCAAGTTAACATAGGAAATAGATAAATTTCAGTGTATGGAGGAATGTACAACGAGATTTCCAAAAGCCCAAATCATGTTTGACAATCACACAAATGTTAGCCTCGGTCTAATAAGCTCTAGAGAATTCACGATGTTATATGATACTTCGAGGGTAAGATTAGGATATTTTCTCATGTAAAATTGATCACGTAATAGTCTATACTTCAAGGGAATTGAAGAAGCTCAAGTCATATTTTGCCACTCATGATTTGGAGATGGTCATAGTGTTATGTCCTTTTAAGATTAGAGACACTATTTATACGAAGAAACCTATGAGATTTGTACCTAGCACAAGAGACTAAAGTACATTAAAAATAACATAGATATAAATATTTAGCAATGTTGGTGGAGGGAACTACTGAAGATATAATTGTACTATTTTGTATAGTTCGGAAAATATAAATATTATAGCTTATGCAAAAACAAAAAAGGGCGATTTGGCGCATATGACTCCTGTAAAGATACTTCTAGACAAGATATGCATATACTAGAGGGTACACGTATTAGATTAATAAAAACAAAAATCAAAGAATTATTGGCTATTGGCCAAGCCTGATGTAGAGTCCATAAAGGCTAGTCAATACGAGGAAGAGCGATTGTTTAATTACCGAGACTAGTTTCTAGCTGGTAGAATTAAGGATATAATTGTTAATAGTAAGGGTATTCTCTGACTATGCAATTAATTATGTGTAGAAAAATATATGGGTTGAGACATGCTATTCATGATTGAGCTCACAACTCAAGATACACTCTATATTTCATGTCTATAAGATGCACCATGACTATAAAAACAAATGATTGGTCGGAAAAGAAAAAAAGAAAAAATAAAATCTGTTAAATTGTTGCAAATTATTTTACATGTCAGCATTTTAAGGCAAGCACTTGCGACTCACATTCCTACTATAACAACACAAGATTCTGAAGTAGTAACGCAATAGAATTACAATACATATAGGTCTAAATTATCTAAACCATTAGAGGTTTGATTATATGTGGGGAAAGTTATAAATTTGCTTATATAGTAGGCACATTTCTTTCTAGTCAAAACTCTTAAAGTAAGGAAAATATGCACGAATATACATGAATGGAGAAATTATCTAACACAATAGAGCTCTATTGTCCATCATCTCTGATAGAGGATTACAATTCACTTCACGATTCGGAAATCTTTTGAAGAGAAGTGGAGTACACGAGTAGATCTTAGTACTAGTTTTATCACATGCAAATGCAAAGTCCGAATTACTACACAAATCTTGGTGGATATATTGAGAGATTGCATTCTTGAGTTTGGAGGTTGTTGGGATGCCTATCTATCTTTAGCTGGATTTCCCTACCATAATAACTTTTAGTCTAACATTCAGATGGCACCATACGAAGAATTTTATGGTAAGAGATGTTGTTCTCCTATTGAAGGTTTGAATCTAGTAACACTAACTTATGAGGACCTGGCTAGTACAAGAAGCTATTGACAAGGTCGAATTGATCAGGCAAAAATAATTGCTCACAACTAAAAGCAGACAAAAGTTTTAGCTGGTAAAAGGAAAAAGGACTTGGAATTTCTAGTTGGAGATTAAGCTTTACCATGTATGTCTCCCATGAAAGGTGTAGGGTGAAACAAAAGAAAAACTAAGTCTTAGATTTTATAAGATCGTACAAAATAGTTGAACGAGTTGGAACTGTGGCATGTCGTATGGCACTTCCTCCTGAATTATCTTTTATTCATCTAGTGTTCATGTACCAATGCTAAGAAAATATTTATCAGAAAAGTTTTATGGAGGAATCATATTATTGTGGATGAAAAGTTTTCTTACAAGGAGGAGCCAATGGCTATTATGGATAGACAAATAAGAAACCCACGTTCAAAAGAAATAGAGTTCGTAAAAGTCTTATGGAGAAATCATATTGTTGAAGAAGCTACTTGGGAACTAGAAGATGCTATGCGAGTCAAGTACCCTCATATGTTTCAAACAATAGGTATGGATTATTTTAAATTCGGGACCGAATTTCCTAAGGTGGAGAAAACGTAATACCCCATGTTTTGATAGGGCATAATAGTCTTTTAACAAAACTTAAACAAAAAAAAAAAGATGAATTATGGCCAAGCCACTACGTTAGCAGAAGAAAAAGGGATAGGGGCAAAGTAATGGAGTTCGACAGAGGCAAACTCACTGGAGCAATGGAAAGGAACAGCAAGATGGGTCTTCTTCTTTCTAGCGAAGGGATTCTCGAAGCAGGAGGACAAATTAGGTAATTAAATTCCAAATTTTTCCATGGTAGTCTATCATGAATTCCCTTTACTCAATGCCTAATATATTAATATTAGTTATTATTTCACTAATTAAGGGTAGAAACAAGACTAACAACTTAATATATTTTTATATAACAAATAATAAATTCATATTAAATTGACTGAAGATTCTTTTAGGTTATACTGACACTTTAATGTACAAGCTAGAAATATTTAGTACAAGTACTAATTGAGGGGTAGAATACAACTTTTGTGCAAATGAAATAAAAAATTTCTTTCCATATACAAATAGGTAGATAGATCACAATGTAAGAACAAATAGATAATCACTGCTCGGTACCAAAGAAATAAAAACGGCGAAAGTAATTTGATATTAAGGATTGGACAAGCTATGTTGGAATTCACAGAGTTAATACGTGAATTTATTTTATTACAAGTAGGTAATAAGAAGTGGAATGAAGTGCTCGATGTGACGTGTTTCGTATTCCTGCACGAGTACCGTGAGTAGTAATCTTATCACAATCTTTGTTTTCATAATCTGCATGGTTTATATATGATTCTATCACCGATGCTTTGAAATTGCATGTGGGACAAGTCCTTTACATGATATAATATCGAACAGTTAACTTGAGATGTTTACCGATTAATCGAAATATTTTCACCGATACTAGATATATTTTACTGTTACTTGAGATGCTACAATTATTTGAAGTATTCTCACAGTTATTAGACATGTTTTACTGTTACTTGAGACATGATTATTGTTACCGAAATAAAATTACCAGATTTGATAAGGAACGATATGCCCTTTATTATTTTGAAAATGCTTTTGTACGAATATTTACTATATATAAGAAAGAGTATTACTGGCATGGGAGGAGACTTTGAAGGATCCCATAGCTAACATCGAGTTCGTTAGACCTGGTGCACCTTGTATTTATCGATTACCGCGTACAGTTAGAAACTTTACTAGTGGGAAGGTAGAACTAGCATACAGTTACAGTTTTCCCTTGAGTAGGGACCTACACTTATATTTGACTCCTTTTTACGAAGGGGTCCATACAGTGATACAGATTACATGATCCTTCCTTAGAAACCTCCCAAAAATAAAGAAGTTTATATGACACAGTGCTTACCGAGCTTATTACAGAATTGTTAAATTGATTTACGTTACAGGAAACACATGATGAGACTGATTATTCTTACTGCTTTGAAAGGGTATTTTATTTTTATAATAATTTCTGAATGTTATTATACAAGCATGTGTTTCTGACTTGTCCTCAATCAAAAATCGTTGTGGCTAAGTGTTATTACTCACTGAGCTAGCGACCCATTTCCCGCTAAATTTTTTTTACAGGTTGAGAATTCCTGATGAGCCTCGCAATTGTTCGCGCGGGCGGAGATTTTTATCAATTGTTATGGTCTTTCCTTTGAATTCTTAGAGTCGCTCCATAGTCATTCTTTTAGTGTCATGGGTATTATTTTGCTATTAGTCTTATGTCGAGTATCGTTCTTTATTATCAAAGTCGGAGATAAATTAGTATTTCTGGTTGTTAGTGGATTGGTTAGTAGTGGTGAACACTATTTTGGTTAAGCAATAAGTCGTCAATTATTTGAATTGCTATTAGGGTGTTTGGTTGTTGATTTGAGACAGGAAAATTTTTTGGAATGGTCCAAAAATAGGGGAGACGCTATCCGAATTTCTGTAAAATTACTAAAGGCTTACTTGGGAGCACTTGCTCCTAAGCTACGGTCAGGATCCTAAATTTGGTCGTGACAGGTGGTCTACTTCATAACCACTCAACATGTGCACATCTTTCTTAGAATAAGACAGTGTAGGTTCTAATATCCACTCACCCCCATAATTATAATACAAGTTCGCTTTATCCACCTTACTTCGGATAAAATCATATGCAATAAATAAAAGACAAAATGGGACTGCACTAGTAATATTCAAGGCTTAAACAATAAAAATATAAAGATATAAAACCCTAGAATCAATTAATCATATAAATCGACAAAAACACTTGTTTTAATATATAGAACCAACACGACAAGGACCACAAAAAATAAAAGTAACATAAATAAATCTAGAAAGGTACAAAAAATACCTCATATAACATAAAAATATCACATGCAAAAGATATAAACTTGTCAGTTCCCAAATACTCCCCAACCCTATAATTTAATAACTTAAAGTTATAAATACTTACTTTAATTGAATGATATTGCAAGATAGTACTGGAAATCAAAGTTGTTCCTATTTTGTGCGCGCCATATCGGACCAAACCACGAATCCTAAAGAAACCCTAAAATCGCTATTTGATGACTAGATAAAGGAAATGAGAGAAATGGTTTAAAAAAAGTAGTATGTGTTTTGTCGTTAGGTATAAGGTAAAAGAACTAACTCACATAAAAATGTGTGGGTCGGATTGGTTAAATGGGTCAAAAATTATCCAAATACAATTTCAGCCCTACTGAGCCACGTAGATAAATGAAAGAATATCGGGTATTTGCATCGATACGTTTTAACTTGTGCCCGCTTTGCAAAAAAAAATTATAAGCGTACCCATTTTTTCGCATAAATTTAGCATACGGGGTTGAAGTAGGAAAAATAATCACGCAAAACTTCAACATTCTAGTAGCCGAGTTTGAGCTCTAGAGCTGAAGTTTTTATTTTGTAACTCTCAAACTTTATTTGTAACTGGCTTTTTATTTTTAAGCTTCATCTCTAGAGCTGAAGTTTTTATTTTGTAACTGTCAAACTTCAGCTCTAGAGCCGAAATTTTTATTTGTACTAATATTTTACTTGAGTCTCCTCTTTTGGAGTTGGGATTTTTTTAATCACTTAACTGCTTTTTCTGTACTTGGCAAAGACAGCTATAATCACTGGTGATTTCATATGGATAACTCTTTGTACGTTTTGTAGCCAAGATGAGAGTAGTTAATCTGTCATTTATCCTTAATTATGGTGGTTCTTTGTTTAGGCGAAAAGTTGCTACAAATTACTTGGCCTACTTGTCATAGTTGTGTTTGAGTACGAATATATTCCCTTCAAATATGTTACTTCATTCTACTTCATCACAGGTTACTGTTTTTGCGCTCAATAGATGATTCATTCCACTTCATGAAAATCGGAACAAACACTTAATTTAAATCCATAACTATGCTTACGTAGAAGAATATTAATTGAGACAAAATAAAAAAGAAATAATCTGCACCAACAACAGTGGAAGAATAGGACGTCATATATATTTTCAAGACGGATAGATGGAGGGGTTTTTATAAATCATTTACCGTGACATTTGGGGTATTTAGGCCCTCTCCCGTTGTTCAAGACTAAACGTTTGAGGAACTGATTATTGTAAAACACATCCACAATTGTATCTTCAATGAATAATCACAAACATTCCAACTCTAAATGATTGAACAAAAACAAAACTTCCTTGGTGCAATTTCATTTCAAGTTAATTGATTCAACAGCTTGCCTTCGCTCATTACACCAGTAAGCCCCAACAAATTTAGACCTGAGTTTTCTACTACCAACGTGGCATAAATGCAGATGCATAAAAGTAAAAAGAATATGAAAATACCTATTGTAACTGGAAATGAAGGTTCGAGAGCAAGCTTCATATAAACACATAAAAGGTGAAACAGAACAAGACAGCAGAAAACCAGTAATTTAATAGAGAAATAGTAACTTCTTCATCATAAAACCATGATAAGTACGATTAAACACAACCAACAGAAACAAGTACTATTACAATACTGCAGATTGTCTTAGAAGCTAACAAGAAAATTACATGGTAGCATATTATAGCTATCAAAGACCTACTACTTTCCAATGCCATTGTCAATGCCAAACGACCATCAACTAGAAATTGTGGGGTTTGGCATCATACATCCAAATTAAGCCTCATTAAGATCCTCTTCTTCCTCCTCATAGTACTCTCCCTCCTCATCAGCAGTGGCATCCTGATACTGCTGATACTCTGAAACCAAATCATTCATGTTACTTTCTGCCTCAGTAAATTCCATCTCGTCCATTCCTTCACCAGTGTACCAATGCAAGAAAGCCTTTCTCCTGAACATAGCAGTGAATTGCTCACTCACACGCCTAAACATCTCCTGAATGGATGTCGAGTTACCAATGAATGTAGATGCCATCTTTAGTCCCGTTGGAGGGATGTCACAAACAGTTGATTTAACATTGTTTGGTATCCACTCGACAAAGTAGGACGAGTTCTTGTTCTGCACATTGAGCATTTGCTCATCCACCTCTTTGGTACTCATTTTACCCCTGAACATAGCAGAGGCTGTCAAGTATCTTCCGTGGCGAGGGTCAGCTGCACACATCATGTTCTTGGCATCCCACATTTGCTGGGTAAGTTCAGGAACTGTCAAGGCCCTGTATTGCTGAGAACCACGTGAAGTCAGTGGTGCAAAACCAACCATGAAGAAATGGAGCCTAGGGAACGGGATCAGATTCACAGCTAGTTTTCTAAGATCAGAGTTCAACTGCCCAGGGAAACGCAAACAACATGTGACACCAGACATTGTAGCTGATATCAAATGATTCAAATCTCCAACTGTTCAATTCAAATAGAGATAAGAAACAGTTAGGCAATTAAGTCACAACAGGTACCAAAACAAACTGATCAGGTAAAGAGAAATGCAATGAAGAAGGTGAAATGACTTACAGCTGGGGGTTGTAAGCTTGAGGGTTCTGAAGCAGATGTCATACAAAGCTTCATTATCAAGGACCATACATTCGTCGGCATTTTCAACCAACTGATGCACCGACAAGGTAGCATTATAAGGCTCAACAACAGTGTCAGAAACCTTAGGAGACGGGAAAACTGAGAACGTAAGCATCATTCTATCGGGATATTCTTCTCTGATCTTAGATATCAGAAGCGTTCCCATTCCAGATCCCGTTCCTCCACCCAATGAATGGCACACTTGAAATCCTAAATATCAAAATACCAAAACATCAACAAAATGCCTCAACGTGCACGGATCTACATCAAAAAACAAATTCAAACAACAAGTTCGAAAACATGCCTAAGAGAAAATAAAAACAAACAGCGGAAACATCAACAAAATCCCTCGAAATGCACAGATCTATATCAAACACATTCAACTAAATGTTTGACAAAACGCCAAAGAGAATAGTCGAAATACATACCTTGAAGGCAGTCACAATTTTCAGCTTCCTTACGAACAACATCAAGGACAGCATCAATCAATTCAGCGCCTTCAGTGTAATGTCCTTTAGCCCAATTGTTACCAGCACCAGACTGACCAAAAACAAAGTTATCAGGCCTAAAGATCTGACCGTAAGGACCAGATCTGATACTGTCCATGGTACCAGGTTCCAGATCCATAAGAACAGCCCTTGGAACAAACCTTCCACAGGTAGCCTCATTGTAATAGACATTGATTCTCTCAAGCTGGAGATCTGAATCGCCGTTGTAACGGCCGGTGGAATCAATGCCGTGTTCGGCACAAACAACTTCCCAGAACTTGGCACCGATTTGGTTGCCACATTGTCCACCTTGAATGTGAAGGATTTCACGCATTTTTGAAACTGAGATCTGAAAAAAAGATGCAGAAATTTGAAAAAAAAATGCGTAGATCTCAGAAATGAGAGGCGGCAGAGAAGAGTGAAAGATTGAAGAGAGATATAAATGTAGGGACAAGGGAAAGGGTTTGTTTTTATAGTGAGGTTATAGATTTTTTGAAAAGCTTTAGGGTTTGAAAAGAAAGGGACGGATGAGCTGTAACGGATAGTCAATTTACGGTTCGGATGTATTTTCTATTTTTAAGAAGGGTGGAGATTTATTTTTTATTCATTCAATTTTTTAGGAAGGAATTTGAAATTTGAAAATTGTGAGGAACAGCTGGACCAGGAATTTAGTAAGCGACAAGGTTAATTAAAGTGTGACGTTGATTTTTTTTATTGCAAAATATATAAAGCGCTCCCTTAAATTGTTCACAGCGTTCTTTTGAACATTTTTTGTCTTATGGCGTTCTTTTGAACATATCAACTTGTCTTATGACCAAACAATTTTTTTTTGGTAAATAAAGATAATATATTAATAAAATTAAATGCGTACAAAGGTTTGATGCCTATATGGCATTCTATTACAAATTATAGAGTACGGATTAATATTAATTACATTTGTCATGGTCCTCCTAATGAATTTATCATCACGACAATCATGCACACCTACTACATTCATATCCGTTTTGCTAGTTTCAAGCTTATCATCTTCAAAATATTTCTTCACAAAAAGAGGGACACTGTCAAATATCTCTGGAAAAAAATTTTCTTCAAAATTGTGTCCCTTTTTAGCCAACTGATCAGCTACCATATTCTGTCCCATGTACGCATGACTGATGACTGGCTTACCTAGCAGATCTAGGTAGTACCTGCAATCAACTATTAAGTTAGATAACTCAATATTGTTAGATTGTAATAGAAGTAGAAGTCTATGTGCATCTACTTCTATTTCTATTGGTGTCAAATGAGCTGTATAAGCTAATTTTAAAACCATGTAGTAATGCGTATAATTCAGAGAAAATAGCTGATATTTTAGGACAAGAAGCAGAAAATCATGTTATCCATCCAGCGTTAGAATCTCGAATTACTCCTCCTATGCCCGCCCCTTTATTTGAAAAAGCTCCGTCAGTATTAAGCTTAAAGAAATTTTTGTGAGGTGGTTTCCAATTAATATCTAATCTAATTCTAGTAGTAAACTTAGGTTTGAAATTATACGAAGTTAAATAAGTAAACTCTGTTGCCTGTTGTTTAATTAATGAATGGGAAATGGAGTTATACTTCTGTTCAAAAAAAATTTTATTACGAGTAATCCAGATATTCCATAATGCATATGCCAGAAAAGTTTGGTGATTGATTATATATGGAAATAAAACATTTTTATTGAACAGTATTTGACGAATCCAAGTATGTGAATTTTGAATATGGAGTACAGATTGAATTTGTTCATCGAAACCTAAGAGTTTCCATAGTCGTTGAGAATTTGAACATGTTAAGAATAAGTGCTTAGTTGTTTCATCCTCCTTTCCACGATATAAACAAGTAGCATTTGAGATAACGTTGATATGATTTAGGTAAACTCTAGTTTTTAATCTATTACGACAAAGTAGCCAAATAAAACCTTTAATTTTTGGGTGAACTGGTAGCTTCCAAATCCAATTAAAATTGTTTTGGGAAGGTATAGTATTAGTGTAGTCTGTTTGTAAATGATTATACATAGATTTAACTGAAAAAGTTCTATCATTTGTTAATCCCCAGTAAAGAAAATCAGTGTTATTACTAGTATGTGAAATATATGAAGCATTTATCAAGTTTAAGATAGTATTATCTAATACAAAAGGAATTTTATCTATATCCCAACCGGCATGGCTTGTAATATCTGAAATGGAAAGTATCTGTTGATTCAAGGTTAAAGGCCCTTGTATTAAAGATCTCAGAGTAGTACCTGGTTTAATCCAAGGATCATTCCAAAGATTAATAAATTTTTCATTTCCAATTCTCCACTGTAAACCTTTTTGACAATTGTTCCATCCATTGAGGATATTAGACCAAGTATTAGAATAATTTTGTTTATTACTATTAGAAGACTTATGTAAGTATGTACTAAGGAGTATATTAGCCCATAAGGCATTAGGAGACTTAAAAACTCTATAGGCTAGTCCCGCAAGAATGGCATTATTTTTAATACCAAGCTTTTGTATCCCTAATCCTCCAATAGCTTTATTAGTAGTAACTGAATCCCAATTAAGAAGATGTATTTTATTTTTAGTTGAAGTAGTACCCCAAAGGAAATTTCTCTGATATTTTTTCATATTATTAATAATCTTTTTAGGAATTTTAATAAATTGCATAATATGATTCGGAAGATTATTAAGAATTGATTTGATTAAAGTAGACCGACCCGATTACGTTAGAAAATTTGTTTTCCAACCTGCCAGTCTATTCTTAAAATTATCTAAAAGGAATTGAAAATCCTCATTTTTAGGCTTGTTGTTAAACATAGGAAAGCCTAAGTATTTGCCAAAAGAAGTACCTTCATTAATGGAGAAAGAGTGTGATATAAAGTTTTTATCATTAAGAGTAGTATTTTTAGAGAAAAAAACTTTAGATTTATCCAAATTAATTTTCTGTCCGGAGGCGGAAGTAAAGTATTGAAGTATATCAATTATAGTATGACAACTTTTCGTTGAAACTTTTGAAAGTAGAACAATATCATCCGCAAAAAATAGATGTGATAAAGGAGGTCCCTTAGGAGTTAATTTAATAGGTAGCCACTGTAAGTAGTCTACTGATAATAAAATACTACGTGAGAGCATTTCCATACACATTATAAATAAGTAAGGTGACAAAGGATCCCCTTGACAAATACCTCTTGTTGGTTTGAAAAAAAGAGTTCTATTGCCATTAAGGAGGATTGAGAAAGAAGAGGTTGTAACACAAGACATGATTAACTTAATCATGTGGGGGGGGGGGGGTATTTCAAAGAATAAAAGAGTTATACGAATAAAATCTCATTCTAATCTATCAAAAGCCTTTTCTAAGTCTAATTTTAGAAGCATGTAAGATGCTTTCCCAGTTGTTCTTTTAAAGTAATTTAGCACTTCTTGCACTATTATAGCATTATCAGAAGCTCGTTTTCCCTTTTGAAAGCTAGATTGAGTAGGACCAATAATTTTTTCAATAATCACTTTCAACCTAGCAACAATTACTTTAGTAATTACTTTATATAAAGTATTACATAACTAATAGGTCTATATTGTTGAATAGTAATAGGATTTTTAACCTTAGGAATAAGGCAAATAAAAGTTTGATTTAATTCAAAAGGTATTTGTTGATGATCCAAAATATCTAAACAGAAAGGAACAACTTTATGATTAACCTCATTCCAATATTTTTGATAGAAAAAAGGATGTAGTCCATCCGGACCAGGAGATTTAAAAGGTTTAAAACTAAATAATGCTTTATAGATATCATTATTATTAAAAGGTTGATTTAAATTAAGAATATCCTCATGATTTAGACAATGAGGAGATACGTCATTGTAATTCTTTGGAGAGGTGACTTTGCCTGTATTATATAAGGAGTGGTAAAAATTAGTGATATGATGTTCTAATTCATCTTGTTGGGAAATCCAGTTTCCTACTGAGTCTCGAAGAGTACAAATTCTATTTCTTCGACGCCTATTAATAGTAGTGAGATGAAAATATTTAGTATTAGCATCTCCATCATTTAACCAATTAATTCTAGATTTTAATTTCCAAAATTGTTCCTCGCGTAGTAGTAAGTTACTAAATTCTAAAGATAGATCTATTTCAAGTTTATGTAAGAATAAACTTGTAGGATAATGAGTTGACGCTTGAATACCTGCTAATTTAGCCAACAATTTTTTTTTATGAATAAAAATATTTCCAAAAGTATTCTTATTCCAATTAGTAGTAGCTTGTTGGAATATTTCAGTAGTTTTAGGAAGGGAATGGTTACCCGTCCATATATTACGAACTAAGTTATTAAAAAGAGGATGTGACGTCCACATTGTTTCAAACCTATAGATTTTTGTCACAAGTCTCTTAATAGGTATTAAATTAATAAGAATCGGACAGTGGTCCGAATAAGTTCTAGGCAAGTGATTAATGATAACATTAGGATATAGGTTTATCCAATCATAATTGGCAAGACATCTATCTAGTCTTTCTAAAATTTTGTACCAGGCTTTCGTTTATTTGACCAAGTATACCGACTACCGTTAAACCCTAAATCTAACAATTGACAACAGTTAATAAAATTTAAAAATCTATTTGCTTTAATGTTGTTAATAGGAAGACCACCAAATTTTTCAGAATTTGAAGTAATTTCATTAAAATCTCCTGCTACTAACCAAGGCATATTTAAGCAATTCTTAAGCATAATAAGATTATCCCATAACCGTAGTCTTTCAGAGTATTGATTACTAGCATAAACAGCAGATAATAACCGTGGAATTTTAAAAGTACATACGTGGACTAAGCAGTGGATTTCTTGCTCAGATGTGGTTAATTCCGTTACTGTGATACCTTCTTCTTTCCAAAGAACAACCAAACCTCCTCTAAAACCTTGTGCTGGAACTTGAGACATATGTGTGAAATTGAAATCATCTCGAAGTATTGAGTGATCATGCATGTGAGTCTCTAGAAATATGACAAGGATTGGTCGATGATTATCTAATAAGGAACGAAAGTGACGCCTGAATTCTAGATTATGTGACCCCCTACAATTTCATACTATCATATTCATAAATTAGGGTACATGTTTGTTTCCTTTGGTATTGGAGATCCTTGCATGGGAAACAAAGGAGTCTGCTCTAGATTTACTATCGGAATGTTCAGTCGAAGAGTCGGAATAACTACCATTGCATATTTTCCTAATGCTTGATTCTGAGTTTGACGAATGTTTAGACTGCATTTTTCCAGATCTGGTGGACATTTGAGTATGAACTTTTTTTCGTACTCCTCTTTTAGGTCGTAAAGAAGTATCCCTTTTAACCACCAAAAAATTGTCCTTGTTTCTCTCATTTCCAGTATTGTTTGAGTTAACTCCCTTCTTGTGGGACTGTCTAGTACGGGTGGTGATTGTGGAGGGGTGGTTGGGAGAGTTGCTGGTGGACTGAATGTATTCATAGGACTGAGTGGACTCGCATAAGGGGATAATGGGTTGAAGGAGTTCAGTGACTGGAACCAAGGAGCAAAGATTGGTCCCATATGATGTGGCGGGTAAAATGGTATTAGGCTGATGATTGGATTCATGTGAAGGTTTGTCGAGTTCAGAGGATGTTCCCATGGGTGGTTCGATGATGGTGTTTGAGAGTAAATTGTCAGAGGTGTTTGTGTCGTGAACCAGTGATTTTGAGTGTATGTTTCTAGCCCTAATCTCATCCCTTCCGTCACAATCTCTGCTAAATGAGTTAGATTCTGGATAAGAAGTATCACCTATTGACCATTGAGATACATGGTGAATGTTAGTGCATGGCCTTGCAAGCCCATTTCCAACCATGATTGTAGAGGTTGGTCGGAGGCTATCACTTGAGAGGTATAAATCAGAGGGGTCATTGGATTTGGCAACTGTGGTGGGAATTGAGGGCCTTGCATGATCAAACGAGGGAGGTAAAATAGGTCGTTGTTGGTTATAGTGTTGTTCTGCATGGCTGCACAGTAAAATTTGTGATGGAGAGAATGTTTGTGTGTTTTCTTTTATCGAAGGAGACTGTTGTTTTATATGCTGATGTGTAGATAATGAAGAGGAATCGAGATTGCTGACTGTATTACTAACTTGCCGTGTAGCCAAGTTTATATCTGAAGTGCAATGATTATCTTTTAATGGAGAAAGAAGAGGTGATATGTTATCTTTTAAATTTACTGTAGCATGCAGATTAGTGGTAGATTGATTAATCAAAATTGTAGATGTGTCAAGTAGGGACAAATCGTGTGCCAAGTTGTAATGAAACGAGTGGTTTGCTTGGGAGGCAGACTTGCCAAGTGGAGTGGTAAATTGATGTGGCAGTGTGGCGTGAGTCTGTGGCTTTGGTAATTCCAAAAGCTTATGACAAATTTGAGGATTAAGAGGCACAGTAATTAAAGGCAAGTTAGTTGCCTGATTGGCTGTCTTAGGCGGTGGTGTTGTAGAATTTTTAAGCAACTTAATATTATGATTATGGATATTATCTGTCATTAGAGACTGATTAGGTAAATTAGTTAAGCAGTTAATGTCATCATTAGTAGTTAGTTTATTTAGTATATTATTAGGAGAATTTCGAGGATTTTCTATCTTAATACCATGATTAAAAGAAAGATCCGACAAGTGATTTTCAATTTGTGCCGGGTAATCCTTTTTAGATTTATTCAATATAGAAAACTTACCTGAGTCCAGTTGCTTCTGTGGTTGTGCTCCCATATCAACCAGCTTGTTCATTGATGCATGGTGAGTTGTTCTTGGATAATTATTCCTTCGTTTAAACTCAACAATGTGCCAGTCTGCATCTTTGCTTGAGCTTGGATATTTTGAAATCAAGTTAGAATTCAAACCCAGAGTCGATGTAGGCACACTTAAGCAGTTTTGTTTGGCATGACCAAAACATCCACAAGTCGTACAAAGGAGATTTATACCTTCATAATGAATTGGTTGCTTATGAAGACCAATGTTAACATGAGTTCTCAATGGTTTTTCCAAAGGCACTTCAATACAAATTCTTGCATATCTTCCTCGAGTGGTAGAAGATGTACACGAATCCACCTTAAGGAGCCTGCCTAATTTGGATCCAATATGCTGAAGTATATCCAAATCATAAAACTCAGTTGGAAGTTCCGGAAGCCTTGCCCATAAAGCTGAATATGTAAGAGAAGTTGATGAAGCAATGAACTTAGGCTCCCAATGTCGGACGGATAGAAAATGGTTTAGTATGAACCACGGTCCTCCATGTAATGCCTTGATCATATTTTCTTCTTTTTGAAATTTGATAAGAAAAAAATCTGATCCAAGATCTATCAGTGTAATATCTTCTGAAGCTTTCCATATTTCTATCAGTTTCTGTTTTAAAAGATGATGAATAATTTTCCTCCCAAATAGCTTAATAATAACTGAAAATTTCCATGGCTCATATAACCGAGATTTGTCATGAGTTGCAATTGGGATAAAATTGTCTTCATCTTCCTCAGAGAAGGATGTTTCATCCGCTAAATCTAGCACAAGATTTTGTGTATGTGGATTCTCTAAGTTTGGAATGATAGAAGTGTGTCACACCTCCTTTTGGCGCGCTTGCCCCGAAGGATAAACGTACAAGGGAGTTTTTTCCAATTTAAGTGACAATGTTCGAAACGGGATTATTTTATTTATTTCAGAGTCGCCACTTGGAATAAATTAAGGTGTCCCAAGTCACCGATTTATTTAAATCCCGAATCGAGGAAATTTCGACTTTCCAAATGAAGTCCGCGAACCAGAAATTCTAAGTAAGGAATTCTGTTGACCCGAGGGAAGGTGTTAGGCACCCCCGGATCCCGTGGTTCTAGCACGGTCGCTTCAATTATTATAAATGGCTAAAAATATCTGATTTTAATACATGTTATAACTTACGTGCTTTTCTAATTATTTACCGCTTTTAAATCACTTGAATTATTCATAATTAAAAAATTGAGTTACGCGTACGTGTACATAATCACAATATTACCTAAATCAAACTATGAGTATTTATCAATTTCCTAAAACTAACTTGAGATTATTGCGAAGATCATAGATATGAAATCTATCATTGTGAAAAGAAAATGTAACTTACTGTTTTGGAACATATATGTACCGGTAACATTGTTATAAAGAAAATGGAGAAGCTTCGGTATATAATGGAAATGGGAAAAAGCTAGTATCTCTAATGAACCGGGCCTAACAAAAGTGTTTCTCATATGGCCCAAATTTTCTTTTAATAGCAAAATTAATTCCTAAAACCGTTAGCCCATTTTTGAGTTCAAATTTCATTTTTTGTAATCTTAACATCCTTGGCCAGTAACTCATACAACACATTACCAAACAAATTCTCAGCAAAAGCAATACCAAAATCCATGAACATAACATATGACATGTGAATCATGAACACAGACTCAAGGCATCGATTATTCGTCCGATAAATTCATTTTGCACTAATCAAATTTAGCAAAGCATTCACCAAGTAAAAAAACGAATTACCAGAAATGTTAAACAGTTTACATCATATAACTATCACATTTTAAATCTAAAGTAAATAGTAGAGAAAGAGTAAGGAATCAAAAACCTCAGTTGCTTTTCTCTAAGAAACTCGAACTCAAAACAAAATGTTGAAACAACAAAGTTGAAGTTTCCGATCAAAACTCAAGAGCAAATCGAACCAGAGAGCTGTTACTAAAGCAGTCTATTATCAGAGTATAACAGTTTAATTACATTACACTTGAGAGGTTATACTGAAAGCTGCTTATTACGCCAAGACTTAATATCTATGGGAAGTTCTAAGCTACAACCATCACAGGATTTCGACTATATTTCATAAAAGGCTACAACTTTAAAAAAAAAAAATGAATTCAAATCCAGAGTTTAACAACCAGCTAATACAAACAGTTTCAGTCCATTAAATTCCGACTAACACGTTCATAATTGTTTAGACAGTTAAACTAAGCTGAAAATTCCAGGCCAAAGCAAACAATTTTCATCATTCAACTTCAAATGTGTGCATACATGGTGATTCATTATCCAACGTCACTTGAGTCTAACGACATACCTGGAATTTGAAAACAAATGGACGACGACAAAGGAGTTAGTGGCAGTTCGGCAGCAAACTAACAACGAATGAAAGCTTAATTCCAGAGACGAACAAAACCGATGAAAACCAGTAACGCAACAGTTCAGGCAGCAAATGAGTAGTAGCAGATAATGAATTGGAAATTGAAACAACAAAACTGGAAGTTCAAACCAACAAAGCTGAGATTTCAAAACAGCAACAAATGTTTTTTTTTTTTTTTTTTTTAGTGAGTATCCTGTTTGTTCACTGTGAGTATTTTCCAGAAAGTCTCCACTGTATGTGTGTCTATTTTTCTCTGCCTCAAACGTGTGTTTTTTGTGTGTCCAAGTGTGTGTGTCAAAACAGTGTTTTATAGCCTACAGATCTCAACTAACAGCCCTTCCTTTTTTCAATTTCAGATCTGTCCAGCCCCTATTATTCCCCTTTTTTCAAACCTTTTTCAATTGTATATTACCTCTCATGTGTATCCTGATTTTAACAACTGACCAAGCACTCAACAAAGCTGAAAATACTCATTATTACCCTCACATTCTCTGATTATTCCCTCCTGATTTGTCTAAAGGTGGGATTTATAATTAATCAAATCCTAAAGGTGCAAACTAATGAAATACACTGCTGTCCAGCAAGTTTTAACAACTCATTTCCATGTGTATTGCACTTTAAAGGTTGATTTTAGGGCTACTTAAATGGACTAACAGCTATATCCAATTCACAACCTAATTTAGAATCAACAATGGTTCGAAACAAACAATCCAACAATTAACTCAACATTCTGAAACAAACAACAAACCGAAAAATTTTAAATCAAGCAAAATAGTGAACCACTGCCCGAAATTTCAAACAACAAATTTGCGAATTGAAACGACGACATTCGTTAAGTCGAATCACAACATGTATGATCGACAACAAAAGCCGACAAACAAATTCTCAAATTTGTAACACTCAAAGCCGAGAGAAGAGAAGAAAGATGAAGCAAATACGAAACTAAATGTTCGACGACGCTAATCGACGCGAACCTGTATTCAACAACATTGGTAATCAAATAGACAAAGCAGAATTTTAGAATTGACAAATTCAATGAAACAGTGTTTCGGCCAAAGAAAAGAAAAGAGAAAAAATGAAGCTAACTAATCGACGACGCTAATCGACGCGAACACGTATTTGACAACATTCGATTATACAATTACGATATGTGCAATCGATAACCGATAATCGACAAACAGTGATAATACACACTTTCGGACAGCATGTATAAATTCAATATCAAACAACCTAACGATATTAATCAACGAATCGAATTCGATTCACAATTAACCGTTTAAACAACGAAGAATAACAACTAACAAATCGACCAAATAAAAGGTCCCAAGAGATGAAGAAGAAATGAAAAATGGGGACGGCTAAAAGAAAAAAAAATTGGGAAGAGTTCAATAAATTTAAACCAAACAAACACGCAAAACAAATCGAAATAAATAGGAAAATAACATTACCTCAAAAGAAATTGAAAGTTGGACGGACCCGGCTCCAAATGATTCGAGTTTTTGCACCTTTTGAAGTAAACAGACTTTAATTGAAGTGTTTTTTCAAATGAAAAACACTCCAATTAAAGTCTATTGACTTCAATTACTTTTAATTCGAACGAAATCCCTAGTTTTCGAATTCTAGGGTTCTTGAACTTGGTTTTGGGTCTTGACTAGTTCCGGCCGGATTCGAACAAAACTAACTATGGTTTGGTGACGAGGGAGGCTATGGAAGTGTTTGGGGTGAGTTTGGGGCCATTTGGGGTTGGTTCGAGTTTTGTTCAAATCTTTAAATGGAAATTCGAGACTACACCGGTTGATTCGAGGTAAACGGTTAATGGATTTGGCTTGAGGGTGGCTAGGTGGCTTAGGGGTGTTGATTTGGTGGCCGGCGGCGTTGTTGCCGCCGGGTTTTGGGTGAAGGTGAAAAGAGGCGGCGGCTAGGGTTTTTTCGTGGGTCGTTTGGATGCTGAGGGAGACGAGGCAGGGTGTTCTGAAAGGGGGGATGGGATTTTTTGGGGGATTGATATATTAAAAGGGTTATATCAATCAGGACCGTTGGATTATAAGAAACCAACGGTCTGGATCAGTTAATGTGGGGGAAAAATGGTTTGGGCCGGGTAAGGTTTAAGGGTGTGTGGTTTGGGCTTGGGTGAATTGAATTGGAGTTGGCCCAAATCCGATTTTTCTTTTCTTGTTTTCTAATTCTTTCTCTCTTTTCTTTTGCAATTAATTCCTAATTTAAGAATCAAAATACTAGATCAAATTAAAAACCAAAAATTATCTTTACAAATACAAATTAATTCTTAATAATAATTATCACACACACAATCAAAGCACCAAAAATAAAATCGCACAATTGGACAAAAAATGCAAAAGATACATATTTTTGTTATTTTTTTATTTTCGTAAAACAAACTTAATTACTCTTAATCGCAAACACGAATTTATATGCAAATGCAAACATTTTGTATTTTATATTGATTTAAATAGAAATGCGCACACAAAAGATACAAATAATAAGAGAAAAATAACACAAAAAATCACGGAAATCACGCTCAAAACAAAACTATTTTTATTTTGCATTTTTGGGAGTAATTCTCATGTAGGGCAAAAATCACGTGCTCACAGCTGCCCCTCTTTGCGCGGAAACACGAAGAGTTTTCGTGCAAAGATAAATGAGCAAATACGAGCGATTTTTGCCCGTTTGAATACTCCGTGGGAAGCATTTTGAAAGGGTTTTGACCGAGCCTTTGCTTCGGAGGCTTCCTACATATCCTGGGCTAAACAGGAATCAGGTCAATGTAGTTCGGGAAGTTTTGGTAGCTGGGACTACCGTGGACTGACACTTTGCTGTTATTGTTGCTATCGTTGCTGCATGTTGCTGCTTACTGCTTACTGATCTCCTTATTACACCAAAAGAAATTAAAGTTGAACTAGCTATGCTATCAAACTATGAGTTACAAGATTCCTATCTATGATTCTCTTGAAAACTTGATCTTGAATCTTAGCTGATTTGCTGTAGACCTCGATCTGAATCTTGATGCTCCACAAGCTGTACGTGCTCGTTTATTTCTGTGACATTGAGTGAAACGGAGTCGGTGGAGCTTGTTACTTCAATCATCTTCTGAGCAATCGTGCCTTTGTTTACTCCAACATTTGAACTCTTTTCTCTCGGTTCTTTTCTTCACTCTGGATTGATGTTCCATTTGTAGGTTATCTCGATCCTTGCATCCCGAGGTCAAACCTATTTAGACAACAAAACAAACAAACGAACGAAATTTTCTGCCCCAGTTTTACTAGGAAAATTTCGTGAGTTAGTTGTGACACAGAAAGTGATTAAAAAGACTCTTTGGTATTGGGTAAGAAATCATGGTTTCACAAACGTTCAACGGCTTTCTAGCCGGGATTTTGTAGAAAGGTTTCACGACTTTCTGGCCGGAATTCAAACAATATCTAACGATTTTGGCCGTCAGATCCTCGGTTTTTTGGCCGGGGTAAAAATAAATGGCTCCGCAGTTTTTGACTGGGGAGATCCTCGGTTTTCTGACCGGGAATAAAAGTTTCACGGCTTTCTGGTCGGAATTCAAACAATATCTAACGGTTTTTGGCCGTCAGATCCTCGGTTTTTGGCCGGGGTAAAAGTAAATGGCTCCGCAGTTTTCGACTGGGGAGATCCTCGGTTTTCTGACCGGGGATAAAAGTTTCACGGCTTTCTGGCCGGAATTCAAACAATATCTAACGGTTTTTGGCCGTCAGATCCTCGGTTTTTGGCCGGGGTAAAAGTAAATGGCTCCGCAGTTTTCTGACTGGGGAGATCCTCGGTTTTCTGACCGGGATAAAAGTTTCACGGCTTTCGGCCGGAATTCAAACAATATCTAACGGTTTTTTGGTCGTCAGATCCTCGGTTTTTTGGTCGGGGTAAAAGTAAATGGCTCCGCAGTTTTCTGACTGGGGAGATCCTCGGTTTTCTGACCGGGATAAAAGTTTCACGGCTTTCGGCCGGAATTCAAACAATATCTAACGGTTTTTGGCCGTCGGATCCTCGGTTTTTTGGCCGGGGTAAAAGTAAATGGCTCCGCAGTTTTCTGACTGGGAGATCCTCGGTTTCTGACCGGGAAGAAAAGTTTCACGGCTTTCTGGCCGGAATTCAAACAATATCTAACGGTTTTTTTTTTTTTTTTTTTTTTGCCGTCGGATCCTCGGTTTTTGGCCGGGGTAAAAGTAAATGGCTCTGCAGTTTTCTGATCGGGAGATCCTCGGTTTTCGACCGGGGATAAAAGTTTCACGGCTTTCTGGCCGGAATTCAAACAATATCTAACGGTTTTTTGGCCGTCAGATCCTCGGTTTTTTGGCCGGGGTAAAAATAAATGGCTCCGCAGTTTTTGACTGGGGAGATCCTCGGTTTTTTGACCGGGGATAAAAGTTTCACGGCTTTCTGGCCGGAAAGACCCTCGGTTTTTCTGACCGGGGTCCAAACAGATATTGGACCGATATGATTTGATTCTCTTTTTCGGAGTTTTCATTTTCTTTTCTTTCATTTTTTTTGGCCTTCTTTTAGGCGTTCTTTTTAAACATCAACAAATGCATAGGATAAATCTCTAAAAGAAACTTACCTTTTTATGTGTTTTCCTTGTTCCAAAGCCATTTCAAAGCTTGCGTATTTTCACTTATTTGAGTGGTACCTTCTTCTTGCACAATTGACAGACCTGCTTTCAACAAAGAACATTTTATCAGTTGAAAAAAAATGGTTGGCTTTGCGGCCTTGGTTATCTTCATTGCTTGATTGTTTCCCCATTTTCATTGAGAATTTTGCTACCAATTGTCTTTGGGGTGACTTCCTTTCAAACTGACCGGGTTCATTCCCAGAATTCCATGGGGATTTTCCGTGTAGGTTCCATCCTTCTGCCTTATTCCGTCTCTTCTAAAACCTTAGCCTTTGATTTCCATTTCCTTTCTAAAACTCTTTTCTTTTGGAAACAATCGATCATTACGATCCAATCGTGGATTGTAACAATACACCACTGAGGCTGTTTTTCTTTTCTTCTTTACCAGGCGGAGTCCTGTAAAACCGGTCCTGTCACCTTCCTTTGTAATAGTTTCAAAAATTAAAATTAAACCGAAAGGGATTCAAAGAAGAAGAATGAATCAAAGAATGGAAAACGTATTAAAGATAGAGGAGTCCCTTTCGAGGGAGAAAAGAAGGACTTATCTGAGGTATATGCTGACTTTAACCAACATGACATGCTTTTCGGACTAGATGCTTGATCGTCACAAAACTCCCATTTTCTTATGAACCAAAACGGGTCTATATTTCCGAGCTAAGGAGCCGCGCCAGGACCTCTCGTGGTGAAACAAACTTTTCGGTTGATAGCGCCTTTTGCTGGTTTTCGCCAATCGACCTCTCTCATTTCTCTTCTTACCATCGCCAGATAGCATTCTTTGCGAGTTTTTACCAACAGGCTCTCTCATTTTGTATTTCTCTACTTCCATCGTCTTATGGTGCCCGAAGGTTTTCACCAATAAGACTCTCTCATTTTATTTATCTACTTCCATCGTCTTATGGTGCCCGAAGGTTTTCACCAATAAGACTCTCTCATTTTATTTATCTACTTCCAGGAACCCCGGATCGCAACAATGATGTTTTCACAAATTCCAATCGATCTTGAAGGAATTGTACTCGGTTCGGGTAACAAGAATTGTAAACAAAATTACAACTTTGGAATCATCTTGACGGATCTTAAACCGAATCAAAAATATCATCTACCCCAGTTTCATTTTTGGGGAAACCGGGATTTTTGATTTGGTGTGACTGAACCTCAGGGAGAGGTTGCCTACGTATCCTTTCGGAATCAAGTCAGAACGTAGTTCAGGAAGTTTGTTTTTTTTTTTTTTGTTTTTTTTTTTTTTTTGGTTTGGTTTGGATTCCAAAGAGGGTAGCCAAAAGAAGGTAGCCGGCTCAAAGGGTTTACAAAAGGGTTGGTAGTGTTTGGGTAGCGGGAATAAAAGCCTTCAATCATTTCGATTTGTGAGGACCTCATTGAAGCAAGTTCAAACATAATACCTTTTCACAGCATCTGCATTCACAGCCGTTTCAGGATCTTTTCCTTCCATGTCTCCCAAGTATAATGCTCCTCTTGGCAGTATCTTCCTAATGATGTATGGTCCTTTCCAATTAGGAGCGAATTTTCCTTTCGCTTCCTCATGATGTGGAAGAATGCGTCTTAAGACCAACTGACCTACTTCAAAATTTCTCGGTCGTACTTTCTTGTTGTAAGCACGAGCCATTCTCTGTTGGTACAATTGTCCATGACAGACCGCAAGCCATTCGCTTTTCATCGATCAAAGTTAATTGCTCCAAACGAGTCTTAACCCACTCGCTATCTTCAATCTCTGCTTCAACAATTGTACGAAGCGAAGGAATTTCTACCTCTGCCGGTATCACAGCCTCAGTTCCATAGACTAGCAGGTATGGAGTTGCTCCCACCGATGTGCGTACTGTAGTACGGTATCCCAGTAAAGCGAACGGTAATTGTTCATGCCATTGTCTAGAACTTTGGATTGTCTTTCTCAAAATCTTCTTAATGTTTTTGTTTGCTGCTTCCACGGCACCATTGGCTTTGGGCCGATAAGGGGTGGAGTTCCTATGAGTTATTTTGAATTGCTCGCATATTTCTTCCATCAAATGACTATTCAGATTCGCAGCATTTTCTGTGATGATAGTTGCAGGTATACCAAAACGACAGATAAGATTTGAGTGTACAAAATCCACCACAGCTTTCTTAGTGACTGATTTGAGAGTGATGGCTTCAACCCATTTCGTGAAGTAATCGATAGCCACTAGTATGAACCGGTGTCCATTCGAGGCTTTCGGCTCAATCGGGCCGATGACATCCATTCCCCAAGCGACAAATGGCCACGGTGCTGACATAGGATGCAGCTCAGTTGGAGGTGCATGAATCAGATCTCCATGTACCTGACATTGATGGCATTTTCGGACAAAACCGAAACAATCTTTCTCCATGGTCATCCAATAATATCCTGCTCGAAGGATTTTCTTGGCTAAGACATACCCATTCATATGAGGCCCGCATACTCCCTGCATGTACTTCGTGCATGATTCTTCCTGCTTCTTCGGCATCAACACACCTTAAAAGGTTAAGATCCGGGGTTCTTTTGTACATGACCTCGCCGCTCAAAAAGAAACCACCTGCATGTCTCCTAATGGTCCTCTTTTGATCTCCAGTAGCATGTTCTGGGTATTCTTGCGTTTTCAGAAATCTCCCGATATCGTAATACCATGGCTTGACGCTCGGTCCTTCTTCGATTGCATTGCAATAACCGTGGCTTTCCCCGATTTGAATTTCCAAGGGATTGACATGGGCGTTGCCCGGATAAGGTAGCATTGAAGCTAAAGTGGCAAGTGCGTCAGCTAGTTCATTGTGACATCGTGGGATATACCTGAACTCTATCGATGCAAATCGCTTGCCAAGAATGTTCACGTGTTGTCGGTAAGGGAGGAGTTTAACGTCTCGAGTTTCCCATTCACCTTGAGATTGTTTGATAATTAAATCTGAATCTCCCATGATCGACAAATCTTCGACACCTTGATCAATTGCCATGTTCATACCCATGATACAAGCTTCATACTCAGCCGTATTGTTCGTGCAGAAGAAACGGAGCCTAGCCGTGGCCGGATAATGCTGACCAGCAGGAGAGATCAAGATTGCCCCAATCCCTACACCTTTAGCGTTTACCGCCCCATCGAAAAACATTTTCCAAGCATGACTGTCGTCCGAAACAACTTCTGTCGTATTTACCTCTTCATCAGGAAAGTAGGTATTCAATGGTTGATACTCTTCGTCGATCGGGTTTTCAGCTAAATGGTCTGCCAATGCTTGGGCCTTCATTGCCGTGCGAGTGACATAGACTATGTCAAACTCAGTGAGCAAGATCTGCCACTTTGCCAATCTTCCGGTGGGCATCGGTTTCTGGAATATATACTTCAAAGGATCCAACCGAGTAATGAGGTGAGTCGTATGGGCTTGGAGGTAGTGTCTCAATTTTTGAGCGACCCAGGTTAAAGCACAACACGTTCTTTCCAGCAAAGTGTACTTGACCTCATAACTAGTGAATTTCTTGCTCGGGTAGTAAATCGCTTGCTCTTTCTTCTCTGCCGCATCACGTTGTCCGAGAACACAACCAAAAGAGTTTTCCAAGACTGTTAAATACAAGAAAAGAGGTCTCCCTTGCTCTGGCGGGACTAAGACTGGAGGGTTTGACAAATATTCTTTGATCTTGTCAAAAGCCTCTTGGCATTTAGTTGTCCATTTGATTGCAGCGTCTTTCTTCAACAACTTGAATATGGGTTCACATGTGGAAGTCAACTGAGCGATGAACCTACTGATGTAGTTCAGTCGGCCTAGAAGACTCATTACATCTTTCTTTGTTCTGGGGGGAGGTAAATCCCGGATGGATTTTATCTTTGTGGGATCTAATTCAATACCTCTTCTACCTGACTATGAAACCCAAAAGTTTACCTGACGGGACTCCAAAAGCGCATTTGGCCGGATTCGGTTTCAAATCGTACTTCCGCAACCTCTCAAAGAATTTCCTCAAGTCTCGCACATGATCGCCTTGAGTTCTGGATTTGATGATCACATCGTCCACGTACACCTCTATTTCCCGATGCATCATGTCATGGAAAATGGCAGTCATAGCTCTCATGTACGTCGCTCCTGCATTTTTCAAGCCGAACGGCATGACTCTGTAACAGTAAGTCCCCCAAGGTGTGGTAAAAGCAATCTTCTCGGCGTCCTCTTCATCCATCAACACTTGATGATATCCCGCATAACAATCCACAAACGACTGTATCTCATGTTTGGCACAGTTATCAACAAGGATGTGGATGTTCGGTAAAGGAAAGTTATCTTTAGGACTCGCTTTATTCAAATCTCGGTAGTCAACACATACTCGAGTTTTTCCATCTTTATTTGGCACGGGCACAACATTAGCCAACCACGTGGTGTATTGTACCACTCGAATTACCCCTGTTTTCAACTGTTTAGTGATTTCTTCTTTGATTTTATCACCGATGTCAGTCTTGAACTTTCTCTGCTTCTGTTGCACTGGGCGACAGTCAGGGTAGATTGGTAATTTGTGCACCACTAGATCAGCTCCTAATCCTGGCATATCATCGTAAGACCAAGCAAACACGTCTTTAAATTCAAACAAGAGTTGGATTATTGCATCTCGTGTTTTCTCATCCGTGTGGATGCTTATCTTGGTCTCTCGGACCTCTTCATCAGTTCCCAAATTAACCGGTTCGGTGTCATTCAAATTTGGCTTAGGTTTATTCTCGAAATGTTCCAATTCTCGATTTATTTCCCTAAAAGCCTCATCTTCATCGTATTCCGGTTCTTGGTTCATTATTTCCAGATTAGGTGGCGTGTTCGGATTTGAGCATGAGTTCCGCAAGCATGTCATGTTATTTAAAGCCGCATTATTAGGATCTGAAAAGGAAGAATAAATAACAAAATTAGAAAGAGTGCAAAAGTAAGGAAATATTTATTTTATTTTCTTGGAATTTTCTGAAAACAAACAAAATTACATTGGGGAAATCAAAAAATACAAGAAAACAAAGAAAAACATCCAAGCTACATCCTGAAGTAACTTGTGATGAAGGAAAAACGACAGGACAAATCTACCGGAACTCCCGCCTGATTGGGAAGGGTGTGGCTTTCCAATTTTGCAATTTAGCTTCAGGGCCCACATACAGCACCTCAGCGGTGCTTGTTCCTTCTCCCGATTGGACCATATTAACATCATAGAGCATTTGCCTCATGGCCCCACATATGTCTTCAATTTCCTCCACTGTAAAGACCTCGTCTTCTTCTTCTTCACTGTACCTTGGTCGGACAAAAGTTTGGTACAGATGCGGCAATGGTTGCGGCAAAACCCATCCTTTCTCCTTTCTCTTTTTGGCCCATCTTTCATCTTCAGGGGTTGGGCGAAAGCCCACTCCGAAAAACTTTTCAGCTACAGGTAAAGTTATCAGCTTCGGCACTCCTCGTAGGGACTTTCCCAAACCTTTTCCTGGCTGGAAGCCATGTTTAATCATTTCTTTTGCCACCATGATGGAGGCATTAGACAAAAAAGGTTGGGGGAGAGGGTTCCCTTCTTCGTGTTGATCCGCCAACACAATCTCGAAAGCTTGATAGACAATGTTTTCGCTTCCCGCTTCCGCTTCCAAGCAAGGTATGGATGGATCTCGGTAAATTGATTGCTCATCTTCCCCGTGGACCACGATCTCTTGTCCCTTGTGCTCAAATTTCAACATTTGATGGAGGGTAGAGGGCACAGCTCCGGCCGCATGAATCCATGGTCTCCCTAGAAGAAAATTGTAAGAAGTGTCCATATCCAAGACTTGGAATATCACTTCGAAGTCCACCGGGCCGATGGTCATAATCACATCAATCTCTCCGACGGTATCTCTTTTCGCACCGTCAAAAGCTCGCACACATATATTGTTAGGCCGAATCCTTTCAGCTCCGATTCCTATGCGGCCTAGAGTGGAAAGTGGGCATATGTCTACCCCCGAACCCCCGTCAACCATGACCCTCTTCATATAGTAGCCTTCGCTTTTGACAGTCAAATGTAAAGCTTTGTTGTGGGCGGCACCCTCCAAAGGCAAATCAGCTTTACTGAAGGAAATCTGATTGATCGCGAAGAATCTTTCTGTCATCCTTTCAAGTTGTTCGGATGAAGTCTCAATAGGCACGTATGCCTCATTCAAAGCTTTTAGCAAGACCTTTTGATGTTCAGTAGACTTCATTAGAAGGGACAACATCGACACCTGCTCTGGGCATTTACGCAATTGGTCTATCACCTCATAATCAGGCATTTGCATCTTTTGAAAAAAGACCTCTGCCTCTTCAGCACTTACAAGTTTCTTCGACGGGAAACGCCTTTGTGTGGCGTTATTTACCTCCTGTGTGTTTAAGTACTTCTGTCCTAAGACACTCTCAGATGAATTTCCCACGATCTCTTTCCCTTTGCGCATAACAAGTGTTCGTTGGTAGCTCCAAGGTACTGCGGATGGATCTGTCATTGGTTTTTGTTGCACGCGTGCAATAACCACAGGTTCATCTGGTTTTCGGGCCACATAAGTTTCCTTTGGTACATACATTGATGTTTCTCTCTTTAAATGGAACTTCTTGGGGGCACCGATGGACAATGGTTTTTCCACTTTACCTCGTGGGAGGTAAAGGACTCCGCCCTTCCTGAGACGATGCTTTCAATTCAATCGTCTTTTCGGATTTGGTTTCAAGAGCTTCAACCTTTTCCCCATTTTCTCTTGTTTCGGGGTAGCCTCAGGACGCTTCTCTATGTTGGCGATGGCGATTATCGCTTTCAAAGCTGGGTCAAATTCTTTGTCGTCACAAATCATCCCAATCACCGGTCCGTTGTTGTGGGCTGGTAATGGGTTGTTTGTCACATTTGGGATGTCTTCATCTGCGAAGACGATCCTCCTCTGATTGATCAATTCATGCACTGCCTTATTTAACGTCCAACAATTGTCAGTACTGTGTCCTTCAACACCTGAATCATATGCACAGTATATCCCCCTCTGGTAGGCAGGAGAGTCTGGATTCTGCATGTTCTGCGGAACAGGCTGCAATAGGTTTTCTTGCCTGAGTTTTGGTAAAAGAGTGGAATACGGCTCCCCAATCGGTGTAAAGCTCGTTTTGGGTTGCTCACGGTGGCGAGCGTTATTTGGCCGTGGATTATACTGGTTTGGGTAAGGAGGTTGGTTTCTCTGGAATGGAGGTGGATTCCTGTTGGCTGGTGGCTGTGGCCGTGCCTGAGGTTGAATGTTCATGACTGCATAGGGTGGAGGCGGAGGAGCATAAGCCATGCCGTGATGTGGATAATAATGTTGGGGGGCCCTGTCGGAGAATACCTGCCTTGAGGTTCGATATCTCCTGTCCTCTGCCGCTGCCATAGCAGATTCTTCTTTCTTCTTGCTTCGGGGCATCCCTCCAGACCCGCCTTGAATGGCTTGGGAAGTTGCCCGAATGGCCGCTTGGCTCAAAATTCGCCCTGTTTTCAAGCCATTTTCTACCATTTCTCCGATTTTGATAGCTTCGGCGAAAGGTTTTCCCATTGCCGACATCATATTTTGGAAGTAATCGGGCTCTTGAGCTTGGAGAAAAGTCGTGACCATTTCAATTTCGTCCATGGGGGGTTTCACCCTGGACGCTTGCTCTCGCCACTTGATGGCATATTCTCTGAAGCTTTCTGAGGGCTTCTTTTTTAAGTTCGATAGAGAATTCTTGTCCGGTGCAATATCGATGTTGTATTGGAATTATTTTACAAAATCTCTGGCCAGATCATCCCAGATGTGCCATCGAGATATGTCTTGATCCATATACCACTCCGATGCTATTCCGACCAAACTCTCTCCGAAGTACGCCATCAACAATTCTTCCTTGCCGCCGGCACCCCTCAATTGATTGCAGTATTTCTTCAAATGAGCAATGGGGTCGCCATGTCCGTTGTACTTTTCGAACTTTGGTGTCTTAAAACCTGATGGCAAATGGACGTGCGGGAACATGCACAGATCGGCGTAAGATACACTCTTCTGTCCACTCGGACCTTGCATGTTCTTAAAGCTTTGTTCCAAACTCCTCATTCTTTTTGCCATCTCCTCCTGCTCGGGGGTCTTTGGATTTTGGCTCGGTAGGAACTCATATCGAGGTGGCTGAGAATATGTATTGGCTGCAACCTGGGTATGGTCCCGTGTGAGCGGTGGTGCTGGAAATGTAAAGGATGAGGAGTCGAAGAATGGAGTATGTGCGGTGGGGTGCGTTGTGATTGGAACTGGCAATTCAACGGACGTTCTTGCAGATGTATCATGTGGTGCTACCCGAGGATGGGATGTGGAGGGTGATTCGGAGAGGTTTGTAGCATTGGAATACCCGAACAGAGTAGGCGGGTAATTGATGGGGGTATTTGTAATACCGCTTGACCTGAGAAGAATTTCAGGGAACCCAGGGACCAGACTCGGGGGCTCTTTCCCATTGTTCCAATCGTCCAACATCTCGAGCATGCGGCAACGCAGCATTCTATTCTCTTCCAAAGCTGCCGACTCGGTAGCCGGGATGGTTGTCAATGAGCTTTCCTCTGAAACGGGAATGGTTGCTAACGGCATTTCTGAAGACATGTCGGCACCCTTTTTTGATCTAGTAAAATAGGAATGAGCACTTTCAGGCTGCCGAACTTTTCCTTTGGACCTTGTGAAGTACGAATGTGGTGCCAGATTACCGCAAAGTCAACCACTTTTACTAAAACCTGGATTTTGGCAAACAAACGGTTAGTCCGAAACAACATAACAGATAAGTAATCTCACGTTGGGTGTGATGCACTTATACAGGTGACAATGTTGCTACATGTATTCGCTTGCGATGCGTCATTCCGGTTTGTATCGATCTTCTTTTTCTCTTAACTTCTTTCCCCCCCCCTTTTTTTTCATTTTTATTTTTATTTATTTATTTTTTAGTGATGGTCGAATCTTATGTGGATTGCCTACGTATCATGTCCCCGCATGAATCAGACCGAGCGTAGTTCGGAAACAATAGACATAAGATGAAGTGTTCATGAATTTTA